>BTPG01000004.1:90069246-90119874 GCA_036245525.1 Semisulcospira habei
ACGCGTGTGACGCAAGCTAGCGTTCCTGCGTCGACTAGTCGCCTGAGAGTGGTGAGACATTGCTTGCAACTCAAAGTCAGCTCTATCCCAATGCGCAAAAAGCCATCGGGCCGACGTAGGCCCGATGGCCTTTGCCTAGGACCCAACAGCTATGGACGGCTGACTGACTCACCGCGCACGCGTTGTGCCACTAACAGAGTCTCGCGAAGCCTGACCGAAGCGATTGACCGCTGTAGTTACTTCCGGTACGTCTGCTACCGCAATGGACGCTACAGTTGAGCGAATTCTCATGGTAAGCAAAACAGTAAACTGTTTAAACAGTTATGATTTATTCCATCAAGTGAGAACTTAAGTACATTTGCAGGTATCCCAGACACAGCATTAAAAAAAAATATATATTCATTCCACTTCAGACAGAAAACGAAGCACTATGTGCTGTGTTGATGCCAACCTTGCATTGTTGATGCTATTCACCTTGCTGTTTTGATGCTTTTGCTGTGTTATTTGCTTCTGTGTTATCTGCTCTTATTATGTTGATGGTATTTGCTTTTTCTGTGTTTTGATGCTTTTATGTTATTTGCTGTGTTGATGCATTTGCTGTGTTGATGCTTTTGCTATGTTATGCTGTGTTGATGTATTTGCTGTGTTGATGTATTTGCTGTGTTGATGTGTTTGCTGTGTTGATGTATTTGCTGTGTTGATGCATTAGCAGTGTCGATGCTTTTGCTGTGTTATTTGCTGTGTTGAAGTCCAAATGACTTCAATTTGTTTTGATTTTCAGGTTGAAGATGAACTGCTGGACTTGGAGTTGGACATAATAATAATAATAATAATAATAATAATAATAATAATAATAATAATAATAATAATAATAATAATAATAATAATTTATTTTATAAAGCGCAAAACCAAACTTATAGCTTGCTCTAAGCGCTCGTACGCATACACACACAAGGATAAAATATTTAAACAATATGATAACATTATGAGATAAAATACGTTAAACATCATAAAAAATAGTCTATATATATATGAAAAGACATGTTTTAAAAGAAATACAAATACAGACAAGCACACACACTCACACGCATAATTAAGAAATAACCTATATATAAACCTAAAATATAAACAAACAATGTTTAAAAGTAGCTTAACGTTAAAAGTTCTAAGTACTAACACACATATAAAAAGTAATTTGTTGGTAATAAAAACAATGTTTACCTATACTTAATAATATCTCTAATAAAACAATTCAAAAACCATACAGTGTTAAGCAAAACAATAAATAAATGTAAAAAAATACCCTAACACTGATTAAATACACACACACACACACACAATACAACACACACACACACACAATACAACACACACGCACATACACACACACACAATATAACACACACACTTTACGAAAGAACAACTTGTAATACTCGTTACCTACACATATTTTGAAATATAACACAAACACCTATCCCAAAACTAAATCCCCAGTTTGACATTAGGCCTTTACATGAACAACCACACTGGTTACAGAATCAGCATAACCTTCTCAAACCCAGGCTGTTTTCAAAACAGAATTCCAAAAGAAAAGCTTTTTTTTTGTGCCAAAACTAAATAATCTGTCCAAAAAAAATTTCACTGTACTACAATTTGTCTGTGTGTGTGTGTGTTTCGCTCCTATACTACAAAACAAATATGAAAATAATATGATAATAATAATCTCCTGTACTGTGCGCCCTCCTTGCTCTTGATTTAGGAACTACCGAAGCTCTGGGACTGTCACTACTAGTGTCAATGTCACTCATTTTGGAACACACTGTGGTTGACTCTGGTATTAATTAGGGGTTTCAGAAATGGCTGACAAAAAATCTAAACACAGGGTTATAAACTCGCCTGATTTTCCTATCGACGCCATGCGTAGAAAAAAAATTCAGATTGCTAAATAAAGACACAAAAATCGTGATTTTCAAAAGACGCGTAACACTAGCAAAGACATCGGTCATTGAAACGTTAGCAACCGGAAGTGAAAACAAATTGCAGCTGAAAACGAGGCTGTCGGTGAACTTATTTAGCGCGCTGAGTCAGTCAGCCGTCCATAGCTGTTGGGTCCTAGCCTTTGCGCACTGGGATCTTTATTACTACTTGTTGGAGGAGTGCTTTTATTGATAAACAATTTATCGTTTAAGGTTCAACGCGTTAAATTTCTTATGACCTTAAATCTACCCTAACAGACATCGGTTTGTTTTTTTCCTCTCTTAGATTTAGTTTCAATACCCCTCCCAAGCCACGGCGTCCCCCTCTTCTTCCCCCACCCTCACCCTCACCCCTAAATGTTACTAACGTTAGACTTCAGGGTTTCATTCCGTACCATTGAGCAACTCTATAGGTATCTATAGGCGTTTAACAAAAAAAAAAAAAAAAAGGCTTTATGAGCTGGTCTGTACAGGAATGTCGACCACACGGCTGGAGGCCGCAAGGATCAAATTCACAAACCAGCACACAAACCATTCTGTTTTGATTTTGCCGTGCTGTCCAAAATCACAGTGCAGCGCACACTTTTAAGCAATCTCGACTTTTTAACCCCTTCCCTGCCAGCGGACGCAGATTGTGCGTCTTAAAATCATTGTACATTTAGCGTCAAGGATCCCCAGCCGTCAAAGCGGGAACAAATGTGGTTTCAACAAGAGGCATAGATCCTCTTGAGCCCCCGCAAGTTACGGGGGCTCATGAGGATCAATACCTCAGGCAGCTGGCAGGTCTTCAAATTTGTTCACGCGCGCAGTGCCCGAAGATGTTACGAAGTGACCTTTAACGTCCTCCGTTAGAACTGTGGAGTAGTACGCTTTGGGCATGGTTCGATCTGCTGTCTCACGTCGTACTTTTCTTACTGGTCTTCGGTGCGCAGCTTAGGACAGAATCATGAAAGGGCTGTCAAGAACCTTTGCACTGCCGGGCCAGAATAGGCCGGGAAAATGCGAACCACACCCAACTGCAAGAGGTTAAGGAAATTCACGAGCCCCCGCAGTAGCGGGGGCTCGTGATGTTCTTAACCTCTTGCTCAATGGCCTCATTAATTATGGTACAGTATTAGGCCTTGAATGTGTGGTTATCAGTAGCGGTTTTTGTCGCGATGATTCCTGCAGGGAAAAGAACCGGCTACCGAAAGCCGAAGGGTTGATTGGCGGACTCTAACTTTGAAGGAGGTTAACTCAGTCGAGACTTGCTCCTTACGGATACGCGGTTCTGTGCCGCGTTTCCATAAACAACACATTTTCAATGGGTTAAAAAAAACCAAAAACATGCCGATAAAATCCACGCCGACTAGATCGCGATAAGACAGTGCCACTGCAACGCCTATCATCCAAGGTTTAACCCATTTAACCCCACGACCGCATCCTCAAATTTTAGAGGCGTCAACCTAACACTGAACTATGTACCAGTGGCAGTAGATGGCTCGACCATGATAATTCAATGGTAGTGCCAGATTAGCTAATCTGGCACTACCCTTGAATTATCATGGTCGAGCCATCTTCTGTTGCAGTGCGTCGGGGCTAAATGGTTTAACTGTTACTGCCTCGATCAACGGCAAGACTTTCATTTTAAAGAAGTACATATTCTCATCAACTTATGCAGTCGCAAGCCGAGTTCATGAGAATCTCATCACTTGCCGGCAGATTGCAGTCTCAATTAACAACCACCTACGGGAATCATTGGGATCTAAACGCAAAAACAAACACGCAAGAGATACATAGTCCCATGCGTCATCGCAACGGGAGGGGCTCATTGAGATTCTATGTCTTTTGCCGTCGGATTTCAGCGTCATTTAGATCCATTATCATTGTAAGCTTACGAATAATTGAGCTAAGGGCACAGATTGTGATGAGTCCTTGCAAATTGCGGCAAGACTAGTAAAAATCCTCGTCTCTCTCCTCTAGAGACTGGACTAATTTACATCTCCGTGAGAGAGTTCATCTAAGGCTGATTGTACGAGTCAAGCGTGCAGTCAATAATGTTGTCACGTTGTGGGATGCACCACTGGAAAAAGCACACGTCTATTGGGACCACGCCCATCACTGATTTGAAAGCGAAGACTAGCCCTGCATGTCGATTTTCTGCGTCACCTGCACATTTTCCTGGTGTCAGGTGCGGGTAATGGAGCGCCCCTGATACCGTAGTGATAGTTAATAAAAACCATTGTTTCGTGTTATGTTTTTAATTCAGCACCACTAGTAAACTGCCATGAATGATTCTTTTCTTCCATAACATGCATGGAAGGCAGTTTGTCACGTTCAATTAAACCGCTCACTGCCCGGATAAATATGTGAACAGGGTCCAACAGCAAGAGGCATAGATCCTCATGAGGATCTTATGCCTCTTGCTGACATCCTGGGACAGCTGAAGCTTCATGGCGTTGCATTAACAATGGTATCAGTAATCCACTGGCAGTGGCGGGGTTAAGCACTACTCCCCAGCTGTGATCAACTTGTCACGGATGATTTATCTTCCAAAACAATGTGCCAGATCTAACCCCTTTAACTCATTCTACCCCAGACGGACCACAGCAAGATATGGATCGACCATGATAGTTCAAGGGTGATGCCAGAATAGCTTGGCGCCTATGGGCGCCGAGCTATTCTGGCATCACCCTTGAACTATCATGGTCGATCTGTGTCCTGCACTGCAATGCAGTCTTCAGAGGTCAACGGCAAAATTTGGGGATTTCGGTCTTGGGGTACAATGAGTTAATACAATCAACAGCTAGAGGCACAGATCCTCATGAGCCCCCCCCCCCCCACCCACCCCCCCCCCCCGCGCAGTTGCGGGGGCTCATGAGGATCTATTTCTTTTGTCAATACCACTTCGTATCCATGTTAGTTTGACGGCACCGATCACCTTGGCGTTGAATTAGCACAGATTTCAAGAAACACGATCTGCGGTAACCGACAGTGAAGGGATTAATTTCAAACGTAAGTTCAAGTTATTTCGGCAGCGTGAATGGATAATGGCGTGCGGCCGGAGCTAAACCCTGACTAACCTTGCGCTTTCACAGTCGATCCCATAATCTTAGCAGCGAGGTTTCTTTTGCAGCGAACGACTCGCGATAACGAACGAGGAGCGAAACCACTGACGGCAGATAACCAGCTTGTTCCATAATGCATCGCAGTGATTTCGCTCTCGTTTGCTGTTGCGAGTCTTTCGTCGCAGGCGAAACCTCACTATAAAGCTGGCCCCTGTGTCCATGACTGTGCTAGGTCTACCACTCATCATGTGTGGATCGCTGTGGACCGTCGGTTCAGTCAGAAGCACGCGCGCACGGTTTACTAATCTACATGGTATTGATTGCTTCGGTATAATTACGTGGAACTTCTCAGTTTTTGGTCACTGTGCTGGGAAGGTAAAGGTCCGTGTTTTTTTTTTTGGTTTTTTTTGTTTTTTTTTTTTAAAGAAACGTACATTACAGGTGCGGAAACCGATCGACCATGATAGTACAAGAGTGACCATGATAGTTCAAGGGTGGTGCCAGAGTAGCTTGGCGCCTAGAGGCGCCAAGCTATTCCGGCAGCACCCTGAACTTTCATAGCCAATTCATATCTTGTTGCAGTGCGACAGGGCTGAACATAGGGGAAGGGAATCACAGTTCTGGTAAACGTTTCGTGCCCCGGGCTGACTCGACGCGAGCGTTAACAGGATATTAAAGATAAAATTGACGCTCCGAGTCAGGGGCACGAAACTCATAATGACCGGAACTTCTTTTCCCACCCCCCTGTGGGCTGAAAGCATTTCTCGTAACCACCATTGGCTTTGTTTTTTGTTTGTTTTTGTTTTTCAGTTTTACGCAGCAACATTCAGTCTCTCTTTACAGAGCGGGCGTGACTGACATTCCTGATATCTGAAGCACAAAACTCGTCACTAAGGAGAAGTGCACTTCGGTTCTGAACACGAGAATGAAACTTCGATTTCTGTTCCTCTGAACTTGAGTTGTTTGTGTTTGTACCACGCAGCTGGTTAGAAAATCCCATGGCGGTTCTTCGATCGACCCAATCCGTTCAGTTTCCAAGAGGCATAGGTTCTCATGAGTCCCTGCAGTCGCAGAGACCCATGAGAATCTACGCCTCTTGCTGGCAAAAACTGGTTCTTTTGCATCTTCTAATTGAGAGAGTTTATGCTGGGTTGAGTATGCGGCTACTGGGCCACGTGATGCTAATGTGGCTTAGGGCGTGTGCCCGCGTCAATCACACATCGGGAGCACCACTGGAACCAGGGCGCGTTCAGGTTTGGCTAAACCGCAGAACGTGGAAACCACCGCGATACCGGGTCAATTCGGGGTTTAACCTTGTTCCGGTCCTGATACATCCATTGCTTGACATACATGTGACTATGATAGTTCAAGGGTGGTGCCAGGATAGCTTGGCGCCTGTGGCGCCAAGCTATGCTGGCACCACCCTTGAAATAAAACTGACGGTGAATGTATCTCCGAATGTGTAAGCCGTTTTGGTGTCTAATGCCTTTATGGGACAATAAGCATTTTTTTTCTTTCAAAAATTAGCCTCGGGATGTAATGGGTTAGTGTCCACGGCACCGGACTGAGTGATAATGCGGCGGGTTCTGGCGGACAGGGACAGCTTATTGCCTATGCCAATGAGGATCTATGCCACTTACTAATAGCATTGTGCCCTTTTTTTTTTTTTTTTTTTGGACAGAAATCTGACTTGTTAGTAACTACCCAATGCGCAAAGGCCGTCCGGCCAACGCCATCGGCCCGCCTGATGGCCCGCACACGGCACGGCCGTGCGCGGGCCAACGGCGTCCGACGTCGGCCCGGTGGCCTTTTGCGCATTGGGTAACCGTTACATATTGTTATCAAGTTAAATTCATCAATTTCTTATTTATTTTTAGATTATTCCCGCGAATCAAATTAATTTTGACGATTATCTAAGTTATAAAAAAATATACACTACTGTTAAAAAAAGATTATACAGTTATTCTCCGAGCGATATTTTGCAATCCCCTCACTATTGAAAACATCGGCTTATACCATTGAAATCTTCATTCAATTGCCGTTATGGTTTTGTCAGTTTCATTTTCTTCTATTGCATTTTCTTTACGCAGCAGACCGCGAAATGTGTCAACCCCCTAAATGAGAAGTTGCAAGGTTTCTTTTTTACGTTGTGGCGCACTGTTTAAGTGCATATCTTTCGTTTGCTGAGGAACTGCTTCAATAAAATTTTACTGTTGGAAACAGCATTCATTTTTCCGGCCTACACTGAAAAGCGGCGAGTTTTAAGTTTTGGTGTCTAATGCCTTTAAGTTTACAGCCCAGTAAAGACATGCACCCTCTGAAACACCAGTTGCTCTTGATTCAGTGGCGTCTGTCTGACGGTTATTTGCGAATAATCTGTCGTATACTCTAAGGCTAAAGAGATACCTGTTTCCAGCTTTTGGAGTGAAAACACATTTCATTTTGTTGAGAATTGTGAGTTGTTTGGTCTTACCGCTCTACGTACCCCTCAACGTACAGATTTGCAATAAACGGTAACGCTGGCTGTCCAGAAGCTAATGTTATGGTTCTCAAAATATTTCCTCAGCTGTTAGTGTGTGTGTGTGTGTATGTGTGTGTGTGTGTGTGTGTGTGTGTGTGTGTGTGTGTGTGTGTGTGTGCGTGCGTACGTGCTTGTGCACACGCGCGCGTGTGCTTACGTGTTTGTATATGTGTGTTTTTGGCTTGGTTGTTTTTATTTATTTACTTTTTATTGTTCCTTTGTTTGTTTGCTTACACGCTTATAAATCGAACAGAAAGTCCAGGGCATGCGATCAGCTATGCAATGACAAACTAAAAATAGCCACAACGGAACGTTTGTTTAAAAGCATTAACACTGATGTGCAGAAGTCAACAATGACAGTAGTGAAAAATCGTAACAATAACAAGAACGTTGATAGGAGATTTCATTCGGTAATTGCGCTGACAAAACCCAACCAGCTCAGCCATGAACATACATACAGCAGCAAAGCACATTGGAATAAGTAACTAAAGTACACTCAAAAAGACAACAGGCATTAAAGCCCATGCAAACACAAGACTGAAAGCAAACGAATAAACAACAAACAACCAGATCAAGCAAGAATCAGCAAATCAAAAGATCAAGCAAGACAGTATTAGGCAAGCAAACATCTCTCGAACACACACACACACACACACACACACACACACACACACACGCACACGCACACGCACACGCACACACACACACACACACACACACACACAAGTAAGCACGCACACACACACACGCGCACACACACACCGCGGTACACACGGTACGCACAGAAAAAAAAACACACACACACACACACAAACACACACACACAAACACACACACACACAAAACAGAAATGACGTGCAACATGTTTTACACCTACATCCAGGGAACATTTTAAATTACTGAAAACAAGAGAGCAAAAGCTAAAACAAACAATTAAAGTAAACAAACAACAAAGGACCCTTCCCTCCCCCTAAGAAAATCAGGAAACAAAGAAACAAACGAATAGTCAAACAAACCCGCATACCTACCTTGAGATGTACAGTATATACCTTTGCCACAAGACAGCAAACATTACCGTTCATTGAAAATCTGTGCCTTGAGGGCCTAGGGGTACATTATAAGTTATTGGTCGCAGGGGTTTGCTACACGGACCCGTGTAGGCCTGAGGGAGGTCACAGGAAACATTGTACCCCGAAGGCCGAAGGCCTTCGGGGTACAATGGTTCCTTTGACCTCCCGAAGGCCTACAAGGGTCCGTGCAGCAAGCCCCTGCTACCAATAAAGTATTTGTTTTCATTCCTCCACTATTTTCGTAAAAAAAATCAAGAAGACATCTTCCGACCTGGATCACGCCAGACATGACTGACGTCAAAGGAATATGCATTTATACATAACAGACTTCTGACGTAATATAAAATATTTCATGACGTTGCCGTCTCCAGTACTGAGTGTGCTTGTTGTTTCGAACAACACTAAGTAACTTTTTACTTTAGAACGTTTTGGTGATCTTTTATAGAACAAAACTCGCATCCATGATGGCTACAAGAAGTCCGCCATTTGTCGCTACAAGGGTTTTTGTATCATGGTCACAGTGTACGGTTTGCGCTAAAGCGACTGATCATGTGACGTAGGGATGAAAACATGAGGTTTTGTAAATGAATAGCAAATATTAACTTTTCTTCAGCTCGGATGAAAACAGGTTTTTATCCGTTCAGTCTTAGAGTAGACGACAGATCTATTCGCGGATAAATGTCAGACATGCGCCACTGAATTTAGAGCAACTGACGTTTCAGCGGGTGCATGTGTTTACTGGGCTGCAAAAATAAAACCATTCAACATAAGAACAAAAAAAAAAAAAAAAAACTCGGCGCAGCTTTTGTAGAAAATTGCATTATGTTTCCAAAGGCTAAACCCGATTGAGACAGTTCCTCAGCAAACGAGAGATACGCGCTCAAACAGTGCGTCACAACGTGAAAACGCAACCTTGCAACTTTTGATTTTGGGGGGTGCCGCCTTTCGCGGTCTGCTGCATAAAGAAAACGCAGTGGGAGAAAATAAAACTGATAACATAGCACCGTAACGACAACCGGATAAGGTTTTCAATGGAATAAACCGATTTTTAAATATCACAAGACAATTGCAAAATATTGACCGGGGAATAAGTGTCTATATTTTTTAACAGTAGTGTGTATACTCAACAGAACAGTGGCTCAACAATTACGTGACTTATACCTTCCATAACTTTTTTTTTTTTTCCGTTTCATTTCGTGCCGAGAACCATCCGCCAGTTGCAGCCGGGAAACTTGTCCAGGCCAGTAACTGCCAACCAACTGTCTCTCTGCATTGCAGCACGATTTTTGCACGGGGCTAAAATAATGGCTCAAAACAAAGCCGTTAGGGCTATGACAGTCACATACTGGCTATTGAAAATTACGTGCAATTCGACCCATGAGCCTTACTTACTTACTTACGCCTGTCACCCCTACCCGGGTATAGGCCGTCGACGAGAGACCTCCAGCAACTCCTGTCCTGTGCTTCTCCTTCGATTCTACTCCAGGTGGTTCCCAGTCTCTTGATGTCTGCTTGGAGGTCTCGACGCCAGGAGTTTCTCGGCCTACCTCTTTTCCTCTTTCCCTGGGGATTCCATGACAATGCCTGCCTAGTGATACTGGAAGCTGGCTTTCTCAGACTGTGACCGATCCATCCCCATCTTCTTCGCCCAATTTCATTCTCTGCTGTTATCTGCTCTGTTCTCTCCCAGAGTCTGACGTTGCTGATCTTCTCTGGCCAGTGGATTTTCAAAATTCTTCTAAGGCAACTGTTCATGAAGGTCTGTACTCTGTTGACTGTGGTTTTTGTCAATCTCCATGTCTCTGCTCCATATAGGAGAACTGCTTTTACATTGGAGTTGAAAAACCGGACTTTGGTGTGTTGTGACAGCTCTCTGGAACTCCACACTTTTTTCAACTGGAGAAAGGCTGCTCTGGCTTTACCGATTCGTGCTCTGACATCTGCATCAGTGCCGCCTTTTTTGTCTATGATGCTCCCGAGATAGGTGAAGGACTCCACCTCCTCCAACGGGGTGCCAGCAAGCAAGACTGGTTCTTCCCTGGTTGCGTTCAGCCTCATTGTCTTTGTTTTCTGTTTGTGAATGGTGAGGCCCACTTGGGACGAGATGTCAGCAAGCCTCGTGGTCTTGTCCTGCATTTGTTGATGAGTGTGGGACAGTAATGCCAAGTCGTCTGCAAAATCGAGGTCGTCAAGCTGTGTCCACAGTGTCCACTGTATTCCACTTCGTCTGTGCTCTGTGGTCATCTTCATGACCCAGTCTATGGCCAGTAGGAAGAGGAACGGAGACAGCAGACACCCCTGCCTGACACCAGTTCTGACCTGGAGCTTTCTGGTGAACTGCCCTTCGTGGATCACGCGACATGTCATGCCATCATAGCTGCTCTTGATCAGGCGGACGAGCTTTGTGGGTACACCGTAGTGTCGTAGGAGTTTCCACAGAGTCTCTCGGTCCACGCTGTCAAATGCTTTCTCATAATCCACAAACTTGACGTACAGCGGGGAGCTCCACTCCAGAGACTGTTCCACGATGATGCGGAGAGTGGCGATCTGGTCTGTACATGATCGGTTCTTCCTGAATCCTGCTTGCTGGTCTCTCAGCTGGGGGTCAACGGAGCTCTTCATTCTCTCTAGGATGATCCTGTTGAAGACCTTTCCTGGTACTGACAGCAAGGTGATTCCTCTGTAGTTGGAACACTTGCTGAGGTCGCCTTTCTTGGGAAGCTTGATTAGGTACCCCTCCTTCCAGTCAGCTGGCATCACCTCCTCTTCCCAGATCTTTCCAAACAGTGGGTACAGCATCTCAACTGTTGTCTCTAGGTCTGCTTTCAGAGACTCCGCTGGGATGCCATCTGGCCCTGCTGCTTTGCCATTCTTCAAAAATGCCACTGCTTTTCTGATCTCTTCCCGGCTGGGTCTGTCACAGCTGATGGGTAGGTCGGTCTCTGCCGGCTGGATGTCGGGGGGGGGGGGGGGGTCGGGGGGGCTAGGTCTGTTCAGTAACTCTTCAAAATACTCGGCCCATCTGTCGAGTTGGTCTGCTCTGTCTGCAATAGGCTTGCCTTCTTTGTCTTTTACTGGTCTTTCTGTATGGCCATACTTACCCGACAATCTTCTGGTAATGTCGTAGAGCTGTTTCATGTTGCCGCTGCCTGCTGCCTTTTCTGCCTCTGCTGCCAGGCTGTCTGTATAGGCCCTCTTGTCTGCCCTGATACTCCTCTTCACCTCGCGGTTGGCTTCCGAGTATTCCCCCTGTGCCCTTACTTTGGCTGCTCTCGTGCGACTGTTGTTGACCGCTGCTTTCTTCTGCTTCCTCGCTTCTATCTTCTTCAAGGTCTGTGCCGACAGCCAGTCCTTGTGGTGGTGTTTCCTGAACCCTACAGTGTCTTTGCAGGTTGAGTTCAGCGCCTCTCTAACTGCCTTCCACTGCTGCTCTGTGGTGACCGCCTCCTCTTCATTTACTAGCTCCTGTAGCGCTTGAAACCGGTTGGACAGCACCAGTTTGAACTCTTCTCTAACTCCAGTTTCTCTCAGGAGGCCTACATTATAGCGCTGTCTTCTTGTTGTCTCTGTGCGGCTTTTCTTTAGCTTGAGCTTCATTCTTAAGGTAAGCAGATGGTGGTCTGAGGCGACATCTGCTCCCCTCCTCACTCGAACATCTTGAAGGGATCTTCTAAATTTCTTGCTAATGCAGATATGGTCTATTTGGTTCTCTGTTGTATGGTCAGGTGAGACCCAAGTTGCTTTGTGTATTCTTCTGTGTGGGAAGATGCTGCCTCCAATGACAAGTCGGTTTAGAGCACAAAAGTCTACAAACCTCTCCCCGTTCTCACTCATCTCCGAGCCTAGTCCCTGTCTCCCCATCACCTCTTCGTATCCGGTGTTGTCCTCCCCTATTTTGGCATTAAAATCGCCCATGACGATGGTGATGTCTCGCTCCGCACATTTGTCCACGGCACTCTGGAGTCGGTCGTAGAACTCTTGTTTCTCTTCCTCGTCACTGTCATTGGTGGGCGCATAACACTGGATGACGTTCAGCTTGAGCTTTTTCTTAGTTCTAAAGGCTGCTGTTATAATTCTTGGCCCAAGAGGTTCCCAGCCCATCAGCGCTCTCTGTGCCACTGGTGACAGCATGAGTGCTACTCCTTCTGTATGGGGGCATTCTCCTCTTCATGACCTGAATACAGAATCATCTCCCCACTTAACAGCCTTTTCTGGCCAGACTGCGTCCATCTGGCTTCACTGATACCTAGCAGGGAAAGGTTGTACTTTTGCATTTCCGCTGCTATCTGGGCGGCCTTGCCGCTCTGGTACATGGTCTTGACGTTCCATGTGCCCATGGTTGTATCCCTGGATAGAGAGAGGCGGCTCGGTCCTGTGGCTTCCGAAGACTTCCGGCTTTCACCACAGGACGTCATAAGTCTTCTAGTAGAAGAACCTTCCTCCTCTAGAAAAGGAATTATTGTTAGTCTTTTCGTCGGCGTTTTTGTAGCTATTTCCTTTTTTGCAGGGTGGGGAAGCTACCCCCACGCCCAACCCCCTTACTAGGAGGACCAGGGCTTTTCTGTCGGGGTCACCTTCCCTTAGACCATGTTGGTTCACGGCACCTTATTTCATTCGGTGCACCCCTCTCACGAGGGACCCCCTATCCACCACCCAGGGGACGCGCCTCAACACCGTATGGTCCCAGCGCGAGGACCCATGAGCCTACCTTTTCTATATCCTGAACTCGTCCTTTGATGGACTCGAAGACAGGTTGTCTACCTTTACTCCTCTCTTTGTGACAAGCGCGCGTGATACTTCCTGCTAACAGATCAACGCGTGACTGAATCAGTGCTTCAGTGCGCCTGTCTTCACGCTGGTTTCTTACTGCGTTTAACCCTAAGGTCCTTATTCTCAAATCTGGGAGATGTGCGTACCAGTTCAGGCGATAGATCGACCGTGATAGGTGAAGGGTGGTGCCATACTAGTTTGGCGCAATTCTGGAGACTACATGCCAAGTTTGGAGATAGACGGCGAAACAGTTCAAGGGTAGTGCCAGAATAACTTGGCGCCTGAAGGCGCCAAGTTATTCTGGCACCACCCTTGAACTACCATGTTTTGGGTGTGTGTTCATGCGCCAAGCTTTTCTGTCACCATTTCACCACTTGCTTGTGCTACCACTTGCCTTCATCGAAACTGAGATAAGTAGAAAATCGTGTTCTTGTCTGTATGTCTTTTTTTTTTTTTTTTTTTTAAAGAAGGAATTTAACCCGAAATATAATAAAGTGTGTTGTGTCTGTCTTTTCTAAACGTGTTTCTTTCTTCGCTGGGATGTTCTGGCACCACCCTTCAGAACTATCATGGTCGATCCGTCCCTTTGTTGCCGGCAGTAAATGTGTCAACGCAGAATCAAATAAAAAAAAGCTTCACGCTAGACAATGGACGTTACTTTAACTCATTCTACCCCAACACCGAAATCCCCAAATTATGCCATTGTGCTCTGAAGACTGCACTCTAGTGCAGGACACAGATCGACCATGATAGTTCAAGGGTGATGCCAGAAAAAGCTTGGCGCCCATAGGCGCCAAGCTATTCTGGCATCACCCTTGAACTATCATGGTCAATCCTTATCTTCCTGTGGTGTGTCTGGGGTAGAAAGAGTTAAAGACGTGTGATTATCCTTTGGAATCTATATTTAGAGCAAAACTGTTCAGATCTTGTTCTGGCACCACGCTTGAACTGTCATGGTCGATCAGTCCTTTGTTGCAGTAAACGTGTTCAGCGCAGAATGGAATTAAAAAAAGCATTGCGCTAGACGTTATGGGCGTTACTTTAAAGACGTGCGATTATCCTTTGGAATCTATATTTAGAGCAAAACTGCTCAAACCTTGTTCTGGCATCACTCTTGACTTGTCATGGAATTAAAACGCTTGACGCTACAGAATGGACGTTACTTTAAGGACATGTCACTATCCTTTGCAACTATTTACAGCGATAATGTTCAGATCTTATTGTTAGGATCATCGACCGAGACTTCAATGGACCTGCGTCAGTACACACTGAGTAGGAGGGTGGCGTGATGCCGTCCCGATGCGCAAAAGGCCGTCGGGCCGACGTCTGCCCGATGGCCTTTTGCGCATTGGGGTGATGATCGTGACTGTTATTGATTAACCTTTCCCCTCTTCTCTAAATATTAGCTGGACGTGTCATTGCCTCATCCATGATGACAGGGACACCAATGCGCCACGACCAAGATAAAGTGCCTCAGTGAAAGTTTCGGTAAACGTCTTGAACCGTGATATCTCGAAGGTAGCGACTGATTAGCGTGGAGCCTGCATGGACAGGGCATGACTGACTAATCAGGCGCCGCCCAGGACGCTGCCCATGATGGGTAACCACTGCGACTCAGCCGCTGACCCATTCAGCCCTGACACACTGCAACATCACCTGTGTATGGATCGACCATGATATTTCAAGGCTGGTGCCAAAATACTTTGGCGCCTTTACGCGCCAAAGTATTATGGCACCAACCTTGAACTATCATAGCCGTTTTATGTTGAACGGTAATGCAGTCTTCGTTGAGCGGAAATGAGCCAAGTTTGCGAATTTTGACCGCAGGGCTAAATACATTCATTCTTTCCATTGTACATCGAAGTCCACAAGACTGACCAGGCGCCACGGAAAATGCAGCCCTTAACATCACGGGAAACGTGACGAGACCGAGACGTAAATGCTAGGCAATTATCTTTGGCGTGCACATTCCAATCAAGCGCCAACTTCGTCATGATGACAACACCGTCAGCTCCAGGTATCCTGATCCTGCTGCTGACTTTATTGGCAGGTAAGGTTTGCTCGACGTCTCCCACACATCGGCATCGCCGTCTTTGTTTGCCGGTGTCATTTGTCACAATGCTGCTTTGTTGTTTTCTTCATAGGTTTTGGTCATAACTCAAAAATGATCATCGCCATCGTTACGGCCGCAGCAACCGTCACCACATCATTGTCGTCGTCGTCATCATCATCATTGGTCGGATATCCAGAGAGGTTGATTGCGTTCCGTTGTGATCAGCTTGACGATTAGTTCATTAACATCTTCACTTCCAGTAGGCGCAGTCTGTGTTTCTGGCATCTTTGCTAATTCAGAGCCAAAGTCGGAGATCCAAAGGAACGTGGATACCAAGAGGTGTCAGCAAGAGGCATAGATCCTCATGAGCCCCCGCAACTGCGGGGGCTCATGAGGATCTATGCCTCTTGCAGCTAGAAATTGCTATTTTTTTCTTTCTCGGCAGTCAAGGGGTTCAACGTTTTAGGTATGCTGCACGTGATTGTAGTTTCGCACTGCAGACGTTTGCATTGTATTGCACGCTTAGTTCATGAACATATAATGCACATCATTTGTTCTTTGGTTCATTCGTTTGTTTGTATCGCTGATTGTTTAGAAGAATCGATCGGTAACTGTCTGCTTTTAACTCATAGTGCCAGAGGTACGAAATACCCACATTTTGGGGGTATCCTCTGAGGTCTGCATTACAATTCAGGAGACAGATCGACCATGATAGTTCAAGGGTGGTGGCAGAATAGCTTGGCGCCTATAGGCGCCAAGCTATTCTGCCACCACCCTTGAACTATCATGGTCGAGCCATATCTTGCTGTGGTGTGTCGCAGGCAGAATGAGTTTTTAAAAAAACAACAACAACAGCAACACCAAACAACTTTACTTCTGCAACTGCCTGTGTCGTTGGTGTTTTTTTGTTTTGTTTTTGTTAATTGTATTTATTTATTGTTTAGAGCCAGTCTGTTTTGGTCCTGCTAGGTCTATACTATACTGACGAGCAAAAGAAATGCGACATTTGTGGAATCATCGGAAACACGAAAGTGTTTCCGATAATTCCCAAAAATATCGCATTTCTTTTTGCTCGTCATTGTATTACTACAGGCGCTGCTTGAAATCGGTTGAAAAAAAAAAAGGTCACGCCCAGTGCGCAAAAGGTCATGGGGCCGACGTTGGCCGCCGCTGGCAAAGAAAGGGTTAATAGTTCGCCTTGACTCCATGATAATTGTTTTTAGTAGGTCTTGCAGTAATGCTGGACGAATGGACTAAATGATCTGAAGGTCGCAAAAGAGGTTTTTGCGCTTCTTCTTTGTACGTAGAAGAGTTCCACCAGTTGCACACAAGGTGGAGTAGAAATCCTCAGTCTGGTATAGAGATCGGGAAGTTCCCCGCGTTGCCTAGCAGCGTCGGCGCGTCAGCCGCCATCTTATGAGGATACCATAGTCATCGGGATAGTAGCGAAATAGTGTTTAACTCATTCTACCCCAGACACACCACAGCAAGATAAGGATCGACAACGATAGTTCAAGGGTGATGCCAGAAAAGCTTGGCGCCTATGGGCGCCAAGCTATTCTGGCATCACCCTTGAACTATCGTGGTCGATCTGTATCCTGCACTAGAGTGCAGTCTTTAGAGGACAGCGGCAAAATTTGGGGATTTCGGTGTTGGGGTAGAATGAGTTAAACATGTTTTTGTTCATTTTTCTTCCTCTTTGGAAACCAACAAAAACAGATTCTGGTGATCGGTTTCCTACAGTGATGGCAAGACTTGCTCTTATTGCATATAATACGTCAGGACTTTCCTGACATAAAAACCCAGCGATTTCCCTATGCCGAGCGCTTAGTCCCGTATCCGCCACGACTGGCGCGATGACGTCAGCTTCCCGAGCCCTATAGGCCGTTTGACATCGGAGCGCACAAAGCTTTTCGAAGTTATCTCCGCAAAGAGCCACTTTTCTATACCAAATATCTCCGCAAAGAGCCACTTTTCTATACCAAATATCTCTTTGCGCAAAGAGCCACTTTTCTATACCAAATATCTCTTTGCGCAAAGAGCCACTTTTCTATACCAAATATCGCCGCAAAGAGCCACTTTTCTATACCAAATATCTCCACAAAGAGCCACTTTTCTATACCAAATATCTCCGCAAAGAGCCACTTTTCTATACCAAATATCTCCGCAAAGAGCCACTTTTCTATACCAAATGAGCCACTTTTCTATACCGATCTTAGAACTAATATCGTTCAGCGACAGTTGACCCAACACGATTTACTTTACGAAACTCGAACAATGTGTCACTGAGTTTTGTTTTAGTGTCGTAATATTTTGGATTTTGTTTTCATGAAATGACAGATTTTACATCCCTAAATGTGCCCCACAGATATTAATCCCAGTATAAGAACGATCCATTTTCACTTGAATTGGCCAAGTTTCCAATATTTGGAACACCGCAGGCATACATGAAGTCTGCAAGCTTGACCTCGATGTTGAACTCTGCCCGGGGCTCTATTTAGGGTATTGAAAACGGTTCGTTCTTGTCTTTTCACCCAGTTTTTTACGACTGTGCAGCAAAATTGACAAATCACGGGAGTTCAGTAAAAAAAAATATTCCATATCAGGTTAGTTGGCACTAAATGATTTGTTCTTAACGTGGTACAGAGTTTTTTTCTTGCGGAGATATTTAGCAAAAACGTTGTGCGCCCCCGTACGTGTGCCTGCTCACATGGATTGTACAAGAAAGGGTAGGAACGTCTTTGTCAAAGCAAGACAACCTGAAAAAAACTTTCATCGTCATATTTTAGCATATTGCTTTGACCCGTTCAGTGCTCGTGGAAGGACACTGTCTTTCTGCAGTCTTCGTCAGTTCAACATCAACAAACCCTCGCTGTCCTAGGAACATGGATGCAAGCGATGTCAGCAAGAGGTATAGATCCTCATGAGCCCCCGCAACTGCGGGGGCTCAAGAGGATCTATACCTCGTGCAGTTGGGTGTATTCACATTTTCTCGGCACTGAAAGGGTGAAGTATGCGAACTTGCGAATGCGACCGCAGAACTTGATATCATCCAGGTGTGTACTTCAAACATAAAATTAAAGATGCACTTTCACAGTCGACAACGTTGTACATAATATAGCGCTCGATTGTAATATAAGCCCCACACATTTTTTTAAAATTCAATTTTTTTTATTATCACGCCTCGTGTGCTCACGAGGCGTTATATGGGAAAGTTTCGGGCTTGCAGTCTGTGATTAAGGAAAAGAAAAAAAAACCAAATATAAGCTTTACGTTTGTGCGCCCACAGGTTTGGTTCCGAAAGGGCGTGTGTACTTGTGCGAAGGACAACGTTGGTATTGGGTATGGATACGACCCCCATCCAATTCAGGTAGTTGAGCACTGACTATCATCAAACTTGTTCTCCAGACGCACACTGGGTGTCTCCCTTGATTTGCTACTGCAGCGGTAGTGAATTAAGGACGACAACCAGAGTTATCCAGACAAAGACTCAGCATGACGAGTGGCTTGCAACTGAGTTTTTTCAGTTCAGCTAAATGTGTTGAAGTTTTATTTCAAACGCTTTTAACCCTTTGGTTGTCGGTAGCGATTTGGGTCGGGGTGATTTCTGTAGGAGTCACCTCGACCAAAATCCCTACCGACAGCCAAAGGGTTACATTAGCTTTCAACTGTTTCTTCCCCTCGTCTGAGTTTCTTTAATTTCAGTTAATTTCAAATACTGTCTAAATTTGAAGCGTCTAACTACTTTGAACATGAATGGTAATCTTACATATTTGAAAAAGGTATTGTGTTCTTGTATTTTTCCCGTTACCTGAGTCGTTAAATGGTCTTATTTGACAGATTGGCTTTTAGCGTTTTCTAAGACTAAACGTTGTCGACGACAGAGCTCTGTAGAGAGGAACAGGAAATTCGAACTGCTTATTTCTAGTTTGCACAAGCAGCCACTAGTACTGTTCACAGTGCCGGGATCTGCACGCACAGCTGAAAGGGTTGAGAAATGCACAGCTTGTAGTTTTTAGATGCATTTAGTCTTTTAGATGCATTTTGTGTGTATTGCTTTATGCTGCCAGATATTATGCTCAGCTCGCACGATGATAAAATCCCCACGTCTGACTGTGTAGTCTTTAGTGGGCACTTAGCACAGTGAGTTATTATGTGCGCTCGACTACTTCATGCTGCACGCAGTCAGGAGTCGAGATTGCCGATTAATGTCTCATCATCATTGTAATGCGCATCCACTCCATGCTAGCATCTGATGCACACTAGTCCTAGAATTAAAAGTCAAGAAACAGGTGGGTCTTGAGTGCCTCCTGAAAGTGCCAATGCAGTCAATGTCCCTCAAGGATTGTGGTAGTCCATTCCACAGCCTAGGTCCGGAGTGTGAAAATGCCCGGAAACCAAGTCGCTTCTTTGTGTGGCTTTCAACACTTGGGGTGCAGAGTTTGGACCGGACAGCAGAACGGAGCTGCCTCGGAGGGTTATGGCGTGGGACTATTTTCCGGAGGTATTCTGGTGAGTCTGGGTCATTTATAGACTTGTGGCACAGAGTGAGAATCTTCTGATCAATTCTTTGCTTGACTGGAAGCCATTGCAACTGCTTAAGGACTGGTGTGATATGCTCCCTTCTCTTGGTTCTTGTGACAATTCTGGCGGCAGTGTTCTGAACCAGTTGAAGACGTCTGAGTTGTTGCTCTGGTAGACCCCAAAGACAGCTGTTACAGTAGTCCAGTCTGGATAAGACAAGGGCAACGGCGATAGCATTTGCAGCTTTGGCTGTCAGGACAGGTCGTAGTTTCCCAAGGGAGCGAAGATGGAAGTAGCATTGCCTGACAACAGCACTGATATCCATGGTAAGACTGGTATCGACAAAGACACCAAGATCTCTGACAGTCTTGGAGAAAGGGATGAGAGACTCACCAACACGGATGGCATCAAGAGATTCCACACCCAGTTTGTTCTTGGGTCCACACAGAATTGCCTCAGTCTTATCATCATTTAACTTCAACATGTTGTTTGACATCCAGGACTTGATTTCTTGGCAGCACGACTCGATTTTCTGCACTGTCTGAGAAGCGGGGACACTGTCAGGATGAAATGAGTCATAGAGACCTAAGACGGACCCTTGAGGGACCCCGCATACTAGCCGGGTAACATCAGACGCCACTCCAATAACACTGACGTATTGGAATCTGTCCTCAAGGTACGACCGAAACCACTATAAGACACAGTCCGTGATACCAAACTCAAACTGAAGTTTTTGCAGCAGCATCTGGTGATCTATGGTATCAAATGCCGCACTGAGATCCAGCAGCACCAGGAGTGAGTGGTCACCACGATCAGCTGCACCGAGAATATCATTGAAGACACGCAGCACTGCGGTCTCTGTAGAATGACCTGGCCTTTATGAGACTGAAATTTATCCAGTAGCTGGTACCTAGACACATGATCAGCAAATCTATCGGCCACCACACGTTCTAAGAGCTTGGACAAATATGGAAGGCTTGATACTGGCCTATAGTTCTTAGGAGCATCAGGGTCCAAGTTTGACTTCAACAGACCGCCGTGAGATGGCCTTAGTCGCCTGCTCGGCGTTAAACACCAATAATCAATCAATCAATCTTCAACTGAGGACGAATTACAGCAGTCTTAAAAGCTCCCGGAACAACACTGGTGAAGAGATTGCGGTTGGTGATGTGAAGAATAACTGGCAGAAGAATGTTCAAATTCTCCAAGATTATTTTGGTGGGGATCGGGTCAACACTAGAGAACGTGGACTTGGATTTTGCAATGACTTTGTGCAGTTGATCATCAGAGACTGGCACACACACTGAGAAAGGATCACCAGCAAAATCGGATGAATGTTCCTGGCTATCAGGTTTACCACTTGTGTTCTCCTTTAACAGCTCCTCTCTGATGGCACCAATCTTATCGTTAAAGAACTGGGGAAGAGAGGCAGCAGCCAAGTCACTGTTCATGTCAGGAAGAATAGGAGATTTGGCCTCCTTGCCAAGCAGTCTGCTCACAATCCTGAACATTTTCCTAAGGTCTGAAGCGGCAGCATCAAGTTCAGAATGAACATATGTACTCTTTGCCTGACGAACCACCTGTGTGCAGTGATGGCGTGCTTTTCTATACAAGTCTTTGTGCACTTCTAGACCGGTTCCACGGCACTGACACTCTGCACGATGACGCGCCTGCTTTGCAGCAAGAACATCGGAATTATACCATGAGCTATCAGGGCGAAAAGGAATTTGCTTGACAGTTTCTGGTGAAGAAGGGAAGTCAGTGTATCATTGACACATCTGACGGTGGGGTCTTGTCATTAAATTCACACAACGAAAAGCTTCCACATTCATTCCTTTGATGTTTCTACACCTGGCTTTCAGCTTTGGAGTCCTATGTTTCACCAGTCGCACTGGAGAAAGTGATCAGAAAGTGATCAGAGCTGCATGTCCTCCACACACACCGAGTGAATAAGACTGGGTGACAGAGACGAAGGGGTAACAACCCAATCCAAAATGTGGCCTCGTTAAAAAGGCGTTTACGTATACAAATTTGACTTTACTTTTGTTCCATTGTTTACTTATTTACATCAGACCTGCAAACGTTTTCTTAACTCCTTAACTGCGAGTGGTCGCAGACTGTCTTTTTGAAGTCTTTGTTAATTCCTCACCGACAAACCCCGTCCGTGCGGGAAACTTGACGTGGATACAAAGTAGAGCCAACAAGAAGCATAGAACCTCATGAGCCCCCGCAACTGCGGGGGATCATGAGGATCTGTGCCTCTTGCAGATGGATAGTCTCCAGTTATTCTCGACAGTCAGGGGGTTAATTGTTCGGCTACATTACTAATACACTTATCACCACTGCGTGATCACTCGACCTCTTTCACTGAATTGCCCATGACAGTCAACACAATAATTGTAGGTTCCAAAGGGGAGTGCCCTGGAGGAGGCTACGAGAAACTGCTTGCGGAAACGACGCCCCAGAATTTTTCGTCGCCCAAGTTTCCCAACAAATACGACAGGTATGAAGAATGTGAAATTAATACTACCTACTTGGTAGGACCTTAGGGGGAGGGAATCGAAGTTTCGGCAAGAGTTTCGTGCCCCTAACTCGGAGCGTGAATAAAAATAATGACGCTCGGAGCGAGTCAGGGATACGAAACTCTTGCCAGAACTTTGATTCCCTGCCCCTGTGATAGGACATGTCAAGGAAAGATGCGGTACGACCATGACGGTTGTTCAAAGGTGGTACCTATCGGCGCCAAGCTATTCAGACACCACATTTGAACTTTCATGGCCATCTATCTAACTTGAAAATCTTCAGAACACAATTCCCAACTATGGCAATGCTGACCTCTGTGGTCAACAATAATATAAAAAGCCTACACGACTACAGCCCATAAATAATATTCAAATACATGTACAGATGTATTTCTTTCGTTGTGTCTGTATTATAAGTCTATTCTTCTTCTTCATCTTCTTCTTCTTATTATTATTGTTGTTGTTATAGTGGTTGTATTATTATATTATTATTATTTTCATTATTGTTGTTATATTGGTTGTAATAGCGGAAGTGTTGCACAAGCAGTCCTTTCATTGCAGTAACATAATGAGCCACACCCATGCAAGAGGCATAGATCCTTATGAGCCCCCGCAACTGCCTGGGCTTATGACTGAGGATCTATGCTTCTTGCTCATATCATTTGCGTGCCACAGACGGAAGAGGTTACTGAAACCGTAGATGTTTAACGATAGCTAAAGTCAGGACCACAACAATCAATTTACGCACTTTTCGCGGATTGACGTCAATAGGCATTCATTCCGAGATTTGCTTACCGCGCATTTTGTGTGAACAGTGAGTTGTATTACACAAAGCACGTGCTGCATACTGATACGTTGTCTTTTCATGTGATAGATCGTGTTTCAAGCTTAATGACATTCTATTGTGTTTATAGTCCTACGGTAGATGCAAAGTGTGACCTTTCAGGAAACGTTGACAGTCTGAAAGAAGCTGAAGAACAATGCGTTTATCGACGAAGCAAATGTTCTCGGGCCGCGGTCGGCCGCAGTGGGCCCGCGCACGGCTGTGCGCGGGCCCGCCACTGCGGCCGACCGCGGCCCGACAGTCTTTTGCTTGTCTTTTGCTTGACACTGTGTCTTTGAAACCATCAGCACGACAAACTCACTGTTCAGCAGTTTGTGGCATCAACATATCGACCATAATTACGCTAACATTATAAATCAGATTTTGAAGTTTGTGTTCCTTCAACGCGAAAGAGCCCCAGCCGTCCCAGGAGCACGGAAACAAAGTGGTGTCAGCAAGAGACATACACCTTCATGAGCCCCCTGACTCAACTGCGGAGGCGTATGAGGATCTATGTCTCTCGCCTCTGGCTTGCCTGTGGTTAAGGTATATTAAAAGAGATTAGAAGAAAATGTGTGTGTGTGACGTGTTTGTGTGTGTGTGTGTGTGTGTTTGGGGGGGGGGAGGAGAAGCTTAGAAAAGAAATTAGAGAAGGGTGGGGGATGAAGAAAAACTTAGAAAATAAATTAGTGAAGGGGAGGGGGGCAAGAGAAGCTTAGGAAAAAAAAATAGAGGTGGGGGTGGGGTTGGGGTGGGGGGAAGCTTGGAAAATAAACTATTAGAGAAAGGGGGCCACTACCCCCTAGTAGGGGTGAGAGTGGAAGGGAGTGGGGAGGGGGTGGGCGGTAACAAAGGCACAGCATACTCTGGTTTTTTTTTTTTGGGTTTTTTTTTTTTAATTATTATTTTAATACTTCCTTCCGCTGTCGAAAACTGAGCGAAACGACACGACAAGGAGAGGGGGGCACATGAGGGATGGGGCGGGGTGGAGGGTCGGTGATGGTGGTGGTGGTGGTGGTGTTCCGATATCTCCAAACATTTTCATGAACCCCTTCACTGTCGAGAAAAAATAGATACCACACTACTGCAAGAGGCGTAGATCTTCATGAGCCCCCGCAATTGCGAGGCTCATTAAGATCTACGCCTCTTGCTGACACCACTGTGTATCATTGTTCATGGGAGGCCGGCGGAGCCCTTTCGCTTGGAGTTTACGCAGATTTCAGACGTGTACGATCAGTGGCACTGAAGGGTGTGAATCGTTATTTTGCCCTCATCTTCTTTTTCATATTTTTTCTTTTCCTTTTTTTTTGTGTGTGCTGGGTGCTGGTAATTTCCGGAACTCCTTGATCACCCCCCCCCCCCCCTCCTCTCTCTCTCTCTCCTCTTCCCCCCCCCCCCCCCCCCACACCAAACCTTCAGATCCGGAAATCAATCGGTTATCACTCAGTCACCCCTACAGCCAATCAGGAAACCAATGACTCAATGTTTTCCAACCCATTCAGTGATCATGACATGTATTAACTCATTCTGCCCGCGACACACCACAGACAAGATATGGCTCGACCATGATAGTTCAAGGGTGGTGGCAGAATAGCTTGGCGCCTCATATAGGCGCCAAGCTATTCTGCCACCGCCCTTGGACTATCCTGGTCGATCTGTCTCTTGAATTGTAATGCAGTCCTCAGAGGATAACTCCAAAATGGGGGTATTTCGTACCTCGGGCACAATTAGTTAAGTTTGTGACTTTATTAGAGACATGAACTGCACGTGGTTGCTGGAGGCGCCGAGTGAGGACTACCATGTACTGATGGAATCCGTCGTCATCGACTTGGAGAAAGCGGACGGAGGCTGCAAATACGACTACCTCAGTGTGTACGACGGTGAGATTAGATTTCGCAAATCCGTGTCTGTTAATATACTGACGAGCAAAAGAAATGCGACATTCGGAGTCATCAAAAACTGTTAAAAGATACACTTTTGTAACAGATGGTTACGAAACGCTACACACAGGTCTAGTTATTGTTCATTAGACACAGGAGAATCCAGTTCAGCACACGTCGTCTTGATATCAAGTATTCTGACAATGACTCCACTCTGTTCCATATACACCGTTCTCTGTACGAAAAATAGCTAAAGATAGAATGACATGCTAACGGCCGCGAGGAATAAATAAGTGCGTGTGATTTTGCTGCGTGTCCAAGCTGCTGTTAAAGTTCATTAGGTGTGTCGACAAGGCATAACAAACACAAAATTTGGTGCTGAAATGTGGTCTTCAAATTTATGCGTAATGGTACTTTAAGGTGTGTTTCCATATGGCGACGCGACAGCAACGCGACAAAAACAAAAACAAAAAGTAGCTGGGCAGCGGGCGGAAAATCGCTTTGTGTGTTTCCATATAGTTTGACTGAGCGATACTGAAAACCACGCGAAATCGCCTTTGAATCACTCGACTGAGCGATACAGTTTTGTCACGCCGCTGTCGCTCGTCGTCCCGCTTCCGCGTCGCGCTTGTGGAAACACTCCTCCTTTATTTATACCGACTCGATTTTTGTCGCTGTCGCCACAACTTTCGTGTCGCTGTCTAGCCGCGATATGGAAACACGGCTTTACTCAGTCCTGCGCCAGCCACTAAGCAAGGTGCTCCGCTATAGCGGAGCACCTTGCTTAGTGGCTGGCGCTGGACTATCATTGCTCACTCATGCAATGAACTTGTAAAGAAAGCCTTGGCTCATATATTCTGACCAAAATGTAAGCAGTATTATGTTCTGTTTTTTTTCTCGAAAACACACAATTGTTATTTGCGTGGCTGCAAGCGAACGCCATCCACATGTTCATTCTGTGCGTACAGGCCCGTCTCTATCCTCACCTCCCATCGGTGACAAAATCTGCGGATCTCAGGGCTCTTTCACTAATCAAAGCACAGGCCGGTATCTCACGGTGCAGTTCGTCACGGACAGCAATGAGGAGAAGACGGGCTTCCAGTTCAAGTACATGGCCGTCCACGCCAACGCCAGCATGGGGATTCTCTTCACACTCGTCGCCCACAAGACCACCACCACTACCTGGAAGATCGTGGCTACAACAGCAAGTGGGTTGGGTACAAGGCGCCCGTCACGTTCACGTAAACGCAGTGATATAGTTCAAGGGTGGTGCCCGAAAATAGCTTGAACGGCAGTTCTGCGCCAGCCTCAGTTTTCACCCTTCGCTGGTCATTGATCAGGCGTTTTAACCCCTCCACTGCCGAGAGAGAAAGTGAACTCGAGCCGACTGCAAGAGACATAGATCCTCATGAGCCCCCGCGACTGCGGGGGCTCATGAGGATCTATGCCTCTTGCTGAGACCAATTTGTAGATTTTGATCGTTGAGTGAACACAGATTTCAGAAACAAAAAACAAAAAAAAGTGGCAGGGAAGAGGTTAATCCACTGCATACTGAAGAGACACTCGCGCGGATGACTGGGACACAAACTTAGGCATAAAGAACATAGGACCAAGAAGAGAGATAAATCCTGACTGATGGGGGCTCATGAGGGTTTCTGTCTCTTGCAGATGGGTAGCGTTCGCGTTGCCCCGGCAGTTCAGGGGTTAACTTATTTACGGTCGATTTGTCTTGTGAACTGTATTGGTGTCTCCAAAATCGCAATGTGCAATGACTCATGCTTTAACCCATTCAGCCCGACGGCCGTATTTCCCAAATTTTGCAGGCGTCATCTAACGACTATGCACCAGTTGCAGGAGATGGATCGACCATGATAATTCAAGGGCAGTGCCAGATTAGCTTGGCGCCGACAGGCGCCAAGCTAATCTGGCACTACCCTTGAATTATCATGGTCGATCCATCTCCTGCTGTAGTGCGTCAGGGCTGAATGGGTTAACGCTCTTATGAATACTGTGGCCGGCAAAATGGTCCACAAATTGAGTGTGTAGCCAGACAATAGTGACGGCTGTATACAGTGTGTGACTTTGGATAATTGCTTCGTTGTGATAATTGCTTCGTTGTGCGGCGTGTGGGGTAAAATAAGCTAGTTCAATTCATCCCACTTGCACGTGCAGCTTAAAAAAAAAAAAATACTGTTTACAATACCGGTAGCCGCACCCACAAGGGGGTTAACTTTAAACTGTTTTATACTTCTAGCCACGACTACCGCCACAACACAGGCCGCCACTCAAGACAAGAACTGGCTGAACACAGGAGCACTCATCGGCGGGGTGGTCGGTGGCATTTGTTTGATCATCGTCGTGGGTGTACTGTGTGGGCGGTGCTTCGGAGGCAAGGCACCTCGCCAACCACCGGAGCACCGCCCCGCCGCCTTCTATCACAGCCACGCCCCTCCCGCCAATGACGCCCCGGGGTCCCTGTCAGCCCCTGCGGTGCACATGGTGCAGAACAACAACGCTGTGTTCATGGTGCACCAGGCGACTGGAGGGGCCGTGTCTCCTTCCCATTTGGCCTCGTTCAGTTCAGGTGAGAGCCGCAGGGCACTGACTCCCCGTACCGTTTGCGGGAGTGCAGCTGTTTCTTCACACAGCCCCACTCAGGGAGTACGCTTTTGTCCGTTGTGTTCAGGCAGTAAAAAGGGTTAACTCATATCCGGTTGCGGCTCTCGAAGGAGCATTCGAGACATGCCAATTAATGTTTGTTTAACAAGGTTAGAGTCTCTGTAAATATGACTTTTTTTCAACAACAAGAACAACAACAACAAAATTCAAAACGTCTGTTGACTAGTACGAATGACCTGTGCAACATTTTGCCAAAAATACTTACAACATATATTTACATTTCTAACCCTTTTCTTAGTCTGGCTGGCTAGACTTTTTACCCTAACTGCCGTGAGATGGCCTTAGTCGCCTGCTTGGCGTTAAACCTCAATAACTAACTGTGTGCCCCCCCCCCCCCTTTTCCGGCACTCCCCTCTCGTCCTTCCGCCCCGTCTCTCAGGATGAAGTCCTTAAGACCATAAAGTCCATGCCTTTCAAAACCTGCGAACTAGACCCCCTCCCAGCTTCCCTCTACCGGGACGGCCTCCCAAAACTTTTGCCCTTCATTACCGACATCATCAACACATCTCTAGAAAATGGCTCCGTCCCCGATATCTTCAAGTCCGCCATCGTCCGTCCTCTCCTCAAAAAACACAACCTCGACCCAAACGAACTCAAGAACTACCGCCCAGTCTCCAATCTCTCTTTCCTGTCCAAGCTTCTTGAGAAGGTTGTACTCAACCAACTCAACCTCCACCTCGCCGACAACAACCTCCTCAGTCCCTTCCAGTCTGCCTATCGCAAACATCACAGAACTGAAACAGCCCTTCTACATATCCTTAACGACCTGCTTCTCTCCACTGACTCGGGCAACATCTCCCTTCTTACGCTACTCGATCTCTCTGCCGCCTTCGACACCATAGACCACTCTATCCTCTCCCACCGCCTTCACCACTCCTTTGGCATCACTGACTCTGCTCACTCCTGGTTTCTCTCCTACCTCCCCCACCCGGGTCTGCCCTGGGGGACTTGGGTGGGGTTAGGTATTTTTTAGTTCCCAGGGTCACCCTGGTCAGCCCCACAGGGTGGGTTTTTCTCTCTATTCTGGGGCATGTGTTTCTGTCTACCCTTTGTCCATTCACTTGTATTTGCCTTTTTAAAACTCTCCCTACTGTCTGCACTGCCTGTAGCTCTTGATATTGGATGTGTGTTGCTAAATGGTCTTAGCTTTATTTAGGCCCCATGTGTTAGGTTTATTTAACGTGTTTGACCGGCTAGCGACTTACATTCAATGTTCTGTTTATTTATTTTTTTTTCACAAGCAGTGCAGGCACGTCCTGAGAAAGCCTTGTTGCTGTCGGGACGTTAAGCAATGTACAATCAATCAATCAATTCTCTCCTACCTCTCCGACAGACAGCAGTCTGTCACCATCGACGGCGTCTCCTCCAACCCAGTCACGCTCTCCTGCGGCGTTCCACAGGGGTCCGTTCTGGGCCCGGTCCTTTTCACACTCTACACCTCCCCCCTGTCCAACATCATCCAGTCTCACCACATACACCACCACCTCTACGCTGACGACTCACAACTACTAGACAAAGACAAACTCGACAAGACTCAGACACTACTGACTCGCACGGCTGACTGCTATGAAGACGTGTAAACTGGATGACAGCAAACAAGCTCAAACTGAACGACGACAAAACGGAAGCCATGCTGGTAGGCACTCGCCAGAAACTTTCCCAGCTCCCTCCCTCTCTCCACCTTCAACTCGACAGCACCCTCATCTCCCTCTCTGACTCGGTCAAGAACCTTGGCGTTATCCTCGATTCCTCTCTTTCCATGACCAGCTTCGTCTCCTCCACGGCCCAGGCATGTTATTTCCACCTCCGCCGCATCAGTCATATCAGAAAATACCTCACTACCGAAGCTGCCACCAAACTCGCTGTCTCTCTCATCTTATCTCGCATCGACTATTGCAACTCTCTCCTTTCCGGCCTTCCTCACTCCACCACTCTCACTCTCCAGCGCGTCCAGAACAATGCTGCCCGCCTCGTCCTGAGAAAGGAAAAATCCGACCACATCACTCCCCTGCTCAAGCTCCTTCACTGGCTCCCCATCCCCCAACGCATCCAATACAAGATTCTGTCTCTCTGCTACAAATCCCTGAACAACTACGCTCCTGCCTATCTCTCCAACTTACTTCACCCCTACACTTCTCCCCGCTCCCTCCGCTCCGCCTCCGACTCCTCATCCCCCGCACCAAACTCAGCACTTTCGGCCCCCGCTCCTTCTCAATATACGGTCCACCCACCTGGAACACTCTCCCACTCTCTCTCCGTCAGAAACACTCGCTCTCCTCCTTCCAGTCCGCCCTCAAAACTCACCTCTTTCAACAGTTCTAGCACTATATCACCACACTCCCCACCCCAAGCTGACCGTCGTAATGTATTTTCACTATTTGTGTTACGTGAGTCATTGTCTAAAGCGTGCGCATGCGTGTTCGAGTTGTGAGTGCGCGCTTAGAGTTATGATTATTATACGATAAGCGCATTATAAATACCGTAATTATTATTATTATTATTCAGTGTTGCATCGGATACGCGGCCGGGTTAGTGTGTTATTTGGGTTTCAACGCCGAACAGGTGACTACGGCATATATTCACCTACTCGGCGTTAAACCAAAAAAATAAACTAACCCTGATACGCGGCTTTATGCAGCATGTCCGGATCTCTTGTGGGTGAATGGGTTACGGCCAGATCGGAACAAAGAAACAGGATCCATTGTAAAGATCAGGGTTCAGTCGCACGAGTGAGCTTAGTGTTGCGCAAACCACTAATCAAGGTGCTCCGCTATAGCGGAACGCCTTGATTAGTGGTTTGCGCAACACTAAGCTCATTCGTGCAACTGAGCCTAGAATTTCCCCGTGTGGACAACTTACTTTCCATTACCTTGTCGTGCCTTGCCTTGCCTTTTTCTAGGTCTGCCCTCTGCTCTGCCCTTCCCTTTGCCATGGTATGGTATGGTATGGTGGTATGGTATGGTGTCTCCGAGGCGCACATATCCATCTATTTAAAGATGCTCAAGGCGCCGTAGGGATGGAAGCTGAAGCTTTGAAAGCCTGCTGCTACTAAGCGCTACTTTATGTGCAAACCTCCACCCTGCCATGTCCTGCCCTCTGCCGCATCTTACGGTTACCTTACCTTACTTTACCTGTGGCAGGCCGTTCCACTCATAACTGATTAACTCATTGTGTCCCAGGTACGAAATACCCACATTCTGGAGTTGTCCTCTGAGGATCGCATAACAATTTAGGAGACAAGTCGACCATGATAGTTCAAGGGTGGTGCCAGAACAGCTTGGCGCCTATAGGCGCCCAGCTGTTCTAGCACCACCCTTGAACTATCATGGTCGAGCCATTTCGTGCTGTGGTGTGTCGGGGCTGAATGAGTTAATTCATCCTAATACAAAATATTTAATGTTAGGACCAGCATTTATCCTAGGACAATTTCGATTTAATTTTAAGACAAATTCGTTTACTCCTAGGACAAATCACTGACATTAACTCCTAACTATCTCCTGCTAGGACAAATTACTAATTCCAGCCAATCAGCCATGATGCCTCGGGCGAAATCGTCCAATGAATGAACGTGTTTTCGACCACGTCACATGGGATGATTCCTGCTGTCTGTTTGGTTGGAATTAGTTTAAGAATCATTATTTATTCCTAGGTGTAACGCACGCAGACTTGCCCACAGTCGTACGCACAGACTCTCACGCAACAGACGCATACACCGCCACTGACTCAGACGGGCGCATTCATGCGGTAAAACACAACACCCGGGCTCCCTTTCTAAAGTAACCTTTATACACTATAAATGAAAAAGAATGACTTAAATGACTATCAACTATATACAATATTCTACTATCACACCACACACGTATCACAGTATCTTTGCCAGGTTAGGTCTTAGTCTCACATTGCCTCCAACCTGTTTGATGTTGTTGTCTGGTTACGTTGGTCCTTCTCACGTCTAGGCGTAAAAGTCCTTCGTCGTACGCTTGTTGCCGTCCTGTCTCTCTTTGGGCACGGACGTCCTCGTTCTCGTACGGTACTCAGTTCTCACTTGGACTTGGGTGTCTTGGTCCCCAGTCAGACTCTATTTTCGTATCACCCCATCTCTGTCACTATCTTGAAACAGACTATAGCTTAACACTCTTGCTATACATTACTCTATACCCTGGAAAAGACTATGCTTACCCAACCACGTACTATCTTCATAGCGGCTTCGACATACACACTTCATATTCCTTTAGTCATCTAACTCGGTAAACAACTGTATACAAAAACACCGGTTACTTCACCGAATTCTAAACATACTATACTAAACCAAACCGGAACACCGCTATACAACCACATTAATCTTACCACGCATACTGTCTTTAACTAAACAACTATCAATACTACGTTTATAGAAACATACCTGAAATCTAGGCTTAAAATGACTTAAATGACTATCAACTATATACAATATTCTACTATCACACCACACACGTATCACAGTATCTTTGCCAGGTTAGGTCTTAGTCTCACATTGCCTCCAACCTGTTTGATGTTGTTGTCTGGTTACGTTGGTCCTTCTCACGTCTAGGCGTGAAAGTCCTTCGTCGTACGCTTGTTGCCGTCCTGTCTCTCTTTGGGCACGGACGTCCTCGTTCTCGTACGGTACTCAGTTCTCACTTGGACTTGGGTGTCTTGGTCCCCAGTCAGACTCACTCTCAGAAGAGCTGGATGGATGACCTCACGTAGGTCACACCTGCGACTCGACGTCTCGGCGTCCGTCTTCCACTCTCGTTACAAGAACTCTGAATAGACAAAAGTCCCAACGTAACACTTGCTAAACACACAACATATTGGATCAATGAGAAACGTCACGTAACCTGGCTGATACAAATAATCCACACGTTCATTCACACACACACACGTGCTTCATAAACTATTTTCGTATCACCCCATCTCTGTCACTATCTTGAAACAGACTATAGCCTAACACTCTTGCTATACATTACTCTATACCCTGGAAAAGACTATGCTTACCCAACCACGTACTATCTTCATAGCGGCTTAGACATACACACTTCATATTCCTTTAGTCATCTAACTCGGTAAACAACTGTATACAAAAACACCGGTTACTTCACCGAATTCTAAACATACTATACTAAACCAAACCGGAACACCGCTATACAACCACATTAATCTTACCACGCATACTGTCTTTAACTAAACAACTATCAATACTACGTTTATAGAAACATACCTGAAATCTAGGCTTCAGAGTCTTGGAATGCGGGCTAGGTAACTCAACAACCGTTCCATACGACAAAACAGCCCGCACTCCCGATCTAGACCTCTGACAGTCACAGCTTCCGCCTAGAACTCACTAAACAGAACTCACTAAAAACTCCCGTGCTAACCATGTCTTACAGATTCCACATGGGCAGCAGGCCCCACGGACTTTCGGCACAAACAAACCGTTAACAAAACCCCTACCGTACTAATCCTACTCGTTAACAAAAACCGTACCGTACTAATCCTAATGAATGAGCACTATGCACGAGCATAGAGCTTCATCACACTAGGATTAAATCGGCTTTGTCCTAGGATAAATTATTTAGTCCTAGCATTAAATAGTTATTTCCTAGGATCAATAAATCAGATATAAGTGGAACGGCCTGCCACACTTACCTTACCTTACCTTCATGTCTGTAACGTATAACTAGTCTCTTTGATACCTGATAAGGTATCGTATTTCTCGTCATGTCTGTAACACGTGTAACTAGTCTCTTTGTCACCATATCAGGTATCGTATTTTTTGTCATGTCTGTAACTAGTGTAACTAATGTCTGTAACAAGTGTAACTAATGTATGTTGTCCCCATTAGGTGTTGCGGGCATGGCTAAAATGGCCTTCAGCAGCAGCGCCGAAACCATCAACCATATCAGGTATCTTATTTCTCGTCATGTCTGTAACTAATGTCTGTTGTCCTCAGGTATGGCGGGCATGGCTAACATGGCCTTCAGCAGCAGCGCCGACACCATCAACCAGTTCAGCGCCTCGCTCCACTCCACCTACGGCTTCCTGTCCCCCATCGGCCTGCCCCCGCCCGTCTACAAGGACTCCATGCTGATCACACACCCGCCTAAGATCGCTCCCATCGTCCGCCCGTCCGCGCCTTACCCAGACAACTATGTAGGGTCGTCGTGGATGGGTGCCTCCGTCACCTGTCACACCGCCACCGTGACAGGACCTGCTGGTTTAACAGGTCACAGTGGCGTGCCTGAACACGGTGGGGTGACTGGACAAGACGTTCGGGACACAGTTGCAACAAACTCGGATGGGACGCCAGCTCTGGCGAGACTAGTGGCTTCAACTGGAGGGCCGGCAATGGCGCACGTGTTCTCACCTTTACAGCGATCCGAGGCACCCACACCTTCTTCTACTGGTGATCCCGGCTGCCCGCAAGGCGGAGCTGTATCGGAGCAGCCGTGTTGTGGGGACGCCAGCGGCTCTCACGGTGGAGTTGTACCAGATCAGTCGTCGCCTGATCAGCAGCTTTTGACGGATCAGCCAGGTTGTCCGGATCAGCCCAGTCCAGCTGATCAAACACTTCAGTCAGAACAAACTGACCAGTCATCTACATCTGATCAGTCAGCTTTGTCCGATCAACCAGGACCGTCTGTTCAACCAGCTCTTGATCAGCCAGTGACGTGTGAACAACCAACATCAACTGATCATCCACGTGAACAAGAAACTACCCTTCATGCCACGGAAACGTCTGGTGATGAGCTGTCAGTGACTGCATCAGACGCCCCTGGACAAGCGGAGTCAGGTGGAGGACACGAGGAAGCTTCGAGCGCAGAGGTTTTACAAGAATCAAATCAGGAGCCACAGGTTGAAACTACAGCCAGCTAAAATGAGGACTACGGCATTGGCACACTATATACCCAGTGCGCAAAGCCCATCGGACCAACGGCGGCCCGACGGCCTTTTGCGCGTTGGGATATAGGTTACCTCCCTTGTCCATATTATAGCTACCAACAGTACCGGCCAGTGGCTGCATGCACGGGGTGGCGGGGGGGGGGGGGGGGGCCGGGGGGGGGGGGGGGGCGGGAGTGGGAGGGAGGGCGGGGGTTAACCCTTTTGGCTGACTGTGACGGTAGCGTGTCTGGTCGAGATGATTCCTGCAGGAATCACCTCGACGAAACGCGCTACTGAAAGCCACAGGTTTAAAGTGCAGCAAGACAATTAATCCATTTACTGCCGAACCCTGTAGCTAATACCAAATCTAAACACGGAATCTTGTGAGTTAAATATGTTATCTGATAGCCTTGTCAGACTGAGAGGTGTGCCAGCAAGAGCGGGCCTCTAAATATCTTCATAAGCCCCCCGCAAGCCGCCATTTCAGATGTATTCCCTTTTCCGGCTTGACCACTGTATTGCTACCCCCCAAAGGCGCACGCTTAACAAACGATCTCCGGAAATCAGAAGCAAGTCATAAGTGCACGTGTTTTATTCGACGAAAACGGTGGATTAAAAGTCCGGGCGCACATAATGTCAGTACGTCAGTGTTTCCACTAAAACAGTGGATTAAAAGCCAGGACAAACATGCTGTCGGATGAAAAGCCCAAAGAAATATGCGAAATTGCACGTGTTTTCGATGAAAACAGTGGATTAAAAGCCGCTGGACAAACATGCTATCGCATGTTTGTCCTGGCTTTTTGAATCCACTATTTTCGTCGAAACACTTGCAGTCTTGACCTACTTCTGATTTTCCAAGCAACGTCTTTCAGTCAGTCGGAAATTGTTGTGCAACGCCCCCACTCCTTTAAAGTACCATTACACATGAATCTGAAGACACATTTCAGCACCATTTGTGTTTGTTATGCCTTGTCGATACGGCCTAATGAACATTAACAGCAGTTTGGACACGCAGCAAAAGCACACGCGTAATCGCGGCACTAGTTTATTCTGCGCTGCCGTTAGCGTGTCAATCTATTTTTAGCTGTTTCTCGTACTGAAAGCGTTGCATTTCTAGCGGAACGGAGTGTAGTCAGTTAGGTTACTTGATATAAAGACGACGTGTGCTGAACATGTTTATCCTGTGTATAAATGAACCATAACTGACTAGACCTGTGTGTAGCGTTTCCTAACCATCTGTTACCGATAAGTGTATCTCTGAAAAGTTACGGCGGTAGTGGGCCTTTAAAATAAGACGATTATAACAGCGCCTTTGTGACGGTTGCGTAAACCACACAATCATCATCATCAGTCCCTTGCCCGAACTGGGCGTTGGGGGGACTGAAAGGCAGCAGCAACAGACAGTGCTCTCCACTGAGTTCTATTTTGGGCGGTGGCAAGCAAGTCTGGCATCTCGAGTTCACACAATACAAAGCGTATATTTGTGTCTGTCAGTTTGAACCCTAAGGCTGAAAGCTATAAAGTCCAAAATCACAAATTAGCACTCATTTTTATTGCAGCGACATTAGTGACGTCTTGTGACAATTCACATTGTGTGCAAGTGTATACATTGTATACGAGTTTAAGTTTCACTCATTCTATAACCGGACCGGGTAGTTGGGAGGGGAGGGGCAAGGGGGGTGGAGGTGGGGGGAGGGGGGGGGCGTGGAGCGGGAAGTTAGGCGGGGGGGGGGGGGGGGAGGTGGGGGGGGGGAGTTGAGTTGACGGATGTTGACGCTTTGCTAGGCCTGCGAGTTTGCCTTACTGATTTTGAGGCAATTTTTTTTGTGGGGTTTTTTTTTTCAGAAAAATGAAAAAAATCGTGATCAGATCAAGTGCTGTGCGATGTTAGCTCGTAGACCAAGCACATGCGAAAAATAACTGAGGTATATTTTTGTTCACAAGCCTTTTCAGTTTGGTCGGACATCTCATTAACCCCGGCCGGGGTTATTAGCGAGATTTCCGACCGAAACGACTTTGAAAAGACGTGGGAAAAACTGAAAGTATAGGCCGCCTACCTCGTTATCTACAACATAAAGTGAACTTAACTGTGTTTCTTCCGACAAGGAAATACGCGTTATCTGAACTCTTCTGAACGTATGTGTTAATCCATTTAGCCACGACATCCGAGATGGATCGACCATGATAATTGAAGTGTAGTGCCAGATTAGCTTGGCGCCTGAAGGCGCCAAGCTAATCTGGCACACCCTTTAATTATCATGATCGATCAATTTCCTGTTGTAGTGCGTCAGAGCTACGTGGTTAAAGATGACCTTTGCAGCATGCGAGTCTGTGCCTTTTGCAGATAGCGTGAGCGGCATGTGTTGAAGCGGTACCAGCAGACAAATGCAAACTTGTTATTCCTTTAGGGACTGTTAACTCATTCAGAGTGTGACGTGCCGGGTGCGCTGTGCGTCTTGAATATGCTTATTATTATGTTAAACTATGAACAAAAAAAAGTTTGTTCATAGTTATAGTCATAGTTCATAATTATATAACCATTGAACGGTTTTTACTTGCATATGAAAAAGAACCAACCAACCATTCAAAGAAGCCAGCATACAAGCAAAATAAAAACACACCCAAAAACAAACAAGAAAGGCAAAGTCCTTATGGCTCACGTGTATCGATTGATCCACACGTCTGACAATAAGTAAAGAGATGTCTTCAGCACTAACAAAATCCATGTTTTCTCAAAACTTAATCAGTTTTCACACATTTGTGAAATCCCCGTGACCCTTGACCTGTGCGATGAGTCAACTAAATTAGGATACAAAGGAAGGTTTTATCATCAGCTACCTCTGTGCCAAATTTGATTGAAATGTTTTCAAAAATGTTGATAATAACTACAATTATTGGAATTGTATACACATTTGTCGACCTGTTGTGACCCTTGACCTTTTTCAAGGGGTCATCCAAATTAGTATGCATAGATACGTCTTACCATCAGGTATCTCTGTAGCAAGTTTGGGTTCGAAGTTGTGAATAGTATTTGAGAAAAAAACATCTTTTGTAAAAATATGGTGATTTTGGACCTACTTCTTGAGCTCTTGTGACCCTTGACCTTTTTGAGGGATTAACCAAATTAGTGTGCATATAAAGGTCTTACAATAAGGTATCTTTGTACTAAGTTTGGGTTTGAAGTTGTAAATAGTATTTGAGAAAAAATAAATGATGTCCCAAAATAGCTATTTTTGATATTTTTTATGATCTCTTGTGACCTTGACCTTTTAAGAGGTCACTGAAATTGGTATGTTTAGAAAGGTCTTGCCACAAAGTGTCTTTGGGCCAAGTTTAAAGACTGTAGCTTGAATAGTCTCCGAGAAAATGCCAACGTTAAAGTTTACCAGGGACGACGGCGGACAGACGACAGACGGACGACCACTGGCCCAGAACATAGACTCACTTCTGCTTCACACAAAACAAAAAAAACACACACAAAAAAAACCCAACCAAACAATTCAACCAAACAGCGAACCAACCAACTAACCAAACATAGAAACTATGCAATATATAAACTACAGTAGCTCGCTTGAGCTTGCCCTTAGCACCACGTGAATGTTCTGTGTTTATGTACAGTGTGTGAGTGAATGCGCGTGATTCACGTGAGCGTGCTTGTTGGGTTCAGTTCGCGGCGGCGCTTTGAGCCGATTTTTAATTGGGATAAAGCGCCTATTTAATGCGCTTATTATTATTATTGACTTCCATTAAAAACGCGAAAAGTGTCTGTAAGTGTACCCGCAAACAAAGAGCAACATTTTATTTGTTGCTTACTTCAGATGTTCAGCCTACTGTCTGAGCTATCCTCACACAAAAATTGGATGAGTTATCGCCCATGGCTACCATGGAGGACACAAGAGTTTCATTAGCGGTGAAAATAAGCAAAACTGGACACACTCTGTGAAGCAAGTTTCCTGTGATACGTTTTAACACACACGTTGTGTGGTTTGCTTATGATGTTATTTACTGCCTCAAACGAAATTGGACTCTAAAAATTTATTAGAGAACCAGAACTTCCCGTGCACATCATTTTCTTAATAAATCTTATTTGATTTAATGTGAATTACTTTCAAACCATTTTTTTATGCTCCAGTGACTGATACAGAGAGAAAGAACACACCCCTATCCATTTATCATGTAAATATGGCCGCTAACATAAAAATAAAGAACTTTTTGATTTTCACGTTTGTAGGTCATGTTGATTATTTAGGTGCCTTTGACAAACGAAAAGTAAGTCAAGACCAAACAGGCTGGATTTTCATGCACACGGACCCTAGTGACACTGCACATTGGTTGGCTTTCAGCTGTGTCCTCTGCAGATGATCTCTATTTCACTGTCAATATCCATGGTAGTGTCACTGATGACATCATAAGTCATCGATGTGCGATTTTTAAGACTAAACATTCTATTTGCACACGACATAACACACTCTTCATAACATTTTCTAATAAATGAGGTCAAAATAACCAGATTAAAGCATATCTATAAAGAAAAGCGTTATGGTGAAAAATTTGCGTTTCTTTTGTTGATCAGTATACATAATTTAAAAGCGCAACAAATTCTTCTTAGTGTTTTTAAACTGTGGCATATTTGATACGAAATGTCATCTTTTAATGTACATTATTCGTCTAGGTCACTTTCATTTGCATTCCATTGTCCTTTTTGTGTACACAGAGAGAGAGAGAGAGAGAGGATAATCGCCCAGCTGTTCTGGCACCACCCATATCGTGGCTAGTCTCTCTCCTAAACTGGTTTGTAGGCTTGAGACGCCTCAACAAAGTTATTTGTCGCGGAACAACTGGTTTTGTAGTCGGCGACATCGCTATAACTGAGTAAAGCCCACCTTAATCCCTTTATTGCATTGTGTCGTGTCTTTGAAAGCAGGGCAAATTCAGCACCAAATTCAGCATTGATCCAAGGAACACATACCAAGAGGGCCGGCAAGAGGTAAAGAACCTCCAGAGCCCCCGCATTTGCGGGGGCTCTGGAGGTTCTTTGCCTCTTGCAGTTGGGTGGTGTGCCCATTTTTTTCCTGGCAGTGGTAGGGTTAAAACCCTTGTTTGTAGTTTGGTATATCTGTATAGCCTGTAGTGTTACCATGTACCGGAAGTGCCTTCTCAGTAGTGCAACAGTCATGATCGTCTATGTTTCAGTTTAAAATAATGTAAGGTTATGCAAGCTTCGGTGCTTGGTTAGTTTATCATTGTGGAGCCCACTTCCATCTCTGTTTTGTGATGCTAGCGTGTCAGTCATACTCTGTCCACGACAGTTTCTCATGTGTAATACAGTGAAACCTGTTTTGCAAGCATGTAATGGTCTTAAAAGACAGGGGCCCCCCTGAAGGGAAGACTTGATGGACAAAAAGTGTAACCTGTCATTTAAGACCAGGTGATCTCTCAGACAGGTTCTGTTGTACAATGTCCGTTTGGTGCTTTCTGGTTGTAAAATCATTATTGTTTGCTATACTATGATTCTGGACCTCACTGTCGGTGCAGTCAGTTTGCCAACATATGCATGTGGGTTTTGTAAAATGTTTACATGGGTGGGACCGAAAAAAAAAAGTTGAATCCTGAAGTGAGGGTCTTGAGGCACTTTTTAAGTGAAAATTTTTTTTAAAATTCAAATCCGGAAATCCGGCTGTAGCCGGAAAAGTCCCACCCATGTGTTTAGGACACAGGTAAACAACAAATGTTCCCTGAAAAATTCAGAATCACATGTTTGTACAGTTTTGCTTATATCAAAAAGAAAGTTTAAAAATAAAAGTCTATGTATCATACTGTATTTTGCTCTCTTTTTTCTCTCACAAACACACCCCAACCCACCCACCAAGTCTTATCCAATACTATGCATTCAAGTGGCATGAACAATTTTCTTTAACATTTTTTTTTTTAATAGAATGATCATATTCCCTTTTTCAAATATTTTATTTGCTATACAAGCAGCACCAATGTAAAGGAATACTATTGTGACCTGCTCATAAATATTACACACCTATGTATACACACACACACACACAAACACATACACAACCACCACCACCACCACACACTCATACTCAATGTACACTTCACAATGTACATTTCAAAAGAACTTTCCAGGACAAAACTTAAGCAAAGTACAGCAACCAAAAAGGTGATGACTGTCAAGTTGTACAATACAAAGAAAATCCCCATACAAAAAGAAACACACAGAGAAAGAACAGTCACCTGTACAGTGTACAACAAAATTTATTACATTTGTGGGTTAACCCGTTTCATCCTGATACGCTACTGCTTGAAATTAATTTGACTATGATAGTTCAAGGGTGGTGCCAAAATAGCTTGGCGCCTAAGGCGCCAAGCTATTTTGGCACCACCCTCAAACTAAAATGGTTGATCTATCTCCTATCTGTAATGTGGCTTTCATAGGACAAAAAGCAAATTGAAAATTAGCCTCAGGATGTAATGGGTTAAAACCCTTTTTCAGAGAGGACACAGAGACAAGCAAACATTGTCTTCTGGTCTGTACATCCATTTTGAAATATGGTTTTAACTAAAAAATGTAATTAATTGTGTTGAAACTGGCCTTTGTCAGTGCACTTCTTTCTTGGTTGAGAGAGACTTTAAAGCACAGTACTGTCAACCTCCTTTTGAATGCAGTCAGCGGTGCTGTAAACAGTTCTGATAACTACATGCACAAAGGGTTAATCCAAATGAGCCCTTACAGACCACAAGATATGGATCGACCATGATAGTTCCAGGGTTGCGCCAGAACAGCTTGTGGCCTTTTAAATCATTAACCCCAGGGCCGCTTTTATCAAATTTTGGTGTGAAGTGGAGAATTTCTGGCGCCAAGCTAATTGGGCGTTACCCTTGAATTTTCATGGTCGATCCATCTCCTGCGACTGGTACATGGTCTTTAAGTAACACCTTCAAAATTTCGGAAATGCGGTCATGGGGTTAAATGGGCTAAGGCAAGCATGCAACCTGTCCACTATGCACTATCATGAAATCTTTGCAGAGTAACTGTCGGGGGTTCTTTCTCTGGGTACTCCGGTTCTTCCACCCCCCCCCCCCCCTCACTCTGGTACCGGTTTCAGGCCACTTTACAAATTTCAAATACAAGCGATCCAAAATCTCTGTAACTTCAGTAGCTGAACTGGCCCTTCGTCTGTCTTGTACTGTGTTTGTCTTAAATGGCGTAAATCCGTGTCTGTTACGTGAGTGTGCGTGTTGGGTTTCAGTTCGCGGCGCTTTGAGTCGATTCGCCCAAAATTGAGAAAAAGCGCCTATATAATAATGGTATTATTATTATTATTATTAACTGTCAAATTTTCCAAAATTTCACGCGGGTATTCAAAACGAGAACAGACATCACAGCATATTGATGAGAGTGTCAGTGTACACGGATCATATGCGGAAGACAGCCTGAGAGCCTTTTGGGAACAGAATGCCATCACTGCCTAGCAACGAGAGTGACAATCATGCTGATGATCTGCACACCAGCCGTGCATTATCCAACTTCAGCCTGAGGGCACTTCAGGTGTCCTTGAGCCGAAGTTGGATGGCACTCGGTGGGAACACAATGCTGTCACTGCGTGGTGATGAGGGTGACAATAGTGCTGATGATGCGATTGCCACGTGGACAAGTGGCCAGGTCCATGTTCGGGTTGGAAATCTTGTCCTCCAGGAGACGGTCCAGCTCCAGCCGCAGTTCCTTCACAAGCTCTGCAACCTGCACCAAGATGCCACGTTATGTCATGCCCAAGCCAGCAAAAGGTCCTTGGGCTGATGCCGGGCACAGTTGGCCCGCACACTACTGATCCGCATACTACTGTGTGCGGGCCAGCTGTGCCCGGCATTAGCCTGCAAACAATATGCCATAAAACAGTCTTTGGGTGATGCACGGTTATGTGCGGGCCAGTTGCATCCGACATCAACTCGATGACCTTATGATCTTATGCTTACTGGGTGAATCGTTCAAAAGGAACAAAACATAACTCATTCTGCCCACGACACACCACAGCAAGATATGGCTTGACCATGATAGTTCAAGGGGGGTGGCAGAATAGCTTGGCGCCTATAGGCGCCAAGCTATTCTGCCATCACCCTTGAACTATCATGGTCGATCTGTCTCCTGAATGCAGTCCTCAGAGGATAACTCCAAAATGTGCGTATTTCGTACCTCGGGCACAATGAGATGAATGATTACCTTACATCACATTTTTATTCCCAAGGACTATTCTTACTTGGGACAATTGTTCAAAAGGAGTGACACAGAAGAGAGTGCCTTGTCATGCAATAGAACCTGTTTTGTGTGACAACCTGCTTTGCAACAAGATACGAGTGGTCTTCAAAGACAGGCGCTCTCTCAAGACAAGTCTAGAAAGGGAAAAAGTGTCACCTGTTATAAAAGACCATCACCCGGGTGGCTACAGCCAATAAGTGGTCCCCCCAAAAACAAGTTCTGCTGTACCGCAGTACAAAACGACATAAGTTCAGCCACTGGCATCAAAATGTGGAAAAACCATTTAAATGGAAGTAAGACCAATACTTTTCATCGATTGAAACTTACTCGCAGCCAATATTCACATCACATCAGTCTGCTTATGATCAGTGTGAATTTTTTCCCTTACTTCTTACACAGAACCTAGTGAGTAAGTAGTCCTCGAGTCACTTGACGTAATCAGTCAGATAGTTTACATTGCATTAAAAAATTAATAATAATAATAATAATAAACTTACTCGCAGCCAATATTCACATCACATCAGTCTGCTTATGATCAGTGAATTTTTTCCCTTACTTTTTACACAGAACCCAGTGAGTAAGTAGTCCTCGAGTCACTTGACTTAATCAGTCAGATAGTTTACATTGCATAAAAAAATTAATAATAATAATAATAATTTATAAGGCGCCTATACATGGTAAGATGCTCTAGGCGCCGTACATATGAACAAGAAAAATATTACACAAAAGGTGACGCAATTAATCCCCCGACTGCCAGTGGACACAGACTGTGTTTCTGAAATCTTCATCAATTTAACCCATTCAGCCCTGACGCACTACAGCAGGAGATGGGTCGACCATAATAATTCAAGGGTAGTGCCAGATTAGCTTGGTGCCTGTCGGCGCCAAGCTAATCTGGCACTACCCTTGAATTATCATGGTCGATCCATCTCCTGCAAAACAGGTGCATAGTCGTTAAGACGATGTCTCCAAAATTTGGGAAATATGTGCGGCGGGCTGAATAAGTTAACACCAAACTGTCATTTTAAAAACCGAAACACCACAGCCGTCTAAAGAACATGGATACAAACAGGTCTCAGCAAGAGGCATAGATCCTCATGAGCCCTCGCAATTGCGGGGGCTCATGAGGATGTATGCCTCTTGCAGTTGGATTGTGTTTACATTCTCTCAGCAGTGAAGAGGTGTGATGGGTCAACTATGACAGCTCTAGTGCAGTGCCTGACAGCTCGGGTCCTATCTGTAAGAAATACACACCCAACATTCTAACAACAGCTGCATCATCAACTTCCATACCTGGCTGGAGGAGGCCAGGAAGCGAATCCACCCCTCATCAACGGACAGTACAAAGTTTCCCCTGTCAAGGTCGATGGAAATGTGACCCCCACCAAACAGCAGCAGGGAATACACCGACACCATCGTGCAGTCACGAATGTACACCTGCCATATGGAAAATAAATTTATAAATCAAACTTCACAAAATGTTTACAATTTGTCACACATTGCATGACAACAATAATAATAACGATAATAATAATTTATAAAGCGCATATCCTAGGATAGTTCATGATAGTTCAAGGGTGGTGCCTCAATAGTTCGGCACCTAGCAGCACCAAGCTATTCTGGTACCACCCTTGAACTGTCATGACTGATCTGTATTGTGAACTTTAGTGTAGCTTTCAAAGGACAACAACCAAATCTGGGAATATGATGGAAGTCCCTTGATGTATCTCTCACCTTGGATGTTTTCACCTTTTCATGGTACACCAGGTAGGGGCTCTCAAAGTGGCGCACCTGAAAGTTGACTGATGATGGATGGACATGAACCTGAAACAGTAAATTGATATAAATGGTCTTGTATTTAATAATAAAAACATGAACAACAATACAATAATAATAAATAAATAAATAAACATAGCTTACTGGGGGCAGGCGGGAGGGCCCTTTGAGTAATGACATCGGTAGGTATTTTTTGAAAAAAAATACATTTTAGAGAAAAATACATTTGTTTGCTCAAAAACCCTACTGATGGCATTAGTATTAGGAAGAATAACGAAAAGGTGGAGGGTGTCCCCAACAAGCCCCACTACTGCATGCGCTTAGTGAAAAGGAAGAACTAGGAGCAACCTCCCGATGATTTCAGCTAAGCGTTACCTAGGGCGCCGGAGTCGCCAGGAGGGAGTGTTGAGCCGCGGAGATGTCCCCCACCAGGGCCAGGTTCCCTTGTTGGCCAGAGAGGTCTCTCAGGTAGAAGCGGGTAAAGGTGGATTCTGCTCTCCAGCCCACCGCCGCAACAATGTCCTTCACTGCGCAGTTGCAATTGAAGGCGACACTCATAGAGACTGCTCTGATTTCGTGCCCCCTGATCCACAGCCTCTTCGCCCCTACCGGGGAGAGGTCCTCATAAGCGGATCGGATGACCCAGCGCAACCAGGACGAGATCATCTGCGCTGAAATGTCAGCTCTGCCCAGGGTCAAGGGCAGGAACAGGCAGGGCCGGCCTCTCCTTAAAGGTCTCAATCTGCGCAGGTAGACCCTCAATGCTCTGACCGGGTCTTGCCGCCGGGACTCCTGGGACCGGTCAAACCCCTTGAGTGGCCGGAGGTTGATCACTTGCGCACCGGCAGAGGGGAGCCTGTTCTTGTCTAAGAAGGCCAGGTTAGTCAGGACCGGTCGCTGGAGCTCAAAGTGGGCCATCAGGTCCGAAAGATCCTTGCATGCTCCCGGGTCTGTCTGCCCCAAGTGCCGGTACGTGTCCACAACCATGGAGAGGTAGCCTCTGATGGTAATCGGTGCCAAGTTCTGTTCCCTGAACAGCCATAGGAAGAACTCGGCCAGTTGAGGCATCATCAGTGTCGTGGGGGAAAGGTGTCTAACCTCACACAGGCCAGCAGGACCTGCACTTCCCTTCGTATACCTGGTGGGTGGAGGGTCTGCAAGCTGAAGTGATAGCCTCACTTGCTGCATGCGAGAAACCTCTTGCTGCAGGGCTTTCCACACAACAGCCAGGCATGTAGGGAACGTCTCTCCGGACAAGGGTGGAAGAGATTCCGCAGGGGCTGCTTCAGCATCATACGAGGAGTGGGCAGCTGCATGGGAGACTCCGTGGCGAGGCTCAACAGGTCGGTCGTCCAAATCTTGTTCCAACTGAACGGGGTTACAAGCACCATAACTGCGGTGCAGCCCCTTAGCTTCTGCATGACCTTGGGCACCAGCACTGTGGGCGGATAGGCGTATAGGAGACGGACAGGGCGTCTACTGCCCACGCGAGTTGGTCCGAGAAGGGTGATACGAAGACCGACAGCTGCCTGGTCCATCTCGTGAACAGGTCAATCATGGGAGTCTCCCATCATTCCGAAAATCTCTGGGCTGAGAGATCACTCAGTGTGGAGGAGCTGACCCTATCGCGACAGCGAATCTGCCAGAACGTTCAGATGGCCTGGAATGTGCTGAGCCTTTAGAGAGATTCTGCAGTCTCTGCACCACAGCATCAACTGATACAGGAGCATGCAGAGTGTTGGTGAGCTTCTGAATGTAAGCCACCACTGTCGAGTTGTTGGACAGGACCAGCACCTGTTGGTTCTGGAGAGTTCGACTCCCAGTTGATTAGTGCCAGCCATACAGCCTTTAACTCCAGCTAGTTGACGTGTTTGTTCGAGAGGTCCGACGGCCACCGGGCGCAAATAAAGTCTGCCAAGGGGTAAGATATCTGCCGCTGCGTTTAGGAGGCCCAGCAGCTGAAGCCAGACACTGGCTGGAATGGCCTCCGCAAGGGACACTTGACAGGCTAGCTCCGCCAACTTCAGGATGCGCTTCTCTGGCAGCCTCACTCTGTTGAGGTTGGTCAAGAATTCAATGCCCAGGTGGATGAACCTGCGGGATGGCGAGAGGTCCGACTTTCCACTGTTGACCAGGAAACCCAGCTGTTGTAGAAGCTCCAGCAGAGAGTCTCTGTCTCTCTCCAGGGAGGAGGCGTCCCGATTCCTGAGCAAGAGATCGTCCAGATAGTTGAAGGAGGGGCTGGAAGAAGTCTACCTGGCCTTGGCCATCACCGCATCCACGATCCTCGTAAAAACCCAGGGGCTGAGGTTCTGACTGAAGGGGAGAACCTGGAATTGGTAGACCGCTCCTCGAAAGGCAAAGCGCAGGTAGCGTCGCGCCGACGGATGCACGGGAATGTGGAAGAACGTTTTTGTGAGATCGAAGCTGACGGCAAAGTCTATGGGCTGAACGGTGACCTTTAACGCCCTCACCATCTCCATGCAAAAAGGTGGGGCCGAAATGTACTTGTTTAGAACTGACAGGTCTAGGACTGGGCGGCACCTGCGGTCGGGCTTTGGGACCACAAATAAGCGGCTGTAGAAGGACGGCGAGTCATGGAGAGCAAACACCTCCGTCGCGGCCTTCTGGAGTAAGGCTGAGATCTAACCCTGAAGTGCCCCTGCTTTGAGGGGGTCTGCAGGGACCCAAGCCCACAATGGGGTGCATCTCAATGGAGGGGGTTGTCGGAACGTGATACGCAGCCCTTCCGTGACAGTTGAGAGGATCCACGGGTCATCCAGCAGCAGCGACTGCCACTTGTCGCTGTGCAGAGAGAGCAAGCCTCCCGCCGACTGGAGACCCCGACGTCCTCGGTGGGGGCAGCAACAGGTGCGAGTCACTGGGCCCTCCCTCACCCAGGCCTCTGGGTATTCCTGGGCCAAGATGGGGTGGTGGCTGGGGCGGGGCACGGGTGACCGAAGAGCGGCTGTCTACTGGATTTGGAGGAGTGCACGGCAGCAGGTCAAAAGGTGGGTCTGAAGTTTCGCACGGCGTGACCCACGGCCTTGCGGGAAGCCTGATACCGAGCAAGGTCCGTCTGAGGGGTGCTGGGCCACAGGTCCTTGGCCGACTCCTTTGCTGTCTGCCACGTGGGTCCAAAGAGAAGGGGGCCTCCAACCGGAGCTTGGCAAAGCGGAGCCTTGATCGCAAGGGGCATGCCTGACCAACCCCTGAGGACGCTATCCTACCGCATGAGGTCGCAGTTCACCGCCGCCGCCAAGGCGTTCACTGAGGCATGGTATGCTGCCTGATTAGCGGTCGCCATTACCGTGCAGATGTCATGGAGACGAGAAGCCCTAGAGCATTCTGAGTCCTCCTCTGTGCACCGTACCACCACCTGCGTTGGCAGCTCGAGGAAACCTGCACACGCCAGGGTATTCCGGATCAAGACCGCTGTCTTGTCAAGACCAGGTGGCATCGCTCTCCAGACCGCTATTTTGCCTCCAGCCTGTAACTCTGCCCCAACGTCGAGAGCAGGATAGGGGTAAAGGAAGGACTGGGAATGCCCTGAGTACCAATGCTGTCAGAAATGGAGATCCACATCCTCCGGCCACCGGGAGTCGGAGAAAAAGCGCTTGTCCTCCAGCTTGCCCTGCTGAAGATAAGTGTTAAATGCTTCGGTAAGGTCTCGAAATCTGGGGGGGTCAGGGGGGTTGGACTCGATGCGGTGTGTCCGCTAGCTATGACGCTCAACCAAGGATGCTGGGGGAGAGTCTGCCTGAGGGCTCGCACGCCTGGGGCGAGAGAGAAGAACTGCCCGGGAGGAGAGGTAACGCCGTGGTGGGAAACGTGGCGGCTACGGCTGGGCGGGGAGTCAGGCCGACAGGGGCCTGAACGCCGATCTCCAGAGGAAGGGCAGCAGGCCGGTGAAGAAGGGGCATGCCCGTAGGACAGGAGCCGTGACCCCAAAGAGCTGCTAGATGCTGACGAGGGTTGAGGCTGTCAGTGGCCCAGGAGGGAGGACACAGGGCGCCGAGAGACTGCAACTGTCCCATAACTGGAGCATCGCCAGGTATGGGATTTGGATGTGGGCTGGCGCATGCTGTTGACTATGGCCGTCCGGTTGTGTCCCCGTCTCGTGCTGGAAGAGGAACCCTCACCCCTATGGCTACCTCTACTGGGACGGGGGTGGGGGGGGGGACATCACCAGGGTCTGCCGACCACGCTTATCATTTGAGCGGGTAGGGAGAGTCGTGTGGGATACGACGGAGCCAGGAAAGGTTGGCTGGGCCCGGCAAGAGAACAGCTCCAAAATGTCAGATATCGCACATCTGAATCCAGGGAGGCCGGGCGGCGTGGGGGGCAGGTAGAGGGTCTTCTGCCAACTGACCGCACTCAGATCGCGCAGGGGGGTCCCAGGTGGCAACTGGTCACTCCCTCCGGTAGAAGCCCCAAAGTGGCGACCACTGCTGCTCCCTCCAGAGGCACATGTGTCGCAAGGCCGGACAGAACAGCTGGAGCAACGGAGGCACAGTAAGTAAGTGTCGCTGGGCCACTGGAAGGCCTTACACTTTCGACAGGTTCGAATTTGCATACTGCAACCGCAAAGTGCAGAATGAACCAACAACTACACACAGCCACTAACGAAATGCCATGCACAACGAACTCATGACTGCACCCCGATAAAGCATAGCAAAGTCGTAAACTCCACGGGTAATGCCAGAGCCTGTCAAACCTTTCATGACAGCTGCTTGAGGCATTACCCAAGGCCTTACCTCGTCATAGCCAAAGCGGGGACTGGCAGGCAGAGCTATGGAAGAGAACCAAAACACCAAAGCCGAAGGAGATCGAAGGCTGAACCGGTATGAATCCTTTCTCTAGGAAGCTAAGCGTAAGACTGGAGAGGCACCACTGCTCACATGGCCTTATAGGTGGAGGGGAGGCTACTCAGGTTGCGTGGTAGCACCTGATTAAGAGTTGCTTCCCTTGTCGTGTAGGTACACACAAGGGATCTTAGGCTGAAATTGGTAAGCTAAGTGTACCTTCCCAATAGTAATGCTATCGGTAGGGTTTTTGAGGAAAAAAATGGCTGGTGCAGTTAGACATTCAGACGTCATACATACATTTTATATCAGGAAGAGACGGACTGATAATTCAGGGTAGTGTCTGATTAGGTAGGTGCCCAAAAGGGTGCCAAGCACATGAGGCACTACCCTAGCATTAGGATAGTTGACCCATCTGCTGCTACTGGTAGGTATTCAGTGTGAGATTATTACACCAGTGTGTGAAAGAAGTTTGACTAAAATAGTTCAAGGGTAGTGCCAGAATACCTTGGCGCCTCTAGGCGCCAAGCTATTCTGACATCACCTTTGAACTAAAGCCATTGGTCTATATCCTTATCAGTAAGTACTATAATGTAGCTTGCATATGGCAGTGTACAAATTGGAAGCTTTCAGCCTCAGTATGATATGGGTTAAGGGGTTAACACAGACGAAAGAGCATGAAACATCACTGTGATGAAACTTTATAAGGATGAAACTGCATTGTCCAGTCATTACATTTTGGTGGTGAAGTTCATAAATTTAAAATTATAACTCATTGATGCCACATGCAGCAACAGATACAACAAAGGAAATCTGTTTTGAGGAGGGTCGGGCGCAGGACACATCCCTGGTGCGGCCAGTTATGATAAACCATGAAGCTGTGGAACAGGTTGATTCTTTTAAGTACCTTGGCACTGTTCTGGACAAAAAAGTTAGTTTTAGTCTTCATGTTGACAGTGTTTGCAGAAAGGCAAATCAGAGATTGTATCTTTTGAGGAAATTGAAGTCCTTTGACG
>BTPG01000004.1:90120374-90149374 GCA_036245525.1 Semisulcospira habei
GCAGCTCATTTGAAGCTTTCGTGCCTAATGCATGAAGAGATACCAAAATAAAAGAACGCTTAGCGAATGGCGGAGCTCGGTAGAAGCGTAAACAACCAATCAGAATGTTCGGCAGAAAGGCCATGCAGTCACTTTATGATCAGAGCTAAATATCAATCACTTGCAACACGCGTCAGCATGATCGTTCGCAATGGAATAGTCACAAATTGGGGAGAGAAAAAAAAGAAGTAGACAAAAGTTTGCCAGCACTTTGTCATTTTTTACAAACTTTCACAGACATTAAGGAAAAGGACTGAAATTGACAGACTTTCCAGGGCCCTAAAAAAAAGGAGTCGCTGGAGGTCTCTCGTCGACGGCCTATACCCTGGGAGGGGTGACAGGCGTAAATGAAAAAGCCTTGTCGGTCATTTTTTAAACAACTTTCACAAACGTTCACAGACCGCACGGACCCTGCTGGACTCACCTCGTGAGACTGGATAATGCGGAAACAGCCCTATACGAATTTGGCGTAGAAAGTCAGTCTCCATAGCACATTCTCCAAACCTGTCCATACAGAGAAGCTGTCTGCTAGCAGTTCTGACCAGAAGACACGCCCCTGTACACCAAACTCTGAAAACATGCTGCCGAGCTCTTCACAGCTCACTTATTGGCAGCCAGAACAATATAAGATTTAAAGACGGCCATCAAGTAATTGAACGTTGCAGAAGAAGAAGGTGGAAGTGGTGATCTCGTGGTGGACATGTGGAAACTAAGTACTTTGATAAAATTGTTTTGGCTTTTAGGAACCATGAAACTTTATTATGCATATTCATATTTACACATTTCTAGACGAAAATAAATGACAGGAAAAGGGGAGACCTTACTAGACCCACCTTACGCTAGGTAAAATACCACCTAAAAGACCAGCCAGTTAAAAATAGTTACAATTAAATTGATGGATCACATTGAAATTAATGAATTGATCACAAATTTGTATGCTCAATATGCGTACATTTTTAAGAAAACTGGCAACAAAAATATTTAAACAGAGGAGTATGACGTAAGCAATTTTTATGATCATTTTGCGTTCCTTTGCTTACTGGAAAATGGGGTTAGGGCAGCAGATTCGGACACTGTGGCCCCTAAATGCATCACAGCATCATAAAATCAGGTTGGGAGTAACTGTGGTACTCTATCCTAACCAATAAAACCTAACAAAGACCTATCAGTTGTATACAAAATTTATGATGGCATTGGAAACAACGTACGTTTCCCAATTCGGCAATTTTAAATGGGGAAAAAGCTATCATTCACCACGAATGTACCGTAAAGGATGCCGACTTTCCTAATTTTCTTGCACTTTATGCTCACATTATTTAAACTTAATAGGTAAAGCGAGGTCAAAATGAAATGGAATAACTTGAGTAATTTTTTCTAATTAATTTTGTGTATTTTTTACAACTTGGGGGTAGGGATACAAGAATCAACCACTATGGCACTCACAGTGATCACAGCATCACCTATAATTGTGACATCCTGTTTTAATGATGTAAGCCTGAAAATGGACTTCCAGTGCTATAGAAAATGTCTGAAGGCATCTGACACATTATTTTTGTCTTTTTTTGCGATTTCGCGGAAATGGCCGTTTACTGGATGCACAAATACCTTCACTGTGAGCCAGAGATTCAATATGTTTTCATCCTGTTTTTTGCAGAAGATGCAGTTTGTGTGCCTTAACATAATATTACCTGATTTGGGCTTCTGGAATGCATTCTGATTTATTTAGAGGAAAATGTTTTTCAACCTCATTTTAGCATCTGCGAAAAGCGTGAATGGGGGTACCCTTGCGCCATCGGCTATATCTCTGGTGTGTTCCTAAGGATTTTGGGGGGAATATAGCTTAAACATCTCAGGACATACTAAGGTACACTTTGAAATCCATCTTATTGAGTACTGGGAGGGGGAGGGGGGGGGGGGCACGGTAGACCTGGCTAGCTTATGGACTATATAGATCCTTACGAGCCCCCGCAAATGCGATTAGTGCCTCTTGCTGAAAAAAACTTGTTATCCATTGTTTATGGGACGCCTGGAGCCCTTTCGCTTTGACTGAATTTACACAGGTTTCAGACGTACAATGTACGATCAGTGGCAGTGAAGCGGTCACTGAGTCAGTGGTTCTTCAGACATTCACATTCATTCGTAATGGATTCGTTTGCGCGATTTGTGCCGGTAAATGGATTTCCTGCGTAAGGCACACTAATTTCAAATCCATGAAAAAGCTTTAAGAATGACTTCTTTAGTTTAACTCATTCAGCCCCGATACACCACATCAAGACATGGATCGAGCATAATAGTTAGTCAAGGGTGGTGCCAGAATAGCCTGGCGCCCCGCTATTCTGACACACCTTTCATATCATGCTCGACCTGTCTATAGAATTGTCATACAGTCCTTCAGAGGGCAACTTCAAAATTTGTGGATTTCGGTCCTGGGGCAGAATGTGTTAAGTTCCCTAGGGTCCCAGCCCTTCATTAGACACAATGCCTACCCCGTCCAAGCTCTCCTAACACTCGTTTTTTTCCATTTAAAAAAACGTAACTACGCATTCAAATTATTGTTTTTGACCAAATATTCTCGCTTGCCTGCATCCTTAAAACCAAGTGCGTGTTTGAAGGATTACCAATAGCCACGGAATTGGAATGGCCAGCCATTTGTGCACCGAACAATCAAACTGAGCCTATTGACTTGGGTTTAAAATTAGAGTGCTATTCAGACGCGGGACGTCTGGAATGCGTTACTGCAGAACTGGGGCACTAAGCGCGAGCATCGTTTGTGAACTGACATATATAGGCCGTTTGACATGGGAGCGCACAACGTTTTTTCAATATATCTCCCGAAAGAAACACTTTTCTGTACCGCTTTAAGAACAAACATCATTTAGTGCCAAATGACCTAATATGGGCTATTTTTACTTAACTTTTATGATTTGTTGATTTTGCTCTAGGCCTACAGTCGGGAAAAAATGATGAAAAGATAAAAACAATTAATTTTCAATACCCTAATAAAGTCCCGGCGGGAAACGGCCAGATTTCAATATCGAGGACAAGCATGCAGGCTTCATGTATGCCTGCGCTGTTTCAGGTTTTAAATCTTGGTCGACTTACTCAGTCACATAAAAACTGATGGTTCTTTCTTATACTGGGCTGATTATACGTGTATTTGGGGCACATTCAGATATGTATAATCAGCCATTTCGTGAAATAAAGCTTATTTGTACGACTGTATCGCAAAACTGACATATTGTTCGAGTTCAAGGAGGCGCCAAGTTAATCAGGCACTACCCTTGAATTACCACTCATTTAGGTCGACTGGCACTGAATGATATTTGTTCTAGTAAGATTGGTACAGGAAAGTGGTCCGATTTGCAAAGATATATGCGAAAAGCGTTGTGCGCTCCGATATCAAACGACCTATACACCTGGATTATGTCGGCAAACGGTCTAACGTCAGCGGGAGTTGAATAGACCGTGTGTGAAGGCGCCAAGATAATCTGGTACCACCCTTGAACTATCATGTCGTGGATCCATTTCCCGCAGCTGATGCAATCTATAGAGACAGCTTCCACGCTGAGTAGCACTGAATAAGGTGTACGCTGATGATCTGAGTTTCTTTCCACTTCGCACTTGAAGCCGGTCTGAGACGGCAGAACGTGTGATGAGCGACCACCCCATGTGAGAGGTCACCTGTCGATAAAGACCATCATTTATGTGGCTGTAGCCAACTAAAAGATGGTCTTTAATGACAGGTGGCACTTCACTGCCATTCAAGCCCTTTCTTGGGGGAGCGCCCGCCTTTTAACTCTTTACCTACTCGGAGGATGAAATTAGCATTTTAAAAAATACTTTCAGGTTTGCGTCACACTTCTGGAGATAGTTCAACCATGATAGTTCAAGGGTGGTGTCAGAATAGCTTGGCGCCACCTGTTGGCGCCAAGCTATTCTGACACCACCCTTGAATTATCATGGTCGAATCACATCCCGTCGTAGCATGATAGGGCTTATAAAGGGCTAGCTATGACTACTTTCTTCTTGCAAAACGTTGGATCTCTAAACAGGCTTTGCCGAAGCAAATTTCGGATATAACAACGCTATTCACAGGTCCCGACCCCCACCCCCCCCCCCCCCCAAAAAAAAAAAAAAAAAAAAAAAATGTATATTGCTTCGCTTATAACAAACTTCTGATATAACAAAAATAGTTGGTACCCTTGGCATTTTCTTCTATACCTGAAGTTCCATATTGTAATTAATGTTACTTACCCACAATCACACATAAGAGTACAACCGTCGACAAAAGCAGGCGTGAGCTGCTTACGTGCCCCATTGTTTGTCTTATTGTCAACAGAAATCCGGGTGCTGCATTGGAATACCCAATTGCAGGCACAGGCGCACGTAGTCAAGCGCGACTTGACGTAATGCATAATTAGTGTATTTTTAGAACAGCAGTCCTATCGTGATATCTAAACACAGGCGGAGGGAATCGAAGTTCTGACAAGGGTTTCGTGCCCATGACTCGGAGCGTCAGTCATTGACGCTTCGAGTCAGGGGAACGAAACTCAGGCCAGAACTTTGGTTCCCTCGCCCTGTGATCTAGATGGAATTATGGTGATGACGTGAATGGCTTTTAAAAAAATTATCATTACGATTATTATTATGTTATTATTCAACTAAGACTGATCATTATAGATATGGATTGATTCTTTGAAATAAACTGATACTTTGTTCTGCTCTGTTTTATGTTAATCTGTTCTGTTCTTATGTCGGTTTCTTAACTCTTACCAGTTCGCTCCCTTGGCCATCGTATGTATACATACGAAGCCACGCCCATGGGAAATTCCATCGTGTTTACTGAATTAAAACCAATTAATTTTTACTCTCAGTATTATTGTCATAACTTATTGACATTAGAAAGTCACTTTCATATGATAGAATGAAAAAAATATTAATTTTGAGTTTGTTCGTGACCTTTGTTATCGATCGAGTCACTACGTCCGCCATCTTGCTTTCCCTACTGCGTTATTTTCACTGCTTGCGATTTCTCTCTGCGAATATTCCGTCAAAATGAGTTCATCTGAGTCCGAAAGTGAAGAGTATCTCACTGAAGGGGAATCTTCCAGCAACCAGGCCACTGAAAATGATTCTAGCACCAGCGATGTGGAAAAAACGAAAGAAAACCATCGCAGGTCATTGTGACACTTTCTATTTTGGTTTGACCATGTGCTATCCATGTGAGTCTTTGTTTACCTATTGTCTGGTTCAGAATCGTGAAACTTTATGAAGTACATAAACAAGTTTTATTACTTGCTGTGTATTGCCTCAGTGATATTTTCAGCAAGTCAGAGATTTTCAGAGAAGCACATGTTTGTTGTCTCAGTCATGCCAGGTGTTGACACGCCCACTTTTTCCTGCCCTTGACCGGTGTAGATTATGTTGCGTAACTCTTAGAAATTCAAACACATTTTCTTGAAACTTCACAAAAATGTGTAGAAATGATTTGTTCACACACTGGATTCACATTTTAAACACAGGGGCAAGAAACAAAAAAATTTTCTTCTTAGTGACTTTCGTGAAAACTGTTTTTGGAAACCGGACACTATTTTTTCTTCGTCGCTAAATAAACAACAACTTCTAAACTACGTTCAGTACAGACTTGTTACTTATCCTGACTGAAAGCTGACTCAATGCACTTTAATATGATGTATAATAAGCCAACTTTTGACCATAGAAGAGCTTTCAGCAGCATTTATTCTTGGTCATGTGTGAGGGTAAAAGTCATTTTGTTCACTGGCCTCAAATAGAGCGAACTGGTAAGAGTTAATGCGAACTCACGATCCCCCGGCAGTACAAGCTCATGTGTGATGTAATCGAAGGCGGGATCACGCGAAGAAGCCCGGTAACATCATACCGACGCGCGCTTGACAAGCGTCTGTGTGGAATACTAAACTCGACAGCCGGCCATATCATTTTAGTCGAAATCTAGTACTTAAGCTGTTGTTACTGGGTTAATTGTGTCTTCAACCTTCACAAGGAAAAACGGCTCTAGTTACCGATGGAGGCACATATAACATACATGTACCCTAGTTCGTGTGTACATACACCCTTTCGTGTATAGTCCGTTTGAGCAGAGCTTGCTTTGCGCAACTTTTGAATGTAAATGATTTTACAACTCTAAGAGGAAAAGATGATCACCAACTTTGCCGGTCCTAACTTATATTAATTTCCATTTAGTCTTGACAGCAGTGGTTTAGCCCCTGCCCTCGGGAAATTTGAACATGACCTATTTAAACCTGCCGCCGTGAGATGGCCTTAGTTGCCTGCTCGGCGTTAAACCCAAATAACTAATTAACTATTTAAACCTGCTAACATATACCCTGATTAAACCGCAGTCAGCAACAGTGACATATATTTATTCCGGTAATTTTCACGCTCCTCGTGTTGAATGTTCAACAGCTTGGTCTTGCGAAACGTCTGATCCGTGTCACAGTTTCAGCTGTCAGTGATGTAGGTCAGTACGTGGTCACCGAGGCCTGAAAAGGGTATATATTTCAGCTTTTATGTAGGTCATCGTCATCATCACTTCTTCACACAGCCACTTCAGACACGCTGCTTGTGCCTTGCTCCTACCTGCCTACCTGCTGCGCCGCTTTGCCGTTGGGCTACGCTACGCTACGCTACGCTTTCTCCCTGCTTTCTTCAACGTCGCTTCACCGATCTACGCTTGTCGCTGCCACTACGCACACTTAGACAGCTGACATATTATTTTACTAAGTCCTTTTCAGGACCGCCTTGTTGAGGTCTCACCTAGGTGGCTGTGGTTGTCTCTTCGGTCAAGAAAACTTGGTTTAATCTTTTTTTTATAAATAATTTTTATTGTGATTCTGATAGTGATTCTTAAACTGATTTTAGACTGGTAATTTTTAGTGGAAGCTGGCCCGACAGAGGTACACCTATGAGGACTTTCTGTTCGGGTCTATGTCTTCTTCTGCTGAGACCGACGATGGATCTGGCTCCTCGTCGGTCTTAGATGACGGTCAGAAAACCCCCGTTGGGGGTAAGAGAAAAAAGAAAGATAAAGATAAACGAAGACGGACTAGGGCTAGGGCCAGCGGTGTCACCAATCTGCATGCACCGACGCCTGCTGCTAGCTTTGAAGGCGGAGGTAGTCTGCCTGTGTTATCCCCTGGCCGGGCCTCATTAGGAGGCTCGGTCGGGGGAGAGCTTAGGGTATTCTCTTCCCCTCCCCACTCCCCGGACATTGCACGTGTCTCTGACACAGTCCCGGGAGAGCTTAGGGCTAGCATCTCCCATCCACAAACTTCTTTGGATATTGGAGAGGGTGGACCTGGCGGAGCTGTTGTGGAAGACTCTACACAGCACCGGCTGGCCCCTCTTGTCCGTCAAAATTCACCCGAAAGTTACAGTATGGATGGACTCCCGCTCCCTCTCATTGTCAACGAAGATATCGAAGACGGTGAGAGTGTTGCGGTGAATTCCACACTAACATCTGGCAATGTTGAGGGTGACCCGCCCCCCTCTGCTGACGGTGGTTTGCCTGCCGCCGGTGGGAGTGGAGACGGTGATCCCTCATCTAGAACCCCTTTCAGGACAGTTGTCAATAAGAAAGTAAACAAGCTTCGATCTAAACAAAAAATAGTGGACTCGGATGGTGGCTGCCCTGGTCCCGCTGCTGAGGTGTGGTGCACCTATCCAGTTAGGGTTCATGATCTTGGGACTGGATCTTCCAGACTCCGGGATCATGGCACGCTTCAGCCCCACCTCTGCGGTGGTGCTGGGGTCGCCCCATCTGAGATCACCTTAAGACAGATAGGTAGGGATGTTTGGATAGTCTCTTGTCCTAACACCAGATCTCAAAAACTGTTAGCTGCTAAAAAGAACCTCGGCGGGGCTGAGGTTGAGTGTATCATCCCCACACCTAGGGTTGTGGGGGTGGCCCACGGAATCCCCCTCGCTGAGGACATTAAATATATTAAAGATTCACTCGCCAAACAGGGATACCGGACAGAAGTGACTAGGCTCACCAATAGGGAGGGGGTCCCCTCGAGAGCGATAAAGATCGACTTTTATGAACTGACAAAGCTTCCTCCTAGAATCAAAATAGGAGTTCACTATCTCTCGATTGAGACGTATGCCCCTCCTGTGCTGCGTTGTTCTAGATGCTGCAAGTTGAGACATACGGCTCGAGTGTGTAGGGCTAAACAGGCAGTGTGTGTCAGATGCGGCGGCCGTGACCATGTCCGGGATGCCTGCCCTGACACCACAGCACCTAAATGTGTTAATTGTGGTGGCGCACATAGTGCGGCCTACCATAAATGTCCCCAGATAATTCTCCACAGAGAAGCCAATAAAATCAGAAATGAAAATTATATTCCGTACAAGGAGGCTGTAAGGAGGGCCCAAATCAACACTACTAAAAAGAAGGATGAGAATGTTAATAAAGCTCCATTACCGGTAGGTCTGGATACCACAGCGTGGACCAGACCTCCTGCAATTCGTTCACAGCCCGTTAGCAAACAGCCCGCTTCGCAACAAAAAAGTAAACAGTCAATGACGTACAGAGATATATTAGTCCAAAGTACTTCACAGGTTAAAGCAGTAGATAGGGAGGAGAATGATAAATCTCCTCCTCTGCCCCCTCCCCCTCCATCGTTGATGGAAGGGATGGAGGAACAGAGACAGGAATTACCTCCTCGAAGAACTTTGAGATTCGGAGAGGTCCGACAAACTGACGATGGCCCTGGGTTGAAAGAGTTCATGCTCAGGGACATCGCCCAGCAAACTCAAATGTTGATTTCAGCAGTTACTGGGGAAAATGTGCAGGGGATTGTGATGGCCATGTTGCAGTTCAATCAGCTCATCATGTCCATCCTGGTCCCCATGCTTACAAATCCCAACATTAACTGACTGATTAAAATAGATAATAGTAAAATTCAAGACAGTGGTGATAGGTTTTTTCCACCGTCATGGGAGTACTGAATAGTGACAAATTAAAAGTCCTGCAGTGGAACTGTCGGGCGATAGGGTCTACTATCCACTATTTAATTAATTACTTGGATAAAAATGATTTCCATGTAATTTGTTTGCAATCCCTGGCTAGGACTAAAGTTAAATTACCTATTATTAGGGGATATCATTATCCACCGATAGTTGAATCTCCTACTAAAATTACTGATAAAATTTATACAGCAATATATGTTAGAACAGGGATTGATCATGTAGTAATGCAGTCACCGGTCCCTATACATGAAACACAACCTATTTATAGTAGTTATATTCAAATTAGAACTAGTACGCATAAGGTTATTAATATACTTAACTTATATGCACCTAAGTCGGTTTCTCCAACAGGTCTGGAATGGTTGTGTGCCCTTCCGGGTGGTGGATGGTTGGTCATGGGTGACCTTAACATCCACCATCCGCTCTGGTACGCAGAGATTCCTGACTCTCGTAATATAGCACATAAACAGGCTGATGATATATCTAAATCTAACTTTCTTATTTTAAATAGTGGTGAACTTACCAGAATCCCTGATAGTATACAACAACACCCATCGGCGGTTGACTTGACCTTAGCCTCCAATAATATCTTCTTGGATGTTTCTTGGGTGTTGGGCGATGATCCGATGGGGAGTGATCATCTACCGATATCCTTGGAACTAATACTTAAAACTCAGTTGGTTAATAATCTCCCCGAATCTAATAGAAAATTTCAATATGATAAAGCTAATTGGTCTTTATTTCAGGAAAATTTTAATCAACACAAAAACACTATAGATACTACTAATGTGGATACATTTAATGATTCTCTAAGTAGAGTGATTTTTAATGCAGCTGAAGTAGCTATTCCACGGAGCAAGGGAATTCCACCGGATAAACCTTCCAATGCTTGGTGGAATGAGGAATGTGATAGGGCTGTGAAGGAAAAAAAGAAATTCTATAATAAATGGAAAAAAAAATAGGAACCCTGATGACCATGTGGCTATGAAATCGGCTAATATTCAGTGTAATAAAACTATTGCATTGGCTAAACTTAAATGTCTAGACAATGTGTTAACTAATGAAATTAATGATCCGACAGATTTGACAAAGGCATGGAAAATAGTTAAAAAGTTTAAAAATATTAAAAATCCTTCTCCTGTTCCAATAGTTATAAATAACTTAATGTATTCTACTGACCAGGATAAAGCAGATATCCTGGCAGAAACCTTCGCTAATGTTAGTACCACTGATAAATTTAACCCTGTTGCTAAAAATTTTCGTGTTGCTGAAGAAGATAAGTTGGTACTTGAAGGTTTGCTAATTCCGGAACCGGGAGATACTGCTTTGATTAACCTTCCATATACTATGGAGGAACTTAATTCTGTTTTGTCCCAACTTAAATCTAGAAAAATTTCTCCGGGACATGATCAAATAACTTATATTATGCTGAAAAATCTTCCAATTGAAGGAAGTAAACTGTTATTAGATCTATATAATAAATGTTTTGAAGAGGGTCATTTTCCTTTGGCCTGGCAGCATGGTCTAGTGATTCCGATTCCTAAAGCGAAAAAACCTCGAAACCTTGTTTCTTCATATAGACCTATAACCCTAACACCGCATATTAGTAAAGTATTTGAGCGGTTGGTTAAGAACAGATTAGAATATTTTTTGGAAAAAAACAATATTATTCCTAAAGTTCAGGCTGGTTTTCGGAAATTTAGATCTGTTTCCGACCAGCTGTATGCCTTATCATCTTCAATTAAGCAAGCTTTTAAAAAGAATCAAAAAGTTATGGCCTGCTTCTTCGACGTCAAACGAGCGTTTGACGTCGTATGGCATAAAAAACTGTTATATAAGATTTATGCACTTGGTTTAACTGGAAATATTTTCAAATACTTTGAAAATTCTTTAAAACGAACTTTCCAGGTCAAACATGGACAGGCCCTCTCCAAAACACATAGCACTGATTGTGGAGTACCGCAAGGTACCTGTCTTGCTCCTACTCTATTTAATATTATGATGGCGGATCTCCCGGTGTACCTAAAAACTAAGCTAGACAAATACACTAATAATACTGTACAAATATCACAGTATGCCGATGACATAGCCATATGGAAACCAGTTAAAACTAATTCCCGTGAAAGGGAGATAACTAGAGAAAAAGCTATGAAATTTCAAAAGGTTATTGACCTCGTACAAAAGTACTTGGAAAATAATGGATTTGAGTTGGCACCTGAAAAAACGCAGCTAATTATTTTCAGTACTATGAAAGCTAAATTTAGTATTCCATTAACTGTCAGTAATTTTGATATGAAATATTCGCTGACTTTGCTAACTCAAATCAAATTCCTGGGCGTGATTTTTACGTCCACATTAAACTGGACACCCCATATAAACAGCCTTATTTGTAGGGCGAATAAAGCGGTTAACATAATTAGACTTTTAAAATATGAAGTGTGGGGCAGAAATACTAAGCTATTGTTGCACCTCCATCATGCGCTTGTGCGTTCTAATCTCAATTATGGAGCGGAATGTTTTCTCTCAGCATCTAAGCGAGTTCTTAAAATGCTAGAAGCCGCTGAGATGAGATCGCTGAAGTGCATTTTGGGGGTGCCAGAGTTCACCTCAAACAAAGCAGTATATGCCCTCACTAAGATACTTCCCCTGGAACAGTTCCGCCTAAAATTTTGTGCAAACTATTTAAATCGTATGTTTAAAACTTCTAATAACGCCCAGGATATATTTCATAGTGAAGTCAACATGGATCGTATGGAATTAGCCATCCATGCGATCCAAAAACGTAGGATTCAACCATCCTTAACCGCTCTGGTTCACGAGGTCCAAGTTAGGGCTGAGGTGGTTCCCCAGACTATAAATCCGATTCCGCTTTCTCCTTATCCGCCTTGGACCCTCCTGGCGGCCTCAATAAGTACGGATATACCAAATATTACTAAAAAAAGTGATTTAAATTTACAAAGAATAGCAACTTTGGATTATTTGGAGACTCGGTATCCACACTCGCTCACTGCATATACCGATGGATCGATTAATGATGCCGGAGATGCGGGGAGCGGGGTGTTTATCCCATCTCTAAATAAAACTATTAGCTATAGTTTGGGTAGGGGCTGGGCTATTTGTACGGTAGAACTTGTGGCCATACTTATGGCCCTTGATCACGTGCTGACCCTGCCCCTGCAGATGTATCAGTTTCTTATTTGTACAGATTCTAAATCTGCTTTGCAGAGTCTAAAATGTATTGAATATTCTGGCAGATCTGATATAGTTCTAGAAATAAATTTACTTATTAATCAACTCAGTCTTAGGGGGGTCAGTGTCGCTCTCCAGTGGGTCCCTTCTCATGTCGGAATCCTAGGTAACGAGGCTGCTGATCGGGCCGCTCGGGCTGGTGCGACCGGTTCGCCGGGAGCCCAGCCCGTGCGGCTCACTCATTCTTTTCAAGATGTTAAAAATAAAATTAATAAAGTTATAGTTGAAATTAGTAATGAAAATAATCTAATATTGGCTAGGGAGTATCCAAGCATCCTTGCCTACAGAATTATGAAAAATCATTCGATTTATAAACTGCCTATGGTAGACGGGGCAATCAATAGGATTTGCACTGGTGGTTGGCGTGCCAGATTGACTCGCCCTGCCTGTCTCTGCGGCGAGGACTTCACCCCAGACCATGCGGTCTTGGAGTGTGTGGCTTTCGACGCAGTGTGTGCTGAGCTTAGAACAGCTTATCCGGTAGCCTCGTCTCTTCATACAATTTTAGAAAACGCTAATAAGCATACTATTGCTTTAATTACAGATATATTGAAACTTCCTGTCTTCTCTGAGTTAATTTAATATAGTACATTAACCATATAAGTTAGTGGGTACATCGGCGGCCCTATCCCAGGTCTGTCTTGAATTTTTTTCTGACCGTCAAATTAAGTGTAAAGTATATAGATTTATTTTGTAGATTTTATTCTATAATTCTTAACGGATGGTCCTGAATTTTAACCTAATTTTAGAAATTTTCTTTGAAATAAATTAATGTATAAATGACCGTTGTCTCTGTTCTGGGTCAGAGACCAAAACTTCAGCTATGTATATGAATCTTATATTTTTATCTCGTAATTTTTAACACTAATTGATCTCTATACAGCGCTCAAATTAAAGTTACAATGGCTAGTCCCTGATCACTTTTAGTGCCAGTGGGACATAAAAATGAAGAAGATGAAGGTCATCGCCAAGAGTGGATAGACCGTTGGATTTAAAGTCAGTTAACTTTTTTAATAAATTAAATTTGATGATCACTTTTTTGTTCTTAGCGTGTTTCTTAAATATATCTTTTTCAAAAGTTAATTGGAAAAAAGCACGAGGCAAGCTTTGTTCAAACGGACTATACCCCAAGCCGGTTACGCTACATGATGTCTGTCAGTTATGCTAGTTGTTGCTGTTTTGTGTGTGTGCGTGACTGCGTGCCAAGCAGACATCAAGAGACTGGGAGCCACCTGGAGTAAAATCAAAGGAGAAGCACAGGACAGGAGTCGCTGGAGGTCTCTCGTCGACGGCCTATACCCGGGGAGGGGTGACAGGCGTAAGTAAGTAAGTGCCTGCGTGTGTGCGTGCGTGTGTGTGTGTGACAGACGGACAGTAACTTCAGCATCAGCACGTACATGCTTAACCCATTACATCCTGAGGCTGATTTTTTATTAAATTTTGCTTATTGTCCTATGAAGGCTACATCACAGATTCTGAGATAGATCAACCACTTTAGATCAAGGATGGTGCCAGAATAGCTTGGCGCCTGAGGCGCCAAGATATTTTGGCACCATCCTTGAACTATCATAGTCAAATGTATTTCAAGCAGTAGTGTTTCGGGACGAAAATGGTTCAACCCCTTCACTGCCGGCGGACGCAGATTGCGCTTTTGAAATCATTGTGAATTCACCGTCAAAGAGCCCAATAGTCCGAGCTGTCATGGCACAATCATGAATTACGGGCCGATTGCTCTGACATTTGACATGGCGGTAGAAAATCGTGATAGAAGGAAATTCAGCACCTGTGGCATCGAAGATTTTGCTTAATGTTACCATGGCAACCAATATTAAAAATAACCTTTACCATCTCCTACGTTTACCGATTTTTGGGGTGACAGAAATAACATTTCCAATCTTTACCATGGATTTCAGGTCGTCCATCATTTAAATAGAAGACAAAATCAAAATGACTGGCGGGCACTTAATCACCGTTGACAGATAATACATTATTGCTGTTTGTTTATGGAATAAACTTTAAAATTGCTTCGGAGTTGTCCTTGTCAAACACAGACCCCTCACTGATAGAAGTATATTTGCGTAACTCGGCAGAAACACAGCTGCTTGAAAGATGAACAAGTGAATTTGTACAGATCGTGTTTTTGCTTCATACGGTTGCTATGCCAACCATATTTAATTGATTGATTGTACATTGCTTAACGTCCCGACAGCAACAAGGCTTTCTCAGGACGTGCCTGCACTGCTTGTGAAAAAAATACTAAACAGAACATTGAATGTATGTCGCCAGCCGGTCAAATACATTAAATAAACCTAACACATGGGGCCTAAATAAAGCTAAGACCATTTAGCAACACACATCCAATATCAAGAGCTACAGGCAGTGCAGACAGTAGGGAGAATTTTAAAAAGGCAAATACAGGTGAATGGACAAAGGGTAGACAGAAACACATGCCCCAGAATAGAGAGAAAAACCCACCCTGTGGGGCTGACCAGGGTGACCCTGGGAACTAAAAAATACCTAACCCCACCCAAGTCCCCCAGGGCAGACCCGGGTGGGGGCCAACCATATTTAAACTCGAGAAAGATTTGTGTATGTATTACTAAATTCGAGGGTCAAATCATATGGAAATTGTGATCATGAAAGATCCAAACCGTTCTCTAGGCTAGCTGAGGTTTGCACAAACCATACAGTTCGGTCCTGACCGCTGTTGCCAACCGCTGCATTGCTAATTCCGCTACTCTTCTTGCAACAGAGTCATTTAATCCATTATTGTTGCTTACTCTTCACAAGAATGGCCTGAATGGTCAAATTTATGAAAAATAACTCAGATATTTATGTGTTACAACAGAACGTTGAAACAAAAACACGGCTTAGTCCTTGTAAATGCAGTTGGAAACTGGTGTATTTTAATGTCCAGAAACAACTGTAATGATGTTTTACAGACCGCCGTTTCTAGAATCAATATACTTTGTTGATTCCAATTGTAGTTGGTAAATAGTCATTAACCAGACGGTATGTGATAATTAAGAGCTTCATGTCTAACATGAAGGTCAAGGTCGTGGACATATGGACTAAACATATGGACTAAATCTGCTTTAACAACATTTTCTCTAAACCGCTCCACAGGCCTGCTTCCTGATGATTCAAGTGATTACTGTTGTAGAAGAAAGAACATGATAAGTCATACCAGTGTTTTTTACTTCAAGGTCAAGGTTACAGTGGTTCCAACATTGACTGTATTTTCAGGCAATTTCCTGAAAACTGTTGACCGATTTATAACAAACACTATGGATTGATAGTCTCGAACATGAACAAGTTTGCAATAACATTATAAAGTCCTTGACATTGATGTCGTCTCCATTTTATGTTTTCCACTGATTCTCTTATTGATTGATTGTACATTGCTTAACGTCCCGACAGCAACAAGATTTTCTCAAGACGTGCCTGCACTGCTTGTGAAAAAAAAAAAACTAAACAGAACATTGAATGTATGTCGCCAGCCGGTCCAATACGTTAAATAAACCTAACACATGGGGCCTAAATAAAGCTAAGACCATTTAGCAACACACATCCAATATCAAGAGCTACAGGCAGCGCAGACAGTAGGGAAAGTTTTAAAAGGCAAATACAGGTGAATGGACCAAGGGTAGACAGAAACACATGCCCCAGAATAGAAGGGAAACCCACCCTGTGGGGCCGACCAGGGTGATCCTGGGAACTAAAAAGTAGTTAACCCCACCCAAGTCCCCCAGGGCACACCCGGGTGGGGTGAGTCTCTTATTGATTTTTTTATCACATTTAGACCACTTTATTTTTAGATTGTGCGTGAATTGACTCATTACTACAAAGTTCAGTTTCAACAAACATTACGCCTTCTGCTTCGAGTTCAAGGTCATAGCAAGGACAATTTTATTGTCGTTTTGTTTATTACAATTTCAAACGAACGTTTACAAGTCGGGTTTAAATCAAATCTGATTGATGACCGTGATATCTATTACATATTGCACGTTTTCTTTGACAAAGAGCAACGATACACTGAATAAGTTTATGACAATACGTTTGTGTCTAGCAGCGTTTCATGCCCACACACTCCCTCACATCTTTCTGACAACAGCAAAAAAGAGAGCTGTGTTATGAAGGGGGGGGGGGGGGGGGGGCGGGGAATGTACAGACACTCATACAAACATTATATGAAGTGAGCGCTGACTTACACAAAGAATCCGACAGTTGTACAAAACATGTTAAATAGCGATTTAAAAACGCAAACAAACAGGGAAAGGAAAAAGCACAATACAAAATGGCTGCAGCGACCGTGACCCTAAATCGTAATGATATATTTCTTGCACTAAACACTTTACACCTGTAACAATTATTACCGTGCCAAATCTGAAGCAAACCGGTCAAGCGTTTTTGGATATAAAAGTTGGTCTAGATGGATCTTAAACAAATATGACTGCTATAGCCTTGACCTTACAACTAGTAACCTAACTGTTTATCGTGACACTACAAGTTACCAAGTTATCAGTTCAGGAACAAGTACTACCACTAGCTCATGTTTCAGTCAAAGCCAGTTAACGGTTACAATAATTATGGTCCTGAGAAGAATACACAATGTGAAACAAATATGACTGCCGCGCCCTTGACCTTCACGAAAATGGCGTCACTTATGCACAAAACAATTTCCATTATTACACTAGCTAGAAACTCAGAGGGGCAGGACGCTGGCCAGATCAAGAAGGTCATCAGCTCACCGGAGGGGCACTTCACACTTTAAAAAGGGCACAAATAATAATAATAATAATAATAATAATAATAATAATAAAATAAAAAGGGAGCTAATCCATCTATTAACTCATTTGTGTTCAATGATTGTGTCCCTTGACATGGGCATCTTCGTGCATTTCTTTCTGTGTGTGTGTGTGTGTGTGTGTGTGTGTGTGTGTGTGTGTGTGTGTGTGTGTGTGTGTGTGTATACAAAATCAAGAGCAAAGTCAAAACTATTCACTACCCCGCCTCTCAACACTCACACATCGCCCACACAGTACATTAGGGGCAAACGCTAATCATCCTACAACAGGCGTAAATTCTGATAAGCATCCGCAACTGCACCTGTTTATCAGAACTGATATACATCCATTGCGGCAAAGGAAATTAGCTCTTTCTTCTTCAATTAGTTTTTGAAAGAAACAACAAGCAAACGTGCACATCTTTCCGTTTATATATATAATATATATATATATATCATGATATAACAACGTTCTTAAGAGGCAACTGAAAAACTCGTGCAATTTAGTTCAAACTAAAGGATTTTATGAGACAGAGCAGACTGACGAATCACGTCTCAAATCCACAGTGTACTGTTAAGCTGTTTAGACGCCCATGAGTCTTCTATTCGATTTGGGTTGCGTCCCGGAGCGATAACAGCTGCTAATTGCTCTTTTGTGTTGTGGAGAGAGACATTAGGCCAGGTATGTAGAGTGTATAGTGTCAGCTGCCATTTCCTATCGCCTCTTTTGTTAACTTGTTAGTAAAAACAGCTTGTCACTCTCTCAGTCGTCAAGTCTCAGGGGATACTATATAGCACCTAGAGGCATAGATTGTCATGCGCCTCTTTTGTCCAGCTGTACTTCTTATGCGCAGGTGTCAAGCGCTCATGAGAATCTATGCCTCTACTAGCAGACGGCCGTGCTTAGTGTAGTGGAGCGGAGATGCAGGCGCCAAAAAGGCGGGCCAGGCGGTCAGTGGTCAGCTTTACAGTGATTGACAGCCTTAATGCTGACGAGGGGAGACACCGCAGTGCCAGGGCGCTAAGGAGGCCGAGAGGGAGGGCAGCAGGGCGGGCAGCGGACGGGCAGCGGGTCGGGCAGCGGACAGACAGCAGGAGGGGCAGCGTACAGACAGCAGGCGGACTCGTGGCGGGGACAAGGGGGAAGCGGGGCACCCGACATTCCCGCCACGCTGAAACGTGCTAGCTAGGGGTCTATAATACAGTGTATCTCAAGTCTGGAATAAATTAATATTTTTTTCCCAAATATCTCGCTTGAAGAGACATAAAAACATTGCCGCTGTGACCTTGACCTTAACTACGACTTGATTTTGTTAAGCACACTTTCGTTTATCAAAGATAAAGATCACCTTGTAAGGTTTGAGTCATATCAGACGGTCCAATGGTTCTAAAGATATTGCCTTAACAAGAATACATTTATTGAAAACAAAGATGGCCACCACAACCTTGACCTTACACAAACCGATGCTTTTCTTTCACATTAACCTTTCTGTGCTTATTATCTATCATTTCGCCAACTTTAATCCAAATCGGTCAAATAGAAGCAGACCAAAACCAAGTATGGCCGACGTGACCTTGACCTCACCGGCATTAGCAAAACTTTATCGTGGCAGTTCCTCTTACAGGGAACAAGTTAAAGATGTGTTTGAGTCAAGTCATTGAAAGTGTTTCATTTATATCGCCTACCAATGGTACCTGGAAAGATGCATTGTATAAACTTAGGTATTTCGATTCCATATGTTGACCCATGACCTTTCCGAGAAATCAGCCAAAGTAAACCACTATGAGACTATAAAAACGCATTTTTTTTTTCACTATAGCGCTTTTCTTCGTAACTATGCTTTAATCCGGGTTATTTTGATGTCATTTATTTATTTTTTAATGTTATGAAGAATGTGTTATGTCGCGTGTAAATGGAATGTGTAGTCTTAAAATCTCACATCGATGACTTAATACGTCTTCAATGACACTATCATCACGGGATATTGACAATGAAATGGGGAGCATCTGCAGAGGACACCGCTGAAAACCAACCAACGTGCAGTGTCACAAGGGTCCTTGTGAATAAAGTCCGGCCTGTTTTGTCTTGACCTACTTTTCGTTTGTCAAAGGCACCTAAATAATCAACATGACCTGCAAACATGAAAATCAAAAAGTTGCTGATTTTTAGGTTAGCGGCCATATTTACCTAATCAAATTGATATGGGTGTGTTCTTTACCTCTGTGTCAATCACTGGAGCATAAAAATGGGTTGAAAGTAAGTCACATTAAATAAAGTAAGATTTATTAAGAAAATGATGTGCACCGGAAGTTCTGGTTCTCTAGTGAATTTTGTGAGTCAAATTTCTTTGAGGCAGTTAATAACATCATAAGCAGTCCCCGCAACATGTGTGTTTAAACATCTCACAAGAAACTTGTCAGAGTGTGTGCAGTTTTGCTTATTTTTACCACTAATAAAACCCTCACAAACCAGATAGGTGAGGCTAGCGCTAGCCTCACCTATCTGGTTTGTGAGTATTTATAACTCGAGGCAAATTTGTATCGCTATATTATCGTTACATTGTTGTGTAATGTTCTGTGCATCTACTGTGGGAAATTAGGGTATTTATCTGACCACATATGGTAGTGCACCTTCGTATTTGTGTATGTATGTTTCCCCTGCCTACTTCCTAAGTTCCGGAGAAAGACATGGGTTATATAAGAGACCTGATGCATCTTTTTTGATCGTCTTATTCTATACCTGCGTATTTCTCTGTGGGCTGGCGATTGGGTGCCTGATAGGCGGGGGCAGGGGATCTAACTGTTTGTCTGTCCGGCGCTGAGTGATTCCTCTTGGTTTGTGTATAATAAAACCCTGTGTCCTCCAAGGTAGCCACGGGCGATAACTCTTCCAATTTTGTGTGAAGGTAGCTCAGAAAATAAAGTAAACAATACAATTTTCTTGTTTTGTTGTCAGGGTGGCTCTTTGTTTGCGGTATATTTACCCAAAATTTTCACGTTTTAATCGCCTCTGAGTATAGTATGCATGAAGATATCTTAGTGTATTATAATATCTAATTATAAACTAATTATAAACTATTTGTAAGTAAAATTTGTTTAAAACTTTGGCTAAAATACCTGAGATAGCTAAGAGTTTGTCTGAAAGCAGGCATTATTATGTATGTGTTGACCTCTCGTTCCCTTGATCTATCAGACTAGTCCACAAACCAAGCACGAACAGAAATGCCTTTTCCAAAGCAACCTGTGATCTATGTTCGACCTCTAAATGCATGAAACTCTAATAGCATCTGAACAAACTAAAAAAAACTTGTTAATTATGTCCTTTGTTTTCCTCTTTCTTTGACCTTTGAGAAAAGTCAGCCAAAATGATACATTTTAAAGTCTTACCCCAAACTATTATTGTGTCAAGTCTAAATCTCTGGCTTCTATTGTTTACGAGAGTATTCCGATGTTAAATTTTTCAGTACAGTATGTATTGCCTGTAACCTTTATTTGACCTCATCCTTGATCAGTAGCGGTTGTTTGAGAGGTATAACATCATATTATGTGTCCTGAGACACAAGCATGAACTGCTTGTGTGAGCAGTGTTGTGTGTAATGTATTTATGGCCGTTACAAGTATTTAAACACTCCTGCGACCTTTGACCTTGCCAGGATATATGCAAAATGCAGAAAAGAGTTGCTAAAACATGCCAATAAACGGGTATGTTTGTAGTTAAACACAGCAGCTCAAAGTATTTCTAAAGAGTCTGTTACACATTAAAAGGGAAAAATATGCAAATAAGCATGTGTACGAACAAATAAACGCACAAGCAGCAAATTATGCAAATAACAGGTTCTGCCTCAGATAAACACTCAAACAACAAATTCTGTACATTTATTATACAATATTTTCAACTGTTTGTGCGGTATGGTCACTCGCAGGGTTTAAGAGACTATATTGAAGTGCGGTTACCATGGAAACCAAACCGAATCCGCGATGCCCCAGGTGTCAGAAAAGCTCATCAGATGGAGGACAACAACTGTGCAAAATGTCCGAAAGACAACTTCAAAATGCACAACTCACGTCTAAATCGACCCTAAGAGATCGGACAAACCGTCATCGAAACATGGACACAAAGTGGTGTCAGCAAGAGGCATAGATCTTCATAAGCCCCCGCAACTGCGGGGGCTCATGAGGATCTATACCTCTAGAAGTTGGTACAGTGGCTGTTAAATTCTTCTCGGCAGTGGATTAGCTGTGGACGCAGGACGTGTTTGTTTTTTAAATCGTAAATTCAAGGTCAAAGCGCAAAGTATCAGCCGTCAAAGTAAGCATTAGCACAAAGCGTTTTCGGCGAGAGGCATAGATCCTCATGAGCCCCCGCAGTTTGCGCTGGCTCATGAGCACCTATGCCTCTTGAAGCTGAGTGTTCTTCACGTTTTCTCGCAGTGAAGGGGTTCAAACACTGAGCCCTGACACACGACAAAAGGAGAAAATCGACCATGATAGTTCAATGTTGCTGCTATCTCGGGCGATCCGTCTCCTGGATTGCGGTTTTCCGATGACAATTTCCAAGAATTTGTTTTCACTCCTGTTCACATCCTGAGGAGAAAATTTTCAATTCCTTTAGACGTCCTTTGAGGTCCAATTCACAGTTCTGAAGACAGATCGACCATGATAGTTTCAGGGTGGTGTCAGAATAGCTTGGCACCTATAGGCGCCAAGCAATTCTGACACACCCTTGAACTGTCATGGTTGATCCATATCTTGTCCGTGCGCATCAGGTCTTTATGGGTTAATGGCGACCCTGAAGCATAGTGTGTTAAAAGGGTTGGGGGGGGGGGGCAACAGCACACTGCCCACAGCGAAATTCGTCTTGCCTCCTCCAGAATACGTGGAAGCGTGCAGTATGGGAAGTCCCATTAAAATATATATATATATATATATATATATATATATATATATATATATATATATATATATATATATATATATATATATATATATATATATATATATATATATATATAGATATAGATATATAGCCTCCAAGCAGACATCAAGAGACTGGGAACCACCTGGAGTAGAATCGAAGGAGAAGCACAGGACAGGAGTTGCTGGAGGTCTCTCGTCGACGGCCTATACCCGGGTAGAGGTGACAGGCGTAAGTAATATATATATATATATATATATATATGTGGACTTGTGTGCCCGGGTGTTTGTGGGTGAATAGGTTGGGGAATATATACGAAGTCGAAGCAGAGGTCGCGTTGACGTACTTTTATTTGTCGTTAAAACAAACAGCACGGATATCCCAGTGGAGATGCGGTTGAAGATAAGCTCAGTGATGGCTCAGAGCGGTGGTAGCTATACTGTCAGTGGGGCAACTCTTAGGACAAAGACTTCCCGCTCTGGCACTGACCGGCTTAAATACTCTGTGAGCGAACCGCAAAGAAAGCCACACGGCGCGGAACACAAAATGGTACCAGACAGACCGGAAAATGGGTGAATCTGTGCTTCCGAGGTACTACAAAAAGAGCCATAACTCAATAATTACTTATCACAAAGGCTTCGGGTTTGAAGCAAAAGACAGGAAAGGTAAATAGCTACAAACTACCATAAACTATATTTTAGAGGGAAGTCCTAGGAATTTATTATTAAATTTTAAGGTGGGCTAAGAGGGCTCATTGAAATTTGTAAAAGTAAGTAAATCGCTAATTGAACTATGGTGATCCTAAAATCACTAAACACCGAGCATATGAGTAGAAGGGGAGTTGCATGAGGAAACTGATGTGAGTTACGGATTCTCGATTGGTAAAGCCGTTAAAAAGTTATAGAGGCTAGAACACGGACTCACTAACACAACTTTTAGAGTACTTAGCTGACTGACTTCGTTGCTGGGTTGCGGCCCCTGGCTAAGCGTGGGTAGCACAAAGGCTTAGAGACTTTGGTGGCCAGAGGGTAAAGGTATAAAAAAAACACATCATAGCGTCTCAGCTGGAGGGACCGCATCAGCCGGTTACATTTCGCCCCGCTGAAACCCTACCAGCGTCCTCGCTGGAACAAAATATTAGGAACTACTCAGGCCTCGAGCAGAACCACACCACTAACATGATACAACATGTTACAACATCACCACCTAAACCCTCTTGCTAACCTGTATGGAAAGCATGGTCACAAAAGTGCAAAACATTCCAAGCACAGCTTGCATAGCAAAATGACAAAACAGAAAAATGGTAATTAAAACATTATCCTGAGTCAAAATGTACCCTGCTTAGGAATAAAATATAAAAGAATCCACTTATATAGCTACTAGGCATGCAAAACACCAGAAACCTTGCTTTGCAAGAGTCAGTCCAACTAACAGAACAGTGCACTCATAAAATGGTATTGTTCGTGAGACACAAAGCACAAACGCAAAAAAAAAACACCTACCAAAAACAGTTCATTGCAACAGCAATCTCTAGTCATCTGACTCACACTAAATAAAAGGTCTCTGGGTGGACAGTTCATGGCGCAGTTCATGTTTAAAGTTCTGACGCCGGTGTCACTCATTACAAATTCTAAGTCATGGAAGCAGACTAAAAAAACAAAGCTTCCACCCGGTTACACATTGCTTTAAATCTGTTCTGCAGTCTGACAGAACGTCTAGTTGGAGCCAAGGATGTGCCGGTCTCAGTTTCCGTTGGTGGTTCAGGTCTTGCAGCCAGGGCTGCTGTAGGTGGTACCTCTGTCACAACCAGAGCCGGCGTGACAGGCACCGGGACCATGAAGATGCCAGGGGCATCATCAACTGCCTGAGGGACTGCAGCTTCCACTTCTGCCAGGATGGGAACTGCAATGGGACCCCGCATCTCTGGGACTGGAGCTGGAACAGGAACCGGGGCGACAGGGTTGGCACCATCAGTAGTTATTAGAAGAGGCAAAGCCCAGTCCTCTTCAGCCTCGTTCACCGGTGCTTGGACTGGTCTCTTAATTGGTGCTCCCGGCTGGTCAGGTTCCTCGGCCGGTTGTTCAGCCATGTCGTCAAGAAGGTGGTCAGTCCGCAGCAGATCGCGACGGTTGACAACCCTCTCAGCACCTCCGTCAAGAGGTCTCACTCGGTAGGCCTGGCCTTCCGGGCTGATCCGCTCGGTGACCACATACACGCCCCTCTGCCATCTGTCCTGGAACTTGTTTAGTCCCCGAACACGGTTGGGCAGCAGGACGTAGTCACCGATCTGCAGAGCGTGGTCAGTAGCCCTTTGGTCAGTCTGCACAGCTCGCTTGGCTGCGGCCTCAGTCAGGTGCTGGTGTGCCTTCTCGTGGGCACGGTGAAGGCGGTCGCGATGGCGACGAACCCATTCCTGAGGCCCAGCTGCAGCTGTTGTCGTAGGCAGACCAAGGAGATCGTCGACAGGCAGGCGAGGCTCTTGCCCAAAGAGCAAGAAGTAGGGTGTGAATCCGGTTGAGGCATGCGGGGTGCAGTTGTACGCATGCACCAGCGCAGAGATGTGGCGCGGCCAGTGCGCCTTCTCAACCGGGTCCAACTTCCGAAGGAGATCATGCATTGAGCGGTTAAACCTTTCGCATTGTCCATTTCCTTCCGGGTGGTAGGGCGTTGTCCTGGACTTTTTTTTACACCGTATAGGTCGCAGAGGAGGCTGATCAGATTAGATTCAAAGTTCCTGCCCTGGTCACTATGGATCCGCTCGGGGACACCATAGCGCTGGAACCATTCACGAACAAGTACGTCTGCTACTGTTACTGCCTCTTGGTTCCGTGTTGGAATCGCCTGCGTAAACTTTGAGAAGACATCTGTGATGACCAGTACGTCTCGCTTGCCACCATCGGAGGTCTCCAGCTGGGTGAAGTCCATTGCGACGATCTCGAGGGGACGGGTTGCGAGCAGGTGTGCAGAGGGCAGGGACAGATTTTGTGGAGTGTTGGTCCTGCAGCGTTCACACCGGCCGATATACCCCTTGATGTCTTCGTACATCCCAGGCCAGTAGACCCGTGTCCTTATCAGGTCGACGGTACGCTCATGGCCCTGATGTCCCATGCTGTCGTGTAGGGCTACCAGGACATCAGGTCGCAGGCAACTTGGTAGGACCAGCTGCAGGCAGGCACCCCGTCGAGGGTCGGTGACACTCCGATGTAGAAGGCCATCCTTCATCTGCAGCCGTCGATGTTGGTGAAGGAGCGCACGAGCCGATCTACCAGAAGATGAGGGTTTGCTCGGCCAAGCTGCCAGGAATGGGCCAATGACTGCGTCTTCCTCCTGGTAGCGCCGCATTTGGGTGTTGCCAATCCGTGGAAAGACGTCAATATCAGTCTGGGTGTCTGAGGAAGGAACCTTGGAGTCAGGGTAAGGGGAGGAGTCAACTGGGTTGTCACAAGCAGAAATGTCAACTGGTTCACCCACCGCCATGCGCTCACACATGGCTATCTCTGCTGGCACACTGGTCAGGACTGGAGGTGGCACTTCCATCTCCACTTCTTTTACAGGTAGGCGGGATAGCGAGTCTGCTGGATTCTCTCGTCCAGGCCGGTACTCAACACTAAAGTTGAACTGGGCCAACTGTGCTGCCCACCGCTGCTCCAGTGCACCAAGCTTGGCTGTCTTGAGGTGTACCAAGGGATTGTTGTCCGTGAGGACCTTGAATTCTGCCCCAAGCAAGTAGTGCCTGAACTTGTCAGTGATAGCCCACTTGATGGCGAGGAGCTCAAGCTTGGAACTCTGGCAGTGGTAACTCTTCTCAGTGGGACGCAGGCGACGGCTGGCGTATGCGATGACCCTCAGTTGTTTGCCTTGCTTCTGAGAGAGGATCGCACCCAAACCATCATGGCTGGCATCGGTTTCCAAGATAAAAGGTTCATTGAAGTCCGCGTAGCCCAGGACAGGAGCAGATGTCAGAGCCTCTTTCAGTGCTTTGAAGGCGTCGTCGTGTGGTTGGCCCCAAAGTCGAGTGATGTTGCCCCCTTTCTTCTTGGACTTGCAGCTCTCAGTTACTAGGTCATGAAGAGGGCCAGCCAATTTCGCAAACCCTTGGATGAAGCGTCGGTAGTAGCTGGCAAAACCCAAAAAACTGCGCAGCTCCGTCGTGGTGGCTGGAGAGGGCCACTCCTGAACAACCTTGATCTTCTCGCTGTCGCAGGATACCCCATTCGCAGATATGGTGTGTCCAAGGTATGTCACCTGCCTACGCAGAAATTGGCATTTATCTACCCGTAGCTTCAAACCAAGGTCAGACAGGCGCTTCAAGATTCTCTCGAGATGGGCCAGGTGCTCCTCAAATGTCTTCGAATATACCAGAAGATCGTCCAGGTAGACCAGTAGGAACTGGAATAGCTCCTGACTCATCGCCGCTTGCATCAGGCGCTGGAAGGTTGCAGGCGCTGATGATAACCCGAACGGCATCCTCGTGTACTCGAACAACCCCATCGGAGTGATGAACGCTGTCTTGTGCTGATCTTCTGGGTGCATGGCTATTTGGTGGTATCCGCTGGCCAAGTCCAATGTGGAGAAGAACTGCGCACCGACAAGCGAGTCAAACGATTCCTGGATGCGAGGGAGTGGGTATGCGTCGCCGACTGTCTTGGAATTCAGGCGGCGATAGTCCACACACAGTCGCAGGCTGCCATCCTTCTTCCTCACAAGTACCACAGGTGCAGCATACGGGCTCCTACTCTCCACCACAATACCGGATTTGATGAGTGACTTGAGGTGTTCCTGCACTTCTCGCAGCTGCGTTGGCGGGATGCTGCGGTAGGGCTGTGCGACGGGGATGTTGTCCATAGTCGGGATGCGGTGCTGCTCCAGGTCGGTGTATCCCAGGTCATGTTCACCCTGGGCGAAGACATGGGAATACTGCGATAGAAGCTGCTGGAGCTGAGCCCTCTGGAAATCATCTCCGCCACACTCGGGAAGGGAGTCACTGGAAGAAAGAGGGGGTGTAGGGGACGATGATGTAGAGACCTCTTCAATGGTGACAGCCATCTCCCGGCAGTCTGTGGTGACCCGGATTCCATCGTTTTCAACTGCGTCTACAGCATGAAGTAGTGCTATGGGCGTTCGCGGCCTCAGCAGATGGTCTTGGGTGCTGAGGTTGGCTAGTCGTATGTATCGCTGATGCCGGTTCGCGCTCACCAACGTGGGGATGACAACCAGACCGCCTGGGAGTGGGGTAGCCAGTGGGGATGCATACAGAGGTCGGTGCTGTTGGACTCCTGTAATGCGGATGTTGATGAGTGAATTGGCTGGTACGCAGCATCCATCAGCAACTCGAGCTTGCCCGCGAACAGAGGATTTGTCCAGGTGAACTTCTCGGACGAATGCCTGAAGGGCTGGTGGGAGGGCTGAAGGCTGTTGGGTTGACTTTTGCAGCTGACTCAACACATTCATTCCCAACAGAATTGGGGTCTCGTTTTTGCGCCGCCGGGTGACAGTGTCAGGTGGATCGTTCACTACAAGGAAAGGCACTGACTGCAGGCTGTCCTTCAACACTGCCAGACTGCACAAAATGATGCCTCTGTATGGGATTGCCTGGCCATTTGCAGCCCGAACAGTCAGGAAGCTCTCCGATTGCACTGGGATATGAGGCAAGTGGGTGTCCACCCACGATGATGTTACCGTGGACACTTCACTCCCAGTGTCAATCAATGCCTGTCCTTGTCTGCCACCTACTTCCACCCTAACCACAGGGCAACGTCCAACGAGTCCCATGTAAACTTCATTGGCCCCCGTTGTCTGGCTACTGACAACGGGGGTTAGAAGTTTCCCTGGTTGGCAGAGTTACGGCTGGTGGTTTGGCTGGTGTTCAGAGGCTGGTGCAGTCTTGGTCGCCGACGATTGTGGTACCGCTCTTTAGCTGGGCACCCACTTTCTCTGTGTCCAGGCTGCTGGCACCAGAAACAAGCTCCCTGGAATGAGCGTGGCGCATTTCCTGGTGTTCTCATCCTTGTTTGCTGTTGTTGCAACAGCGCACGCAGTTCAACCACTTGCGCTCGGAGGGCCTCGATCTCAGCGCTGGACTCAGCAGTGTGCATTTGAACGCTGACGCACCGCTCGCTGTCCTCGCGAGTCCACCGCAGCGCTTCGTCCACCATGTCCTGGAATGTGCTGGTTGGCCTGATTTGCAGGAACAGCCGCAGGGCACCGTTTAGTTGAAGGTGTGCCCCGCTGACTAGCCGGTCCCTTAGCATGGTGTCCGACAGGGAGTTGGGTGTCAGTGCATTAATTCTCGCACCCAATCCAGCCAGGGTGTGCGAGTAGGCCAGGATGTCTTCCCCAGCACTCATCCTACAGGCGTAGAAGGCAGCCATAAGCTCGCTATGTGTCCTTTTATCACCAAAACGATGGTCGAGGACCCTCAAAATGTCCTCCACCGTCTGTCTGTGCTCAGCTGGCCTGGATAAAACCTCCCGTTTGGCTGGGCCATCCAGCGAAGATAGTACCAGCCGTACTGCCGCCTGTGGTGAGGTTTGTCCATCCTCAAGACTCCGTCTGACTTCCTCTTCGAACTCTGTCCATGGGCAAGTTCCTTGTACCGCGGAAAATTTGGGGAGTCTTATTGCTTGTGCAGATTGCACGACAATACGTGCTGTCTGGCCTGCCACAGCATTTATTAGGACATGTCCCTGGCCGGCTTGGTGGTCAACAGCCTGCTGAGAGACTGTATCTTGTTGGTTTCCATCATTCTCCATATTGATGTTGTGTTCGTTGCCCTCTCCGTGCTGTTTTAGACTTCTTTACCCCGATCCTTTGCTCGCAGCGCCAGATGTGGACTTGTGTGCCCGGGTGTTTGTGGGTGAATAGGTTGGGGAATATATACGAAGTCGAAGCAGAGGTCGCGTTGACGTACTTTTATTTGTCGTTAAAACAAACAGCACGGATATCCCAGTGGAGATGCGGTTGAAGATAAGCTCAGTGATGGCTCAGAGCGGTGGTAGCTAT
>BTPG01000004.1:90149874-90654874 GCA_036245525.1 Semisulcospira habei
CGTCATCCAGAGGGCTACAAAACGTCCGCCATTTTTCGCTACAGGGGGTTTTATATCACGGTCACATGGTACGGTTTGCGCTAAAGTGACTGGTCGTGTGACGTAGGGAGGAAAAAAACAATATTAGACCACAGACTCCATTACTCCAGGTCGATGGCGAGGTTGAAACCGAGGTGAATTCAATTTCAACCCCTTCACTACCAAGTAGTGGTAAACACGATCCAACAGCAAGAGGCATAGATCCTCATGAGCCCCAGCACTTAGATGCGGGGGCTCATAAGGATCTATGCCTCTTGTTGACACCGCTTTGTTTCCACTGATACGCGGCTCTTTGGACTTGCATTAACAAAGATTTCAGAAACAAAATCAGCCTCCACTGGCAGGGAAGGCTTTAAACTATCTTGGTGTCTTCCCTCCCCCCCACTCCCCCCCGCCCACTCCTCCCCCCCCCCCACTCCACCCTCCCCCCCCCCCACCCACCCCCGCTCGCATGTAGCAGGCCAACACCTACTCGCGATAGTATTTGGGGTAACCAGGCGATATGATTTCCTCAAAGTCCTGCGACAGGGCATGAAGCTGTAGGGGCGTGTCTCCACACTGGCACCAGACACCTGTGAGGAAAGTAAAGAATATACTCAATGCGCACAAGGTCCTTCGTGCCGACGTCAGCCACCGTTGGCCATCGCACATTCGCGGGCGGGCCAACGGCGGCCGACGTGGGCCCGATGACCTTGTGCGCATTGGGTGGGCCGTTTGACATCGGAGCGCACAAGGTTTTTTCGCCAAATATCTCGGCAAAGATCCACTTTTCTGTACCGATCTTAAAACCAATATCAGTCAGTGACAGTTGACCGGCCAACACGATTTACTTTTAACTCATTCTACCCCAACACCGAAATCCCCAAATGTTGCCGTTGTCCTCTGAAGACTGCAGTGCAGTGCAGGACATAGATCGACCATGAAAGTTCAAGGGTGATGCCAGAATAGCTTGGCGCCCATAGGCGCCAAGCTATTCTAACATCACCCTTGAACTATCATGGTCGATCCTTATCTTGCTGTGGTGTGTCTGGGGTAGAATGAGTTAAGAAACTCGAACAGTGTGTCAGTCTCGCTGTACTGTCGTTCAAATTCGGACTTTTTTCATTAAATAACTAATTTTACATCCCCAAATGTACCCCAGATATATTAAGTCCAGTATAAGAAAGATCCATTTTCTCATGAATTGACCCAGTTTTCAAACCTGAAACAGAGCAGGCATACATGAAGTCTGCAAGCTTGACCTAGATATTGAAGTCTGCCGACGCTCTATTTAGGGTATTGAAAATGGCTTGTTCTTGTATTTTCACCCAATTTTTATGACTGTACAGCAAAATCGACAAATCATAGGAGTTCAGTAAAAAATATTTCATATTAGGCGAATTGGTACTAAATGATATTTGTACTTAAAGTGGTACCAAAAAAATCTTTCTTTCCGGAGATATTTGGCAAACGTTTTGTGCGCTCCGATGTCAACACGGTCCATAATAATAGTAATAATAACAATGATGATGATATGTTGTTGTTTTTGTTGTTGGTGGTGGTGGTGGTGATGTTGGTGTTGTTAATAATAATAATAATAATAATAATAATAATAATAATAATAATAATAATAATAATAATAATACATGCAGTATTACGCGTAGATCTCTTTTGCGAAATCGTCATATAGAATGTACTGTATTAATAGGAATTACGTCACGAGGTAACGTAAGAGAAACGTAGACAACTCTTTTATCAGAGAGGTAAACAAGTAGCTCGCTGCATGTCCTTGTTCAGTATGCTTGTCCACCTTGAAAATTTAGTCACTTGATTTATTGTTTCTCCGTGTTTCTTAAAGAGTGCATCTTTTTCTGTTGATATTACCTTACACTACAATTATGCATTGAATTGACGCTTTAGGTGCCGGTATGAACCATCGCGACAAAAACCGCTACCGACAGTTTAGTAAAGGGTTAAGGACATAAAGTACTGCGGTCGACTCGAAAGCGATCTGCTACAAGGCGACTTTTCAGTCACAGTTGACTAGTCTCCCTGCAGATCTGTCTAAGGGCGGACTAGGTCTGTACAACTCTGAAACACGTGACTGCAATGATTTGTCAGAATGCTAGAGGATTTTCTAGCCTACTATGTTCGCTTCGAAATAACCGTGCCATTTCTCCGCTTCAGCGGTTAAAACTCTGAAACACGTAACTGCAATGATTTGCCAGAATGCTAGAGGATTTTCTAGCCTACTAATACTATGTTCGCTTCGAAATAACCGTGCCATTTCTCCGCTTCATCGGAGAAATGGCGCGGTTATTTCGAACTGAGCGAACAAAGTAGGCTACAGCAGACGTGGCGGGAGTTCTGTCAGGTCAAAGTTTACCTCATTACCTCATTGTTATTGTGATTATATTTCAGAGGTTCACTAAAAATAACTAATGAACAATTCATGTTTATCAGTAACCACCAAAAAAAAAAAAAAAAAAAAAATGCTGTGCGCTGACAGTTTCCGGAGTCATATGAAAGGTTAATTTCCACCTACGTCATTTGTCGTTTAATGGCACGAAATGGTACCTAACCGTTGTCTTGCCTTTTCGACCTTTTTTCCCCACAATCCGTGCCGGCGAGCCGGCACAAGTGAGCAAAACGTTTCCCACAACCCCTGGTGTGGGTAGGTGGAATTCTCCTACGTGTAAAGGAGACTAAAAGAGCAGAAAGGTAGGCTTTCATGCCAGTTACAACATTCAGGCTTCAATGGTTACACTACTTAGTCCTTTTGTCCATCATTATTGTCAGACATACTACGAACATGTACATAAATAAAATGCTGCGAATTATTAGCCCTAAAAATTATCCCATTGAAACACGATTAATACTAAACGACGCACTTCTTTTCAGTTCTGTTCAGGACGGCCACTAGCCAAAGACGTACCCCCAATGCGCAAAAGGTCATCGGGGCCGACGTCGGCCGCCATTGGCCCGCGCGGCACGGCCGTGCGCGGGCCATTGGCCGCGGCCGAAGTCGGCCCGATGACCTTTTGCGCATTTGTTTATTAACTACAGGCGCGTATCTCATTACATAATTATCACGTAATAAGCTAGTACATCACGTTACGGCTTAAATGCCCTTGCCTTAAGGCATAATAACACCTTGGCTGCTACTGACTGAAAAAAAACCTCCGGGTCGGAAAAGACGCTCAGTTATAATTCTTTTTACGCCAAGCGGTCTCGTCAGCAGCAGACAAGAGGTTAAACTTGAATAGCTCAGTGCGGGAAAAAAGTGCACCAGTCAAGCGAAAGGTCCTCTGGCCGACGTCGCCTCGAGAACCTGCTGCTCACTGGTGAGTCAGTAACTTGAACGCTAAAAGTGCAATCCCTATGCGCAAAAGTCCATCGGGCTGACGTGGGCCCGATTGCCTTTTGCGCACTGGGATACAGACGAGCATGCTCGCCTACTGCGGCTCGACTCGTCTTCGCAGCTATTTTACCCCTTCCGTGCCAGCGGACGTTGAAAGTGGTCTTTGAAATCCCTTCAAGTGTTAACACATTCACGACGTGACGCATCCGGATACGCGGCGTTCACGCCGCGTATCCGGATGCGTCACGTCGTGAATGAGTTAATTCAACGTCAAAGAGCTCCGGCCGTCCAAGCAACACAGACACAAAGTAAGTGTCAGCAAGAGGCATAGATCCTCATGAGTCCCCAAAACTGGGGGGAGTGGGGGGGGGGGGCTCATGAGGATCTGTACCTCTTGCAGTTGGGTGCGGTTCAATTTTTCTCGGCAGTCACGGGGTTAATATTGAGGTTTCGTTTGCAACGAACGACTCTCAACAACTGACGTACAATCAACTGACGTACAATCAACTGACGTACAATCAACTAACTGACGTACAATCAACTGACGTACAATCAACTGACGTACAATCAACTAACTGACGTACAATCAACTAACTGACGTACAATCAACTGACGTACAATCAACTGACGTACAATCAACTGACGTACAATCAACTAACTGACGTACAATCAACTGACGTACAATCAACTGACGTACAATCAACTAACTGACGTACAATCAACTGACGTACAATCAACTGACGTACAATCAACTAACTGACGTACAATCAACTGACGTACAATCAACTAACTGACGTACAATCAACTGACGTACAATCAACTGACGTACAATCAACTAACTGACGTACAATCAACTGACGTACAATCAACTGACGTACAATCAACTGACGTACAATCTTCATGCGTACAATCTTCATGAGCGAAATCACGGCGGGTAACCGGCATGTACCCTAAGCACAGAAAGCACTCCCAACATCTACATGAGGCATAGATCCTCAGGAGCTCGCCAATTGAAATAACTTTCTTTCGTTTGTGTGTGTTTGGGGGGGGGGGGGGAGTTTTCCACTGCCTTTTCTGACTTCCGGTTTACAAAAGTGAGATTTAAAGTTATAATTTTCTTGCAAAAGCAAGTGTCTGCCGTTCATTTTTTTAAATCCACAAAATGAACAGTCAAACATGGGCGCGCGCGCGCGCGCGTCTGTGTGTGTGTGTTTGTGTGTGTGTGTGTGTGTGTGTGTGTGTGTGTGCGTGTGTGCGTGGGGGGTGGGGGGTGAGAGGGGGGATGGCAATTACCCTCTACGTGTTTCTAAACAGAAGTCTCATATTACACTCTACATTCTTGCGATAACGACTCTTACAACGGAAAACAGCTCATTTAGTGCTGTAAAGCTCGATGTTGTCAAGGAACATTTTCGGAAAAAAACAATTAATACCACTGCCAGCACTACTCAACAAAACTATCAGTATCAGTAAAATCTAAAAACGAATGATGACGTGTATCACCACGTCACGTGAACGCATCTGACGTCGCTCGGCCTAATGAGGACTTGCACAAGACAGATGTAAAACTGTGAATGTAATTAGCGGCGTAATAAATTAACACATTCGAGGCTGACGCGCCGCATACGGATACGCTGCTCCATGCTCTATGCTCCATGTCTAGAATGAGTTAAACCATATATACTGACGAGCAAAAGAAATGCGACATTTTTGGAATCACCGTAAAGACTCTTCAAGTTCGTGTTGCATTTCTGTTGCTTGTCAGTTTATATATGGTTTAACTCATTCAGTCCGACGGCCGTATTTCCCAAATTTTGGAGGCGTCATCTAATGATTATGCACCAGTTGCAGGAGATGGATCGACCCGATGATAATTCAAGGGCAGTGCCAGATTAGCTTGGCGCCGACAGGCGCCAAGCTAATCTGGCACTACCCTTGAATTATCATGGTCGACCCATCTCCTGCTGTAGTGCGTCAGGGCTGAATGGGTTAACTCAGTCTTCTCCGATTAGAACACGTTGGATATAACACTTTTTCAGAGGTCTGGAAATCACTCTTTCTAGGTAAATTACTGCGCTAATAACGAACTTCGGATATCACAACAAGAAAATATGGGTGCCCTGTCAATTTGTTATATCTGAAGTTTCCAGTACATGTACAGTCTTCTGCTTTTCTCTTGTGATACTGAACATTTTCAAGAAAGTCTGTCTTTCTTAGTTTGCATACAAAGTAATTCAAGCAAAACAGAGATATGGCGACCACGGCCTCAAGATTCAAGAAATGTATTGTCCATTATAGCATAGAAGTGGAGTTTTCGAACACTATCATTTTTAGACAGTCCCAGCGACTCCCATTCTCAAACTGTTTGAATCATACTCACCGAGAGCGAAGCTAGAGGTGGCTATGAATCAAACAGTTTGAGAATGGGAGTCGCTCGGTCTGTTTAGAAATTATAGTATACGAACACTCCACTTCTATTTTTGGTAGAACTTTTCACAATATCATCAGTCAAGAAAATCAAACAAAGCAGACGACAGTTCAGCTTTAGCCTGCTTGTCGGCTGCTCCGATCTGAGCCAATATTCGCTGATCCTTTGGGTTTCGCTGCTTTGAAGAGCAAACAATGTAAACGCTAGATATCTACAGAAGTGACGGTGAATCGTACAGGTTTGTCTGGTTCACTTTCAAGTGTTTTATCGTTTTCGTGAGGAGCGCCATGTTTTGGAAAGGTGTCTTTGCGGAGATATTGTTGGGGGGTGGGGGGGGGGGGGTGGGCATTGTGCGCTCAGATGTCAAACGGCCTATGCAGAATCACTAAAATAAAACGAACCATTAAGTTATCAACCCCTTTACTGCCGAGCAGAAAATGAACACCACCCAACTGCAAGAGGTATTAGTCCATAAGCTAACCAGCTCTACCCCCCCCCCCCCCCACCCACCCACCCACCCAAGTACTCAATAAGATGGATTGCAAAGTGTACCTTAGTATGTCATGAGATGTTTAAGCCATGTTCCCCGAAAATCCTTAGGAACACACCAGAGATATAGCCGATGGCGCAAGGGTACCCCCATTCACGCTCTTAGCAGATGCTAAAATGAGGTTGATAAACATTTTCCTCTAAATAAATCAGAATTCATCCCAGAAGCCAAAAACAGGCAATATTATGTTAAGGCGCACCTTCTGCATCCTCTGCAAAAAACAGAATGAAAACATATTGAATCTCTGGCTCACAGTGAAGGTATTTGTGCACCCAGTAAACGGCCATTTCCGCGAAATCGCAAGAAAAAGACAAAAATAATGTGTCAGATGCCTTCAGACATTTTCTATAGCACTGGAAGTCCATTTTTAGGCTTACATAATTACAACTGGATGTCACAATTATTATAAACCTGACTATTTGATGCTGTGATTACTGTGAGTGCCACAGTGGTTGATTTTGTATCCCTACCCCCAAAAATTCACAAAATTAATTAGAAAAAATTAATCAAGTTATTCCATTTCATTTTGACCTCTCTTTACCTATTAAGTTTAAATAATGTGAGCATAAAGTGCAAGAAAACTAGGAAAGTCGGCATCCTTTACGGTACGTTCGTGGTGAATAATAGCTTTTTCCCCATTTAAAATTGCCGAATTAGGAAACGTATGTTGTTTCTGATGCCCTCAGAAACTTTGTCTACAACTGATAGGTCTTTGTTAGGTTTTATTGGTTAGGATAGAGTACCACAGTTACTCCCAACCTGATTTTATGATGCTGTGATGCATTTAGGGGCCACAGTGGCTAAATCTGCTGCCCTACCCCCATTTTACCAGTACGCAAAGGAACGCAAAATGATCATAACAATTGCTTATGTCATACTCCTCTGTTTAAATACTTTTGTTGCCAGTTTTCTTAACAAAGTATGCATATTGAGCATAAACATTTGTGATCATTTCATTAATTTCAATGTGACCCATCAATTTAAGTGTAATTCTTTTTAGTAAAGGCATGTTTAATAGGGGCTGCCGCTGAAGCTTCTACCGTCTGCACATTCAGCAGTCTTGTCAAACTCGGGGAATGTGTACCTCAGGGAGATGTTGTGTCTGATTCTGTTCTTGGTCTACATTTATGGCATCAGTACAACAGTATCAAGGTTCGTCTCGAACATCCTCCATGCGGATGACTTTGCAGTGTGGAGCGCAGCAGAACATAAAGAAATAGCATCCTGCAGAATTCAGGATGCTGCCAATAGAGTCAGCAGCTGGAGGCCACTCAAACTGAGCTAGACCATCTCTGTCAATTAGATGGAAGAGGTCAGCTTGAAACTCGAGACCTTCCAGTACCAAAGACAGACAGGCCAACTTTACTGGCAATAAATAAATTACTGGATTCACGTGGAGCCTCACATCGAAGCCATGGAAACTAGAGCTGCGGAAAAATGTTTCTGATGAAGAAACTGGTGGGGACTACATTGGCGCAAATTACAGCATCCTGGCGCAAGCAAACATCTGCTCGGTCAGACGAGTAGTGCGGTAACAAGATACATCGACAACATGAAACACTGCCTGCTAAACCAAAAAAGCCAGGCTTGACAAGATGCAGAACATTGGTCATTCTCATGATGCAGTGACATTCTTAGAGCCATCTGGAGCACCCCAATTTAGGAAATGGAGGACATTGGAGCCACTGGAACGCAGAACAGCACACACGATGAAGAGACTTACTAAACACCGACAGCATGGGAGACTACAGAAACAGACGTCAGAAACGCCCAAGTCTGAACCACCAACTGAAGGTCCTGCAAAGGGCTCAAACTGACGTCCTGGAACCAAGCCCAAAGATGTGTGAAGACCTCCCTTCAGATACCTGGACATCTCGAAAGAGCCTTCTAGACAACATAAACAATGTTCCAGGACTCTTTGCCAAAGGTCGCGGCAAAGCCATCTCGCTGGAGATTATGCACAAGCGCTACCCTCACAGCAGCTGTGGTACCGCACAAGACACCGTGCGGAATGAAGGAAGTGGCGTGTACATCTGTTTTGCAGACCGCACTACTACCTCCCTCTCCTTACCAGCTGGCGGCAGCAGCTCCAACTATCGTACAGATCTGCAGGTGCTCAACACAGCAGCAGAGCACTACCTAGGGAAAGGCAGCAGCTTGATCCACTGATTCACTGATCTCACCAGGAAACTTCAAGATAGACTGGATGTCCTGTCCACAAAATAGTGCTGCAGTACATTCTGGAGTAGCTGGGAATGGAGAGGCTGACAGCCTAGCCAAAGCAGGCGCCAGACTACCTCAAGATCACAACCTCCTGGAATAAAAACACCAAGACACTACAGCAAAAATGTGATTGGCAACATCAGAATAGCGGCTGCAGCCCGTGAGCAGACGACATCAACAAGCTGAACAGGGAGAGCCAGGCCACCATCTTTCATCTACGCACTGATTACTCTGGACAGGGTCCGTACAGAAAAGCAGGGACGAAGTTCACAAACTTTTCATAAACGTTTCACAAACCCAAACTAAAGCCTGAAGGTTTACACACTTTAATTAGATCACTCTGTATTAGCAGCTCATTTGAAGCTTTCGTGCCTAATGCATGAAGAGATACCAAAATAAAAGAACGCTTAGCGAATGGCGGAGCTCGGTAGAAGCGTAAACAACCAATCAGAATGTTCGGCAGAAAGGCCATGCAGTCACTTTATGATCAGAGCTAAATATCAATCACTTGCAACACGCGTCAGCATGATCGTTCGCAATGGAATAGTCACAAATTGGGGAGAGAAAAAAAAGAAGTAGACAAAAGTTTGCCAGCACTTTGTCATTTTTTACAAACTTTCACAGACATTAAGGAAAAGGACTGAAATTGACAGACTTTCCAGGGCCCTAAAAAAAAAGGAGTCGCTGGAGGTCTCTCGTCGACGGCCTATACCCTGGGAGTGGTGACAGGCGTAAATGAAAAAGCCTTGTCGGTCATTTTTTAAACAACTTTCACAAACGTTCACAGACCGCACGGACCCTGCTGGACTCACCTCGTGAGACTGGATAATGCGGAAACAGCCCTATACGAATTTGGCGTAGAAAGTCAGTCTCCATAGCACATTCTCCAAACCTGTCCATACAGAGAAGCTGTCTGCTAGCAGTTCTGACCAGAAGACACGCCCCTGTACACCAAACTCTGAAAACATGCTGCCGAGCTCTTCACAGCTCACTTATTGGCAGCCAGAACAATATAAGATTTAAAGACGGCCATCAAGTAATTGAACGTTGCAGAAGAAGAAGGTGGAAGTGGTGATCTCGTGGTGGACATGTGGAAACTAAGTACTTTGATAAAATTGTTTTGGCTTTTAGGAACCATGAAACTTTATTATGCATATTCATATTTACACATTTCTAGACGAAAATAAATGACAGGAAAAGGGGAGACCTTACTAGACCCACCTTACGCTAGGTAAAATACCACCTAAAAGACCAGCCAGTTAAAAATAGTTACAATTAAATTGATGGATCACATTGAAATTAATGAATTGATCACAAATTTGTATGCTCAATATGCGTACATTTTTAAGAAAACTGGCAACAAAAATATTTAAACAGAGGAGTATGACGTAAGCAATTTTTATGATCATTTTGCGTTCCTTTGCTTACTGGAAAATGGGGTTAGGGCAGCAGATTCGGACACTGTGGCCCCTAAATGCATCACAGCATCATAAAATCAGGTTGGGAGTAACTGTGGTACTCTATCCTAACCAATAAAACCTAACAAAGACCTATCAGTTGTATACAAAATTTATGATGGCATTGGAAACAACGTACGTTTCCCAATTCGGCAATTTTAAATGGGGAAAAAGCTATCATTCACCACGAATGTACCGTAAAGGATGCCGACTTTCCTAATTTTCTTGCACTTTATGCTCACATTATTTAAACTTAATAGGTAAAGCGAGGTCAAAATGAAATGGAATAACTTGAGTAATTTTTTCTAATTAATTTTGTGTATTTTTTACAACTTGGGGGTAGGGATACAAGAATCAACCACTATGGCACTCACAGTGATCACAGCATCACCTATAATTGTGACATCCTGTTTTAATGATGTAAGCCTGAAAATGGACTTCCAGTGCTATAGAAAATGTCTGAAGGCATCTGACACATTATTTTTGTCTTTTTTTGCGATTTCGCGGAAATGGCCGTTTACTGGATGCACAAATACCTTCACTGTGAGCCAGAGATTCAATATGTTTTCATCCTGTTTTTTGCAGAAGATGCAGTTTGTGTGCCTTAACATAATATTACCTGATTTGGGCTTCTGGAATGCATTCTGATTTATTTAGAGGAAAATGTTTTTCAACCTCATTTTAGCATCTGCGAAAAGCGTGAATGGGGGTACCCTTGCGCCATCGGCTATATCTCTGGTGTGTTCCTAAGGATTTTGGGGGGAATATAGCTTAAACATCTCAGGACATACTAAGGTACACTTTGAAATCCATCTTATTGAGTACTGGGAGGGGGAGGCGGGGGGGGGGGGGGGGGCACGGTAGACCTGGCTAGCTTATGGACTATATAGATCCTTACGAGCCCCCGCAAATGCGATTAGTGCCTCTTGCTGAAAAAAACTTGTTATCCATTGTTTATGGGACGCCTGGAGCCCTTTCGCTTTGACTGAATTTACACAGGTTTCAGACGTACAATGTACGATCAGTGGCAGTGAAGCGGTCACTGAGTCAGTGGTTCTTCAGACATTCACATTCATTCGTAATGGATTCGTTTGCGCGATTTGTGCCGGTAAATGGATTTCCTGCGTAAGGCACACTAATTTCAAATCCATGAAAAAGCTTTAAGAATGACTTCTTTAGTTTAACTCATTCAGCCCCGATACACCACATCAAGACATGGATCGAGCATAATAGTTAGTCAAGGGTGGTGCCAGAATAGCCTGGCGCCCCGCTATTCTGACACACCTTTCATATCATGCTCGACCTGTCTATAGAATTGTCATACAGTCCTTCAGAGGGCAACTTCAAAATTTGTGGATTTCGGTCCTGGGGCAGAATGTGTTAAGTTCCCTAGGGTCCCAGCCCTTCATTAGACACAATGCCTACCCCGTCCAAGCTCTCCTAACACTCGTTTTTTTCCATTTAAAAAAACGTAACTACGCATTCAAATTATTGTTTTTGACCAAATATTCTCGCTTGCCTGCATCCTTAAAACCAAGTGCGTGTTTGAAGGATTACCAATAGCCACGGAATTGGAATGGCCAGCCATTTGTGCACCGAACAATCAAACTGAGCCTATTGACTTGGGTTTAAAATTAGAGTGCTATTCAGACGCGGGACGTCTGGAATGCGTTACTGCAGAACTGGGGCACTAAGCGCGAGCATCGTTTGTGAACTGACATATATAGGCCGTTTGACATGGGAGCGCACAACGTTTTTTCAATATATCTCCCGAAAGAAACACTTTTCTGTACCGCTTTAAGAACAAACATCATTTAGTGCCAAATGACCTAATATGGGCTATTTTTACTTAACTTTTATGATTTGTTGATTTTGCTCTAGGCCTACAGTCGGGAAAAAATGATGAAAAGATAAAAACAATTAATTTTCAATACCCTAATAAAGTCCCGGCGGGAAACGGCCAGATTTCAATATCGAGGACAAGCATGCAGGCTTCATGTATGCCTGCGCTGTTTCAGGTTTTAAATCTTGGTCGACTTACTCAGTCACATAAAAACTGATGGTTCTTTCTTATACTGGGCTGATTATACGTGTATTTGGGGCACATTCAGATATGTATAATCAGCCATTTCGTGAAATAAAGCTTATTTGTACGACTGTATCGCAAAACTGACATATTGTTCGAGTTCAAGGAGGCGCCAAGTTAATCAGGCACTACCCTTGAATTACCACTCATTTAGGTCGACTGGCACTGAATGATATTTGTTCTAGTAAGATTGGTACAGGAAAGTGGTCCGATTTGCAAAGATATATGCGAAAAGCGTTGTGCGCTCCGATATCAAACGACCTATACACCTGGATTATGTCGGCAGACGGTCTAACGTCAGCGGGAGTTGAATAGACCGTGTGTGAAGGCGCCAAGCTAATCTGGTACCACCCTTGAACTATCATGTCGTGGATCCATTTCCCGCAGCTGATGCAATCTATAGAGACAGCTTCCACGCTGTGTAGCACTGAATAAGGTGTACGCTGATGATCTGAGTTTCTTTCCACTTCGCACTTGAAGCCGGTCTGAGACGGCAGAACGTGTGATGAGCGACCACCCCATGTGAGAGGTCACCTGTCGATAAAGACCATCATTTATGTGGCTGTAGCCAACTAAAAGATGGTCTTTAATGACAGGTGGCACTTCACTGCCATTCAAGCCCTTTCTTGGGGGAGCGCCCGCCTTTTAACTCTTTACCTACTCGGAGGATGAAATTAGCATTTTAAAAAATACTTTCAGGTTTGCGTCACACTTCTGGAGATAGTTCAACCATGATAGTTCAAGGGTGGTGTCAGAATAGCTTGGCGCCACCTGTTGGCGCCAAGCTATTCTGACACCACCCTTGAATTATCATGGTCGAATCACATCCCGTCGTAGCATGATAGGGCTTATAAAGGGCTAGCTATGACTACTTTCTTCTTGCAAAACGTTGGATCTCTAAACAGGCTTTGCCGAAGCAAATTTCGGATATAACAACGCTATTCACAGGTCCCGACCCCCCCCCCCCCCCCCCCCAAAAAAAAAAAAAAAAAAAAAAAAATGTATATTGCTTCGCTTATAACAAACTTCTGATATAACAAAAATAGTTGGTACCCTTGGCATTTTCTTCTATACCTGAAGTTCCATATTGTAATTAATGTTACTTACCCACAATCACACATAAGAGTACAACCGTCGACAAAAGCAGGCGTGAGCTGCTTACGTGCCCCATTGTTTGTCTTATTGTCAACAGAAATCCGGGTGCTGCATTGGAATACCCAATTGCAGGCACAGGCGCACGTAGTCAAGCGCGACTTGACGTAATGCATAATTAGTGTATTTTTAGAACAGCAGTCCTATCGTGATATCTAAACACAGGCGGAGGGAATCGAAGTTCTGACAAGGGTTTCGTGCCCATGACTCGGAGCGTCAGTCATTGACGCTTCGAGTCAGGGGAACGAAACTCAGGCCAGAACTTTGGTTCCCTCGCCCTGTGATCTAGATGGAATTATGGTGATGACGTGAATGGCTTTTAAAAAAATTATCATTACGATTATTATTATGTTATTATTCAACTAAGACTGATCATTATAGATATGGATTGATTCTTTGAAATAAACTGATACTTTGTTCTGCTCTGTTTTATGTTAATCTGTTCTGTTCTTATGTCGGTTTCTTAATGCGAACTCACGATCCCCCGGCAGTACAAGCTCATGTGTGATGTAATCGAAGGCGGGATCACGCGAAGAAGCCCGGTAACATCATACCGACGCGCGCTTGACAAGCGTCTGTGTGGAATACTAAACTCGACAGCCGGCCATATCATTTTAGTCGAAATCTAGTACTTAAGCTGTTGTTACTGGGTTAATTGTGTCTTCAACCTTCACAAGGAAAAACGGCTCTAGTTACCGATGGAGGCACATATAACATACATGTACCCTAGTTCGTGTGTACATACACCCTTTCGTGTATAGTCCGTTTGAGCAGAGCTTGCTTTGCGCAACTTTTGAATGTAAATGATTTTACAACTCTAAGAGGAAAAGATGATCACCAACTTTGCCGGTCCTAACTTATATTAATTTCCATTTAGTCTTGACAGCAGTGGTTTAGCCCCTGCCCTCGGGAAATTTGAACATGACCTATTTAAACCTGCCGCCGTGAGATGGCCTTAGTTGCCTGCTCGGCGTTAAACCCAAATAACTAATTAACTATTTAAACCTGCTAAAATATACCCTGATTAAACCGCAGTCAGCAACAGTGACATATATTTATTCCGGTAATTTTCACGCTCCTCGTGTTGAATGTTCAACAGCTTGGTCTTGCGAAACGTCTGATCCGTGTCACAGTTTCAGCTGTCAGTGATGTAGGTCAGTACGTGGTCACCGAGGCCTGAAAAGGGTATATATTTCAGCTTTTATGTAGGTCATCGCCAAGAGTGGATAGACCGTTGGATTTAAAGTCAGTTAACTTTTTTAATAAATTAAATTTGATGATCACTTTTTTGTTCTTAGCGTGTTTCTTAAATATATCTTTTTCAAAAGTTAATTGGAAAAAAGCACGAGGCAAGCTTTGTTCAAACGGACTATACCCCAAGCCGGTTACGCTACATGATGTCTGTCAGTTATGCTAGTTGTTGCTGTTTTGTGTGTGTGCGTGACTGCGTGCCAAGCAGACATCAAGAGACTGGGAACCACCTGGAGTAAAATCGAAGGAGAAGCACAGGACAGGAGTCGCTGGAGGTCTCTCGTCGACGGCCTATACCCGGGGAGGGGTGACAGGCGTAAGTAAGTAAGTGCCTGCGTGTGTGCGTGCGTGTGTGTGTGTGACAGACGGACAGTAACTTCAGCATCAGCACGTACATGCTTAACCCATTACATCCTGAGGCTGATTTTTTATTAAATTTTGCTTATTGTCCTATGAAGGCTACATCACAGATTCTGAGATAGATCAACCACTTTAGATCAAGGATGGTGCCAGAATAGCTTGGCGCCTGAGGCGCCAAGATATTTTGGCACCATCCTTGAACTATCATAGTCAAATGTATTTCAAGCAGTAGTGTTTCGGGACGAAAATGGTTCAACCCCTTCACTGCCGGCGGACGCAGATTGCGCTTTTGAAATCATTGTGAATTCACCGTCAAAGAGCCCAATAGTCCGAGCTGTCATGGCACAATCATGAATTACGGGCCGATTGCTCTGACATTTGACATGGCGGTAGAAAATCGTGATAGAAGGAAATTCAGCACCTGTGGCATCGAAGATTTTGCTTAATGTTACCATGGCAACCAATATTAAAAATAACCTTTACCATCTCCTACGTTTACCGATTTTTGGGGTGACAGAAATAACATTTCCAATCTTTACCATGGATTTCAGGTCGTCCATCATTTAAATAGAAGACAAAATCAAAATGACTGGCGGGCACTTAATCACCGTTGACAGATAATACATTATTGCTGTTTGTTTATGGAATAAACTTTAAAATTGCTTCGGAGTTGTCCTTGTCAAACACAGACCCCTCACTGATAGAAGTATATTTGCGTAACTCGGCAGAAACACAGCTGCTTGAAAGATGAACAAGTGAATTTGTACAGATCGTGTTTTTGCTTCATACGGTTGCTATGCCAACCATATTTAAACTCGAGAAAGATTTGTGTATGTATTACTAAATTCGAGGGTCAAATCATATGGAAATTGTGATCATGAAAGATCCAAACCGTTCTCTAGGCTAGCTGAGGTTTGCACAAACCATACAGTTCGGTCCTGACCGCTGTTGCCAACCGCTGCATTGCTAATTCCGCTACTCTTCTTGCAACAGAGTCATTTAATCCATTATTGTTGCTTACTCTTCACAAGAATGGCCTGAATGGTCAAATTTATGAAAAATAACTCAGATATTCATGTGTTACAATAGAACGTTGAAACAAAAACACGGCTTAGTCCTTGTAAATGCAGTTGGAAACTGGTGTATTTTAATGTCCAGAAACAACTGTAATGATGTTTTACAGACCGCCGTTTCTAGAATCAATATACTTTGTTGATTCCAATTGTAGTTGGTAAATAGTCATTAATCAGACGGTATGTGATAATTAAGAGCTTCATGTCTAGCATGAAGGTCAAGGTCGTGGACATATGGACTAAACATATGGACTAAATCTGCTTTAACAACATTTTCTCTAAACCGCTCCACAGGCCTGCTTCCTGATGATTCAAGTGATTACTGTTGTAGAAGAAAGAACATGATAAGTCATACCAGTGTTTTTTACTTCAAGGTCAAGGTTACAGTGGTTCCAACATTGACTGTATTTTCAGGCAATTTCCTGAAAACTGTTGACCGATTTATAACAAACACTATGGATTGATAGTCTCGAACATGAACAAGTTTGCAATAACATTATAAAGTCCTTGACATTGATGTCGTCTCCATTTTATGTTTTCCACTGATTCTCTTATTGATTGATTGTACATTGCTTAACGTCCCGACAGCAACAAGATTTTCTCAAGACGTGCCTGCACTGCTTGTGAAAAAAAAACAACTAAACAGAACATTGAATGTATGTCGCCAGCCGGTCCAATACATTAAATAAACCTAACACATGGGGCCTAAATAAAGCTAAGACCATTTAGCAACACACATCCAATATCAAGAGCTACAGGCAGCGCAGACAGTAGGGAAAGTTTTAAAAGGCAAATACAGGTGAATGGACCAAGGGTAGACAGAAACACATGCCCCAGAATAGAAGGGAAACCCACCCTGTGGGGCCGACCAGGGTGACCCTGGGAACTAAAAAGTAGTTAACCCCACCCAAGTCCCCCAGGGCAGACCCGGGTGGGGTGAGTCTCTTATTGATTTCTTTATCACATTTAGACCACTTTATTTTTAGATTGTGCGTGAATTGACTCATTACTACAAAGTTCAGTTTCAACAAACGTTACGCCTTCTGCTTCGAGTTCAAGGTCATAGCAAGGACAATTTTATTGTCGTTTTGTTTATTACAATTTCAAACGAACGTTTACAAGTCGGGTTTAAATCAAATCTGATTGATGACCGTGATATCTATTACATATTGCACGTTTTCTTTGACAAAGAGCAACGATACACTGAATAAGTTTATGACAATACGTTTGTGTCTAGCAGCGTTTCATGCCCACACACTCCCTCACATCTTTCTGACAACAGCAAAAAAGAGAGCTGTGTTATGAAGGGGGGGGGGGGAATGTACAGACACTCATACAAACATTATATGAAGTGAGCGCTGACTTACACAAAGAATCCGACAGTTGTACAAAACATGTTAAATAGCGATTTAAAAACGCAAACAAACAGGGAAAGGAAAAAGCACAATACAAAATGGCTGCAGCGACCGTGACCCTAAATCGTAATGATATATTTCTTGCACAAAACACGTTACACCTGTAACAATTATTACCGTGCCAAATCTGAAGCAAACCGGTCAAGCGTTTTTGGATATAAAAGTTGGTCTAGATGGATCTTAAACAAATAATTTTTATGACTGCTATAGCCTTGACCTTACAAGCAGTAACCTAACTGTTTATCGTGACACTACAAGTTACTATTCTACTCTACGGCTGTGAGACTTGGACACTGCTTGCAGACTCAGAAAAGAAAATCCAGGCCTTTGAGAACAAGTGCCTGAGGAAGTTGCTCCGCATCTCGTACCGCGAGCACAAAACCAACGAATATGTACGGAGCATCGTCACTTCCCTGGTGGGCCCACATGAACCCCTTCTGGCAACCGTGAAACGGCGCAAGCTTGCTTGGTTTGGCCACGTGACCCGACACAACACCTTGTCCAAGACTATCCTCCAAGGCACTCTCGAAGGAAGTCGTCGGCGAGGTCGTCAGAGAAAGAGTTGGGTCACAAACATAAAAGAATGGACCGAACTCGAGATGCCAGACTTGCTTGCAACCGCCCAAAATAGAACTCAGTGGAGAGCACTGTCTGTTGCTGCTGCCTTTCAGTCCCCCCCCAACGCCCAGTTCGGGCAAGGGACTGATGATGATGATGATGACAAGTTACCAAGTTATCAGTTCAGGAACAAGTACTACCACTAGTTCATGTTTCAGTCAAAGCCAGTTAACGGTTACAATAATTATGGTCCTGAGAAGAATACACAATGTGAAACAAATATGACTGCCGCGCCCTTGACCTTCACGAAAATGGCGTCACTTATGCACAAAACAATTTCCATTATTACACTAGCTAGAAACTCAGAGGGGCAGGACGCTGGCCAGATCAAGAAGGTCATCAGCTCACCGGAGGGGCACTTCACACTTTAAAAAGGGCACAAATAATAATAATAATAATAATAATAATAATAATAATAATAATAAAATAAAAAGGGAGCTAATCCATCTATTAACTCATTTGTGTTCAATGATTGTGTCCCTTGACATGGACATCTTCATGCATTTCTTTCTCTGTGTGTGTGTGTGTGTATACAAAATCAAGAGCAAAGTCAAAACTATTCACTACCCCGCCTCTCAACACTCACACATCGCCCACACAGTACATTAGGGGCAAATGCTAATCATCCTACAACAGGCGTAAATTCTGATAAGCATCCGCAACTGCACCTGCTTATCAGAACTGATATACATCCATTGCGGCAAAGGAAATTAGCTCTTTCTTCTTCAATTAGTTTTTGAAAGAAACAACAAGCAAACGTGCACATCTTTCCGTTTATATATATATATATATATATATATATATATATATATATATATATATATATATATATATATATATATATATATATATATATATATATATATATATATATATATATATATATATCATGATATAACAACGTTCTTAAGAGGCAACTGAAAAACTCGTGCAATTTAGTTCAAACTAAAGGATTTTATGAGCCAGAGCAGACTGACGAATCACGTCTCAAATCCACAGTGTACTGTTAAGCTGTTTAGACGCCCATGTCTTCTATTCGATTTGGGTTGCGTCCCGGAGCGATAACAGCTGCTAATTGCTCTTTTGTGTTGTGGAGAGAGACATTAGGCCAGGTATGTAGAGTGTATAGTGTCAGCTGCCATTTCCTATCGCCTCTTTTGTTAACTTGTTAGTAAAAACAGCTTGTCACTCTCTCAGTCGTCAAGTCTCAGGGGATACTATATAGCACCTAGAGGCATAGATTGTCATGCGCCTCTTTTGTCCAGCTGTACTTCTTATGCGCAGGTGTCAAGCGCTCATGAGAATCTATGCCTCTAGCAGACGGCCGTGCTTAGTGTAGTGGAGCGGAGATGCAGGCGCCAAAAAGGCGGGCCAGGCGGTCAGTGGTCAGCCTTACAGTGATTGACAGCCTTAATGCTGACGAGGGGAGACACCGCAGTGCCAGGGCGCTAAGGAGGCCGAGAGGGAGGGCAGCAGGGCGGGCAGCGGACAGACAGCAGGAGGGGCAGCGTACAGACAGCAGGCGGACTCGTGGCGGGGACAAGGGGGAAGCGGGGCACCCGACATTCCCGCCACGCTGAGTAAACGTGCTAGCTAGGGGTCTATAATACAGTGTATTGCTATCTCAAGTCTGGAATAAATTAATATTTTTTTCCCCAAATATCTCGCTTGAAGAGACATAAAAACATTGCCGCTGTGACCTTGACCTTAACTACGACTTGATTTTGTTAAGCACACTTTCGTTTATCAAAGATAAAGATCACCGGTAAGGTTTGAGTCATATCAGACGGTCCAATGGTTCTAAAGATATTGCCTTAACAAGAATACATTTATTGAAAACAAAGATGGCCACCACAACCTTGACCTTACACAAACCGATGCTTTTCTTTCACATTAACCTTTCTGTGCTTATTATCTATCATTTCGCCAACTTTAATCCAAATCGGTCAAATAGAAGCAGACCAAAACCAAGTATGGCCGACGTGACCTTGACCTCACCGGCATTAGCAAAACTTTATCGTGGCAGTTCCTCTTACAGGGAACAAGTTAAAGATGTGTTTGAGTCAAGTCATTGAAAGTGTTTCATTTATATCGCCTACCAATGGTACCTGGAAAGATGCATTGTATAAACTTAGGTATTTCGATTCCATATGTTGACCCATGACCTTTCCGAGAAATCAGCCAAAGTAAACCACTATGAGACTATAAAAACGCATTTTTTTTTCACTATAGCGCTTTTCTTCGTAACTATGCTTTAATCCGGGTTATTTTGATGTCATTTATTTATTTTTTAATGTTATGAAGAATGTGTTATGTCGCGTGTAAATGGAATGTGTAGTCTTAAAATCTCACATCGATGACTTAATACGTCTTCAATGACACTATCATCACGGGATATTGACAATGAAATGGGGAGCATCTGCAGAGGACACCGCTGAAAACCAACCAACGTGCAGTGTCACAAGGGTCCTTGTGAATAAAGTCCGGCCTGTTTTGTCTTGACCTACTTTTCGTTTGTCAAAGGCACCTAAATAATCAACATGACCTGCAAACATGAAAATCAAAAAGTTGCTGATTTTTAGGTTAGCGGCCATATTTACCTAATCAAATTGATATGGGTGTGTTCTTTACCTCTGTGTCAATCACTGGAGCATAAAAATGGGTTGAAAGTAAGTCACATTAAATAAAGTAAGATTTATTAAGAAAATGATGTGCACCGGAAGTTCTGGTTCTCTAGTGAATTTTGTGAGTCAAATTTCTTTGAGGCAGTTAATAACATCATAAGCAGTCCCCGCAACATGTGTGTTTAAACATCTCACAAGAAACTTGTCAGAGTGTGTGCAGTTTTGCTTATTTTTACCACTAATAAAACCCTCACAAACCAGATAGGTGAGGCTAGCGCTAGCCTCACCTATCTGGTTTGTGAGTATTTATAACTCGAGGCAAATTTGTATCGCTATATCGTTACATTGTTGTGTAATGTTCTGTGCATCTACTGTGGGAAATTAGGGTATTTATCTGACCACATATGGTAGTGCACCTTCGTATTTGTGTATGTATGTTTCCCCTGCCTACTTCCTAAGTTCCGGAGAAAGACATGGGTTATATAAGAGACCTGATGCATCTTTTTTGAAGATGCGAATGATCGTCTTATTCTCAGTATACCTGCGTATTTCTCTGTGGGCTGGCGATTGGGTGCCTGATAGGCGGGGGCAGGGGATCTAACTGTTTGTCTGTCCGGCGCTGAGTGATTCCTCTTGGTTTGTGTATAATAAAACCCTGTGTCCTCCAAGGTAGCCACGGGCGATAACTCTTCCAATTTTGTGTGAAGGTAGCTCAGACAATAAAGTAAACAATACAATTTTCTTGTTTTGTTGTCAGGGTGGCTCTTTGTTTGCGGTATATTTACCCAAAATTTTCACGTTTTAATCGCCTCTGAGTATAGTATGCATGAAGATATCTTAGTGTATTATAATATCTAATTATAAACTAATTATAAACTATTTGTAAGTAAAATTTGTTTAAAACTTTGGCTAAAATACCTGAGATAGCTAAGAGTTTGTCTGAAAGCAGGCATTATTATGTATGTGTTGACCTCTCGTTCCCTTGATCTATCAGACTAGTCCACAAACCAAGCACGAACAGAAATGCCTTTTCCAAAGCAACCTGTGATCTATGTTCGACCTCTAAATGCATGAAACTCTAATAGCATCTGAACAAACTAAAAAAACTTGTTAATTATGTCCTTTGTTTTCCTCTTTCTTTGACCTTTGAGAAAAGTCAGCCAAAATGATACATTTTAAAGTCTTACCCCAAACTATTATTGTGTCAAGTCTAAATCTCTGGCTTCTATTGTTTACGAGAGTATTCCGATGTTAAATTTTTCAGTATAGTATGTATTGCCTGTAACCTTTATTTGACCTCATCCTTGATCAGTAGCGGTTGTTTGAGAGGTATAACATCATATTATGTGTCCTGAGACACAAGCATGAACTGCTTGTGTGAGCAGTGTTGTGTGTAATGTATTTATGGCCGTTACAAGTATTTAAACACTCCTGCGACATTTGACCTTGCCAGGATATATGCAAAATGCAGAAAAGAGTTGCTAAAACATGCCAATAAACGGGTATGTTTGTAGTTAACACAACAGCTCAAAGTATTTCTAAAGAGTCTGTCTGTTACACATTAAAAGGGAAAAATATGCAAATAAGCATGTGTACGAACAAATAAACGCACAAGCAGCAAATTATGCAAATAACAGGTTCTGCCTCAGATAAACACTCAAACAACAAATTCTGTACATTTATTATACAATATTTTCAACTGTTTGTGCGGTATGGTCAGAAAACTAAATCTCGCAGGGTTTAAGAGACTATATTGAAGTGCGGTTACCATGGAAACCAAACCGAATCCGCGATGCCCCAGGTGTCAAAAAAGCTCATCAGATGGAGGACAACAACTGTGCAAAATGTCCGAAAGACAACTTCAAAATGCACAACTCACGTCTAAATCGACCCTAAGAGATCGGACAAACCGTCATCGAAACATGGACACAAAGTGGTGTCAGCAAGAGGCATAGATCTTCATAAGCCCCCGCAACTGCGGGGGCTCATGAGGATCTATACCTCTAGAAGTTGGTTCTCGGCAGTGGATTAGCTGTGGACGCAGGACGCGTTTGTTTTTTAAATCGTAAATTCAAGGTCAAAGCGCAAAGTATCAGCCGTCAAAGTAAGCATTAGCACAAAGCGTTTTCGGCGAGAGGCATAGATCCTCATGAGCCCCCGCAGTTTGCGCTGGCTCATGAGCACCTATGCCTCTTGAAGCTGAGTGTTCTTCACGTTTTCTCGCAGTGAAGGGGTTCAAACACTGAGCCCTGACACACGACAAAAGGAGAAAATCGACCATGATAGTTCAATGTTGCTGCTATCTCGGGCGATCCGTCTCCTGGATTGCGGTTTTCCGATGACAATTTCCAAGAATTTGTTTTCACTCCTGTTCACATCCTGAGGAGAAAATTTTCAATTCCTTTAGACGTCCTTTGAGGTCCAATTCACAGTTCTGAAGACAGATCGACCATGATAGTTTCAGAGTGGTGTCAGAATAGCTTGGCACCTATAGGCGCCAAGCAATTCTGACACACCCTTGAACTGTCATGGTTGATCCATATCTTGTCCGTGCGCATCAGGTCTTTATGGGTTAATGGCGACCCTGAAGCATAGTGTGTTAAAAGGGTTGGGGGGGGGGGGGGGCAACAGCACACTGCCCACAGCGAAATTCGTCTTGCCTCCTCCAGAATACGTGGAAGCGTGCAGTATGGGAAGTCCCATTAAAATTGGTCTTTAAAAAAAAAAAATATATATATATATATATATATATATATATATATATATATATATATATATATATATATATATATATATATATATATATATATATAGCCTCCAAGCAGACATCAAGAGACTGGGAACCACCTGGAGTAGAATCGAAGGAGAAGCACAGGACAGGAGTTGCTGGAGGTCTCTCGTCGACGGCCTATACCCGGGTAGGGGTGACAGGCGTAAGTAATATATATATATATATATATATATATATATATATATATATATATATATATATATATATATATATATATATATATATATATATAATATATAATATATATATAAAAACAGTCACGTGATCGCAGGTATAAGCTGAGATGTGAACCTCGGTTATAACAAGAAAACAATTTTTCTGTATTTTCTTTTAAAGATACTTTCCCGATTATTTTCGGAAATGGTCGGAATAGTACTTTTAACAATGAAATTGGGATCACAGACACACACCGACACACACTGGTTAACGAAATATATTTCTTTATTACCAATTCATTTGTGTCTATATGCAATGCAAATGGACAAAATATGGAATATCAAGACACAGAATTTGATATCTGGCTAACTTGATACATTCAATCGGACTGAAACACGACGAAACAAAAAGCTAAATTAATAATATAAATACACAAAAATAACGAACTTCACAAAATGAAGAGATAACCAAACAAAACAACAAGAAAAACTCGTATAAATGGGCACATTCCCAGGCAGCAATGCCAGCAACAACACCCTGTTAAAAAACGGCTGTCACCACCTTCTCTAACGACGATGGTGGCTGGGCCCTGTTTTAACACGATGTTCTTGCACAACAAAAATTATTCATTTTACTCCCGTTGCCAAACTGCTGACAATTTATTCTCAAGGATGTGGTTGCGCATGGACAGTTTGACATATGGAGGCAGGGGGTAGACAGACACGGACAGCTCAAGGGTAGTGTCTGATTAGCTTGAAGCCTGAAGGCGCCAAGCTAATCAGGCACTACCCTTGAGCTGTCTGTGCCTGTCCACCTCCTTGGGATTCTTCATGCGCCAAGCCTACCAGGCACTAAGGTTGAGTCACAGCTGGCGCCGGGAGTAAAAGAATACGAATCAGCAGCTGTAAAGCGATGGAAGAGTTAGGAACTTGCTGTAGCTACACTTATTCTGGCCGTTACAACAGCAGACTGGCCAGTTACATTCTCTTTATTTTCCGTTCAGTGGTATAATGCTTCTGAACAAAAATGGTATGGCTAAAGCTAGATGTCAAAATCGTTCTCTCTCTCTCTCTCTCTCTAAATCTCCCATCTCTCTTCTCACACACACACACACACACACACACACACACACACACACACACACACACACACACACACACACACCCCTGCTGTTCACAGCACTCTTCCTTCACAAACATCATGTTTAGAACTGAAGCTACTCTTAGAAATGCAAAACAAACGGATATGAAGTGCAAATCACATGGAAGTATACCTGTAATAGTGTTACTAATATCATTAAGTGTACACGATCAAACGTGGAGCAACCCCCACTTAAACAATAAATACATGTACAAAGGAATTTAGGTACACCCTTTTGCTACGCTCGAACAAAATCGAGACATAAAGACCGACTGACGAGTCTGTCAAGAGAAAAAAACAGCAACATGACACTTGCTTCAGGATAACCAAGACCTTGCTATTGTGCAGTGCGTCTGTTTTTATTGACTATCTTGTACGCTGAAACGACACTGGTTGTCTCCCTCGATTTGCTACCGCTGGTATCCGCAGTAGGGAATAGCGGAAGACAACCAGTGTGAGGTGGAACAAGTTCATTTCACGCAAGAGCATAAGGAAAAGGTTATTATACAGCATATGTCCATCGTATTACGGTATGGTATTAATCCAACAGCCCCGACACACTACAGCAGAAGATGGACTTACCATGCTAATTCAAGGGTAGTGCCAAGCAATACCCTTGAATTAGCATGCTCAATCCATCTCCTGCCACTGGTGTAGTCGTTATAAGGGTTAAATATTGTACTGGTAGTAACAATTAACTCATGACCTTCCATTAACTCATGACCTTGACAAAGTCACAGAAAAAAACAACTCATCCTCAATGACAGTAAGATAACTCCTTTGAAACTCACAACTCAACCTGACTGACAGCAGGATAACTCCTTTGTTACACATAACTCATCCTGTCTGAAAACAGGATAACTCTTTAGTGACTCACAACTCAGACTGACCGAAAGCAAGATAACTCCTTTGCATCTCATAACTCATCTTGGCTGAAAGCGGGATAACCCCGCTTTCAGCCAAGATCAGTTATGAGATGCAAAGGACTTAGTTATTCTGCTTTTGGCCAGAAGGTGTTATGACTGAGCTACGTGTAAATATTATGCAAAATGCAGTAAATTGATACAAATACATGTTTACTGGTGTATACCCAGGTGCGTTTATTATACAAATGTTTCAGCATGGGTATGCATGCCGTTTATTTCGATGATTATAATATGCAGCTTCAATCTTTCGTCCATATTATTTTAGTTTTCACCAATGATCATTATAGTTACTGGCATATATAGTTAATGTATATAAAATATATGATCACCAGACACTCAAACAAAATTATGTTGAATGAAAAAAAGTGAATTATGAGCACTTTAAAGGCATTGCATATTAGAATATGGTAAGACAGATTCCATTAAATTATGCATACACATCTGGGGTACCCTTTATCCAAATATATCGTAATGATTTTTTTCTGCGAGACATAAAAATGAAAATACATTCCCCGTCCAGAATGCTGACTGACTTTTTCTCCCTCATTCAGATCACGTCAGCTAAAGTCTTTGTCATAATTTAAATCTTCTTGTAAAAATGTGAACACTTGAATGTCGGAAGAAAAAAAATCATGAGTTTCATTAAAATATAGTGACTTTTCAGATCTTTGAAAAAAGGTTAAATTTCATCTGACAACACCACATACACTGAATGTGTGCTAAGACAGTAAGGCAAAATCTTTTTAACCCCTTTGGGTGTCAGTAGCAGTTTTAGTCATGATGATACATGCGCCTTAAACCGCCATCAACACCCAAATGGTTAAATTTAAATCCAGTCAAATACAATGCTCCCCTTGCTTTTCTTCAAACATATCTATAAATAATTTGTTTATGCTTACAAACTTTCATTTGGGCTCTGAATCCACCTCAAAAGTAAGTTTTACTGAAACTAAATAATTCACAAAATTAATGAAAGCACAACCTGTTTTGGGCTCACGCCATTATGATCTAATCACCTGTCATTATGGACCATCTCTGATGGTTTTAAATGACAGGTGACACGTTTTGCCCTTTAAGACTTCTCTTGAGAAGCACCTGTCTTCTAAGACCACTTTTTTCATGTCAAAAGATGGTAGCTCAAAACATGTTCCACTGTACTTGTAGTTTTACAAAAATATCACATTACCGTTCAAAACACTGAGCCCCAAGATCAAAATTACAAAATCTGGCAGTTGCCCTCTGAAGTACTCATTACAACTGAGGAGGCAGATCGACCATGACAGTTCAAGGCTGTTGCCAGAATATCTTGGTGCCTACAGGCACCAAGTTATTTGGGCAACACCCTTGAACTGACATGGTCGATCCAGTGTTAGTGTTGTATGTATTAAGAAGGCAAATCAACATAACTGGACATCCTCTCACCTCATGTGTAATCTTACATAGGTGCACACAGAGATGATATGTCTATACACCTACACAACCTAACTACCGGTAACCCATCAAGTGTTCCTTCTTCAAGAAAACTCCATTCCATCCTTCAGTCAAAGGAACTCAGCCCTACACAGTGATGAATTTTTATATAGTCACATGATCTTCAAATAAATGTAAACATACATCCATCAATACTTTCATTACATATGGCAATTGTGCCTAGTTTTCGCTCTCTCTCTCTCTCTCTCTCTCTCTCTCTCACACACACACACACACACACACACACACTATATAGACTGTAGCTGAGGGAAGCATTTTGCTCTGATGGCAAAATACAGCAAGTCCATTAATGTGAAAAGTATGACTTTATTGTATTAACCCTTTTCATCCTGATACACGTATTGCCTGAAATAAACTGACTACAATAGTTCGAGGGTGGTGTCAGAATAGCTTGGCGGTGGAGGCGCCAAGCTATTCTGGCACCGCCCTTGAACTAAAATGGTTGAGCTAGCTCCTAATCTGTAATGCTGCCTTCATGCGACAATAAGCATTTTTTTAAGAATCGGCCTCAGGATGAAATGGGTTAAGACGAGCATCTTGCTTTTCACAAAATGGACGTGCTGTCTTTCACCTTCACAGGGCAGAAATGGCGGATACATTACACACTCACAAGTAAAACACTCAATGTTGGATAAACACAAACAAGTAATCAGCAACCAAATCACCAGCCCACAACAGCCTGGCAAATTGATTTCCATAAATCAAAAGTATGTCAAAATTGCTTGTTTCGATGCAGTGAATTAAATGCCCAGACAAACATGTGACATCACATTTGTCCAGGTTTTTAATCCACTGTTTGCATTGAAACATGCACAATAATTTTGACTAACTTCTGATTTCTGAACAATGTCTATTGTTGGCGTAAGGGGTAAAGGGATTTAATTGCTCGTTTACAAAATGTGTCCAGCATTGAATGATGCCCTTTGGTACATACACTCTCTCTCTTCCCCTCACTCACACATACACAAAATTTCCTGTCAATTAGGACATACTGACACATACCTAAAATGTGCTTCAAAGAACAACTGAGAACACTACCAGTCCTCTTGCAAATAGCTAAAGCTAACATGTAGACCAAAAATGGTCACAAAAGCAAATCAACCTAATGCGTCTACAGGGAGTTAGCTTCACACAGGCTCATTTCAATGACAAGTTTTTTGGGTGTTTTTCTCAAAAAGGTACAAAAATGTAAATCCATCATCAACACAACACAACGCAACACAGATCTACGGTCCAAGCACAACAAAATTATAGTATGGCATGTACACAGAGAAGAAAGTTACAGAAAATGTTTGGTTTTTTTTTTGATTATCACTGACATTTTAATTCAGTGTAACTGCTCATACTAGAATGTTTGTGTTGGCCCTCCTGTACATGCAGCCACCAAAACTGTTAACTCATTCGAGACGTGCCGCATAAGCCGCATATTCAGAGGTGGCACGTCTCGAATGAGTTAACCCTTTGCATCATAGCAACAAAAAGTGACTACCGACACGCAAAGGGTTAACAGTTTGGGTGGCTGCATGCACAAAAGAGTTGATAGAAAAGATTTTTGCAACATTAACGAAAACCACAAATACAGCTACATGTACATTACAAGAACAAAACACTTAAGAGGTAACCATTCCCGAGTATATAATATTAATAATAATAATGCGGAGTACTAGTTTTATATATGTGCATAAACGGTTGGATATTTGGTAAACAATGCATGCAATCGAATCACAATCTGTAGTCAAATTGTCGACTGTACAATGTTACACACTTCCTGCAAAAATAAAATTCCCCTGGGAAAAAAGTGACAACTTGTCTCCAGGTGAATGATCATAGGAACTCAATTTTCAGTCATTTTGTTTTTACAATGAATTCGCAAATGCTGGATTTTACATAACATTGCATTAATTTGTCTTTTTCCTCATAATACATGTATGTAAAACTATAGCAGATAAAACCAAAAATTTGTTATCAACTTTTATGTCCCATGAAAGGAAGTTCAGGCTGCATTCAGCCCCAATTTCCCATAATGGAACAGTAAAGTTGAAAGCATAACCTGTGACACATAGGTGCCCCAACAAATGTAAACTCACTAAAGCTATGGCACGTGAGAAAAAAAGGAGTAAGTTTTTGACTGGAGTTAACGACACTAACAACTTTTGGAAACATGAGGTGGTGAACAATGAAGCAGCCCTGAGAGTGTTAAATAAATGCACAATTAAGGTGTGGGTTCATAACTATTAACCCACTTGTGCATGCAGGCGCTGGTACTGTAAACAGTACAAGTGGCTGCATGCGCAAGGGGGATGAAAGTGCAGGTGTTATGGTGATGACTGTGGCGATGACGCTGTCGATACATTGTACAGAACAGAGTTATTATATTATAATAATTGTTACTTTAAATAACAAATATTGCACTAGGCTATTACATTATGAATACATGCAGTACACACAGGAATATGCAATAGATATGCTTAGGTCGGAAACGCTCCTCACTGTACAGACAACACTAGATTCACCAAACTATACACAAAATGGGCTTACCAAGCTGTACAAAGCACAAGACAATCAGAAACTCAAGCAGACAGGAGAGGGTAAGGCAGTGAGGCTGAAGGATTGGTAAGAAAAGCCACGCTGGAGCACAGCTACAGACTTGAAACTTAGTGATTTCCCCTGTCTTCAGAGCAGGGGTCAGTCACATGAGCAAGCTTAGTCCTGCACTAGTCAGTAAGCAAGGAGCGCCGCTATAGCGGCACACCTTGCTTTGTGGCTGGTGCAGGACTAAGCTCGCTCATGCAACTGGCTCTAGATGTGTAAGTTAGGATGGGACTGCCAGCAATAGGCATAGACTCTCATGAGCTGCTGCAAATCTAGGGGCTCAGGAGAGTCTATGCCTCTTGCACATGCAGGGGCTCATGAGAATCACAGCATCATGCTGATGGCAGGGACTGGCTGTGGGAATGGGGTGGGAGATTTGGGGGATGGGGGTAGAAGGAGAGCAGGTGGAGAGAAGTAGAAAGGGGAGATGGTGTGCAAATGACAAAGGGACTTTCACATGGCAAAAGCATGACTGATGTTTCTTTTCTTGTACATGTATATACACACATCGATGACCTTCCTAGTTAGAAAGTACGGTTATCCTAAGGATATAAATACATGTACTGCTTATTAATTCAGAAGAATTTCTAATTAAAAGTAATGAAACTGAGAAGAATTGTGAAGAATTTCTAATTAACTGAGAGGGCAGTTAATTCATAAGAAAAATACTTCTGTCCAATTAAAAAAATTTTAAGACAAAATTCCTAGAGATACTACAGCCTCCAAAGTAACTTTTAGAGATTAAGTACACAATATTGTATGTATCGTATGAACTATCAGCCATATTCATCACAAATGTCACTCTAGTACATTGCAATCTTTCAAAGCTATATCAATTGCAAAAGTTTAAACATACATATCCAGGAAAATTCTGGAGCAAGCAATCAGAATGAATCAACAGCCAATTCCCTACCAACACATTTAAAAACACACAACTGGCCATTTCCAGAGAATGCACAGACAGCTGACATCTTTAAAGCTCAATCCTATGAAGGTATTCGTTGTTTTCTTGTGGCAAATTCTAAGTAAAATCTGCACAGTTTTTAATATTAATTTCTGCTGCCAAGACAATTTATGTGCAGTAAATCGATGTAAAAGGTTGTGTCTTGCGCAAAGAGAAACACTACATAGGTTTTGTTAGTAGTCTTTCACTGTAAACATACAAATATTAGTGTGAACAATCAAAACATACAAAATTTTGGCAACTTCAAAAAATAAAAGTTAAACTCACCAAAAACATGCAGTTGTGTCAATTTCAGAAAACAAATGTTGAAATTTACAATGTACAATGAAAATGTAATGGTAGTGTATTTGTGATCACCTGAAGAAAAGGAATGCTTAACCCATTTAACCCCATGGCAGCATTTCCCAAATTATGGAAGAGTTACCCAACAACTGGCCAGTTGCAGGAAATGGATTGACCATAATAAATCAAGGGTAGTGCCAGATTAGCATGGCGCCTGCAAGCACCATGATAATCTGGCACTACCCTTGCATTATCATGGTCAATCTATCTCCTGCTGTAGGGTGTTGGGGCTAAATGGGTTAAGTGTAAAGTGATGTAAACTCAGAACTCTTATCAAAACCTAACCGATCAGGCCACGAAAAAAAGTATTTTCAGCAATATTAGTTTGAAATGAAGCCCACGACTTCTTTTCCTTGACTGAACCCATTCCACTCACCCCACACAATTTTGAAATCTCAGCTTAACCCATATCATACTGACCCTAAAAGCTTCAAATTTGCACACTGCCATATGCAAGCTACATTATAGTACTTACAGATAAGGATTTAGACCAATGGCTTCAGTTCAAGGGTGGTGCCAGAATAGCTTGGCGCCTAGAGACGCCAAGCTATTTTGGCACTACCCTTGAACTATTTTAGTCAAACTTATTTTACACACTGGTGTATTCCGAATAATGGTTAACCTCTCCACTGCCAATGGACTGGGATTATTCAAGGTCAAAGATCCCCAGCTGTCAAAGGAGCATGCACGCAAAGTGGTTTCAGCAAGAGGCATAGATCCTCATGAGCCCCCGCAACTATACCTCTTGCAAGTTCAATTTTTCTCATCAGTGAGCAGTGAACCCTTTTAGCCCCAAGGTCTCATTTCTCAAATTTTGGAGGTGTTGCTCAACGACTATGTACCAGTTGTAGGAGATGGATCGCTCATGATAATTCAAGGGTAGTGACAGATGAGCTTGGCACCGCCAGGCACCAAGCTCATCTGGCACTACCCTTGAATTATCATGATCCGTCCATCTCCTGCTGCAGGGTCCCCAGGGCTAAAAGGGTTAAAAAAAAAATATGATGGCTTTGGAAGGCTTGTCAAAATACTCAGATATGGGAAAATCAACGTAAAATGCATTCAACTGCTGCATGCTGCACGAGAAAACTTCTCCAAGCCAGCAACTGCCAACCAACTGTCTCTCTGCATTGCAGCCAGATTTTTGCGCGGGGCTAAAAATAGCTCAAATAGCTAGGCCTGTTACAGGCAGGTACTGACTATTGAATATGACGTGCAATTTGACCGTGAGCCCTTTCGCAGACAGATGCTTCTCGCTGAAGGAGACAAACACACAAGCACAACATGAAACAAAGACCAGCGCAAAGCAGCCAGCATTCAGAGTTTTGACACAGCAAGAAATCGGGTGAGTTTACAAGCACTAAGGCTAGTCTGAATGTTGTACAAAACTGCAAATACTGACCATCAAACAATCTCTTTGGAACATACAAACACAACCACGCCAGCACACCTCCGCTCTAGTTATTATGTCGCCAATCCTCGCACACATTTCAGTCGCAAAATGAAAGACTTAATGATCTGAATCCTCCTCCTTCTGAGGGCACACAATCTCCATGTACAGTTCCACAAAATATAGCTCATACACAATAATAGGAATGAACAGATATGTACAAATACACTTAACTCCCTTGTGCATGCAACCACTGGTACCGTAAACAGTACCAGTGGCTGCATGCACAAGGGGGTTAATGTCTGACGCAACATATAAATCTACATTCCTCCGTCTATTTACAACACGATTTGTACAGTGTGATGATGGGAATCTTCGCTCCGACTCAGTCTGAGTATACTATACCAACACTGACAGTTGTTTCTCCGTCTTCACAAATATTAATCAAGTCACACAGTTTTAATGTTGTACTGTCAGCATTTTCTTGTAAAAAATATAATGCTAGATATATCAAACTTCCAATACTGAAGGCTGTCACATGCTGTGGTGGTGGACAAATGTGACGTTTTTTTGGTTTCTCAAAACACAGGCACTCGCTCAACTTTACAGTGAAACAACACACATACTCTCTCTTCCCTCTTAAACTCCAACCAGACAACTATGAAAGGGAAAAAAATCACTCATCTCTCAAAATGCAAAGAGGCCTGACTTTCACGGTGAAAATATGGGCCACAAATCATGTCCGAAGTCATTTAATCCAGAAGCTGTTAAATGTTAAAAACTGATGTATATTGCATCAACAGAGTTCAATGACTTGTCCACCAATTCTGAAGTCACTGTTATTCAAGGCTGCAGTATGTGTTGACACCGAGTTCCTCACTCTCACTCATTTAACCCCTTTAGACCCAAGGCCACATTTCCTAAATTGTGGCGGTGTCATTTAATGATTTACGTTGCAGGAGATAAATGGACCATGATAATTCAAGGGTAGTACCAGATTAGCTTGGCGTCTGAAGGGTCCAAGCTAATCTGGCACTACCCTTGAATTATCATGGTCTATCCATCTTCTGCTGTAGGGCCTTGGGGCTAAATGGGTTAACCACTTCACTGCCAGGGGACCCAGGTTGTGTTTCTAAAATCTGTCAATTCAATGCCAGAAAGTCTCAGCTGTCCAAGGAACCTGGATACTAAGTGGTGTCAGCAAGAGTCACGGATCATCATGAGCCTCCACATGGGTGCTTGAGGATCTATGGCTCTAGCAGCTGGATCCTGTTTACTTTTCCTCAACAGTGAAGAGGTTAACCCTTTTGGATGTGGGCAGCGGTTTTAGTCATGATGATTCCCGCAAAGGGTTAACAAAAGACCTCTCATTCAGGAAGAACTTGCCACTCTCGTCATTATGTTTACAAAATATCTTTCATGACATTAGTTCCTTCTGTAAGCATGGCCTTTAAAATGACAGCAGCCACACAGACTGCCAAAAACGGCAGGAATTATGCTTTCTCGTTTGGCAGCTTCGTGCCATTGTGTAGTAAGCAGATTATGCTGTTGATGTGTCATCTCTCTGTGGTTGCAGATGGTAGTCTTTCAGCCAGACCGTGCCACTAGCAAGGGATATGGATTCTCATGAGGACCAGCTGATGCATGAGAATCTGATCACTTTCTGGCAAATGCTGACTTTATTAGGTCTCTGATAAAACCTCTTGTGCACGATTTCCTTAGCCCCTTTGTGCATGCAGCCACTGATACCGATACAAGTGGGCTACGGAAGACATTGTGGGTATGCATCTATGACCGATTATGCTGTGTGCAATGTTCACCAATGTGTTACTTCCGTGTGGTGGTGAATTATGCTATGCCGATGTTCTCCTTCAGTGCCTTGTGGTGACTGATGTTGCTGTCGGTACCACTGTGACCACCGCTAGTCAGGCGTGAAGGGATCATCAGCTGCTGTGCGATCAATTCTGGTGAGTACCGATCAAGAGAACCACCGTATGGAGCAGCACTGCTGTTGGCAATGGCTTGAGTCCACAACACGTTTGAGGCGCCTGAAAAGCCAGAACAGGCGTACAACTCATGTGGAACACTGCGGTGGTTGTCCAGCTGGTGGTGGTGATGGTGGGGTGGGGGTTGTTGACGGCGGGGTGCTACGAGTCTCAGGGGCACCGCACTGAGAGTAGCATCCAGGTCAAAGTGTTCACTGTGCCATGAGTATGGCCGGACCCCAGAACCCCCCGTCAGCATGGCGCTGGGCAGCCCACCTGAGTCGGATGCCATGCTGGACTCCATGGGTCCGCATGTAGACCAGCGCCGCGAGTCAGGGTGGGAGTCGGTGGAGCGTAGTGTTGCGGTGTCATACGATGATCCTAGCGAGCTGTGAGCACTGCCAGTCATGAGGTCATTACACAGTGCTGTGATGAAGGGCAGGGAGTGAGCGTGGGACTGACCCAGGATCTCCTCCAGTTCAGGATGTAGCGCTTCCTTCTGGTTCTTTACTGACACGTGCGTGGCTTTCCCCAACCCCATCTTGCCACCACGCTTCTGGGCTGTGCTGCTTTTGGGTGCTGAGCTCTTGCGCGATGCACTGGAGTCACTATAAGTCTCTCTCACTCCTGAATCCTCCTCACTTGACTGCAATGAAAAAAGTGACAGTTCATGCCTCACATCTGTTGTTAGTGAACAAGGTTGGGAAAGAAAATGAAAGGAAAGGTAACAAACAAGCAAACAAATGGATCATAACTTAAGACCTGGAAATAAAAACTGCAATTTCAAACCATTTAATTATATATATATTAATCCACTTACTTAAGCACATTTAACCAACATTATCAGATACCTGAGTGCTGAACAACAGAGGGCTCTGTGAGATAAAGATTTCTTGCCTGTGCAAAATGGACTACACTACTGCACAGAATCCTCATCTTGAAAGACCTCAACTTAACCCTTTGGCTGTCGGTCATGTTTTTGTCAAGGTGATTCCTGCAGGAAATCACCTCAACTGACAGTCAAAGGGTTAACTCCCTTGCACATGCAGCCACTGGTCCTGTTTACGGTACTGGTGGCTGTGTGAACAAGAGGGTATTTAATTTTATTACACATGTACGAAATCCTACCTGTGCTGAATGATGAGCACTACTGCTGCAATCTGACAAGACATTGCCGGAATCAGTGGATCCCCCATGTACCTGGATGTAATCACTGCCACTACTGCCTGCCGCCACACCACTGCTGTGTGAGGAGTGGGAAGGTGCCCCGTGTATGTACATCTGCTGATCTGTCCGAGACAGTCCGGCACCTGCCGTTAATTCAGCCATGTTCTTGGTGTCCGCGAAAGCTGGAGGTGGTGCTAGAACCTCGTGATTTTCACTCACTGTCTCAGCATACAGTCGCTCTGCGGCGCCCAGAGTGTGCTCACTGCGATCAGTATATAGGTGTTCAGCTGGGGCAGATGACAGATGATCACTACGATCGGTGTACAGGTGCTCAGTGGGTGCATTTGCAAGGTGGTGTAATGGTGGCGACGTATCGGGCACCGTCAATCTTGACATTAGCGGCGGCAACATGAATGCTCCAGACTTTGGTGAGGGTGACTTGTCCACAGGATACTGCACTACCCCTGTGTTCACCACCTGTGAATGGGGTGGCAATGGCTGGGTGAACGATGTAGGAGTATGTCCCCCAAAGGTGAATGATGGTGACCCCGACATGGGAGAGCTGGGGTACTGACCCACAATGTGCGCTGGCTGCGAGACCGGCGAGTTCTCCACACTAAGGGCCACAACTCCAGTGGAAGCTGTGGAGCCTGAAGTGGTGGTGCTGTCCCCTGACAAGTTCCTGTCCATTGTGACCAGCATGGGACCCTGCAAGCCTTTAAAGCTCTCCTTGCGACTGGCACTGCGCGCCACTGATGGCACGTCTCCCCAGTCTCGTGGTGAGGAGGAGGCTGAAGAAGCCAGCCCATACTGTCCTGGAGAGGAGGGTGATGGAACAGAAACTCCGTAACTTGGCACCTTTCCTGTATACAGTGTATGTGTGGTCTGCTGCAGCTTTGCGCGATAACTGCTGTTGCTGCTGGCAGGGGAGAGCTCCTGCAGGTGCGGGGAGGCGGGAGATCCTTTGCCACTACTGCCTGGTGTACGGAACAGCTCCAGTGACTGTGGGGGCAAAGCTGGACTGCGACTCCCTGATGCCGGAGGAGTCACCTTGTAACCTAAAATCATCAACATATTTAACAATCGTCTGCTAAGGCCTCCTAAAATGTGAACACAGTTTAGAACACGTGGAGACAGATTGGTTAGTTGCACATTGCTTACGTCCCAACAGCAACAAAACTTTCTCAGGATGTGCCTGCACTGCTCGTGAAAAAAACCCAACAGAACACTAAATGTATGTCGCCAGCCAGTTTAATATGCTAAGGGACGCTGCACCTTCATGCTAATTTATCGTGAATGGATCAAGGGTAGACAAATACCCCCCCCCCCCCCCCCCCCCCCCCCCCGCCTCCCTGAAAAAAACCCACCCTCTGGGGCTGACCAGGGTGACCCTGGGAACTAAAACAGAATTAACCCCACCCAAGTCCCCCAAGGCAGACCGGGGAGGGGGGGGGGGAGGCAATTAGAACAGCTCGAATCCTGTGGTTGAAATTCCAAGATTTGCGAGTTGTACACTGATAACTACATTACAGTTCCAAACAGAAATAAAAACATTATAGTGTAAGGGTGGTGCCAGAACAGCTTGGTGCCCACAGGCGCCAAGATTTTCTGGCACCACCCTTGAACTATCATGGTCAATCCAGATCTTGCTGTACTGTCAAAGCTAAATTGGCTGGAATGGGGAAATATTTACCTTTTCCAATTTTCTAATTTTCAAAAGGCATTTTTATAAATTACTTTCCAGCTGCGGTGATGGACTATACATGATAGTTCATAGGTATTGTTTGATGAGTTTGACGCTTCCGAAGACGGTGGGCTTATCTTCTGCTGATATAAATGGGGTCCGTGGCACAGCGGAAAAAAGCGCCTGCCACCAATGCTAGAGGTGCGAGATTCGATACCTGGTTCCGGCATCGGACTTTTCTCCTCTAGTAAGTGCCACCGTTAATTCTGGCAGACCGTCGGGAGTTCTTTCTCCGGCTCTTCCTCCCCCAAGACTTTGGTATCAATTTCAACCCACTTAATCAAATTTCAAATATAAACGATTTGAATTTCCAAAACTTCAGTAGCTCACTTGAGCTTGCCCTTAGCACCACGTGAATGTTCTGTGTTTATGGACAGTGTGTAAGTGAATGTGTGTGATGGATGTGAGCGTTTTTGTTGGGATCAGTTCGCGGCGGCGCTTTGAGCCGATTTTCAATTGGACCAAAGCGCCTTATTTATTATATTTATTTAATGATGCAGAGAGGGATGACAAAAAGTAATAGAAACACACAAATCACACTTACTGCCCATTAGAGGTATCTTGGTGCGAGACTGACCAGGCGTTCCATGAAGACTTTGTCTCGGTGGGCAGTCGATGATGATTTCTTTGGCGTGCTCTGTGAAAAGACAAAACAGATCACCATCATAGACCTTCATGCAACAAAAGAACAAGAGTGCAAAAAAATCCTCAGGATGATGTTGCCTGCAGATGTCTGCACGGTCATGCACAAGCCAACTGCAGCTGATGTAGGTCCAAGGATTCTGAGCTCGCTGGGAAGCTACCAATCGAAGAATACAGCAAAACCCATTTTGAGCCACCACCTTTTGCGTTAAAGTGGTCCAAAAAGACAGGTGAAGTCTCAAGAAGTCTTGAAGTCCAAAGAGCACCACCTGTTGTGAAACAAACATTCATGTGGCTACAGCTACATAATGGTCTTTAACCACAGGTGATTTCTCAAACGGGTGGGCCCTCATACCAGACTGAAATCCAAAGCATTGTTTTCCTTTCTTTTAACCTGTTCAGTGCTGAGAAAATGTAAATACCACCCAGCTGCAAGAGGCATAGATCCTCATGAGCCCCTGCAATGGCAGGGGCTCATGAGGCTCTATGCCTCTTGCTGACACCACTTTGAATGTTCCTGCATGGCCTTCCATGAATGAAAACTGCAAAAACACAGTCTGCGTCAGCTGTCACTGAATGGGCTAAATGCAATACATTTAGTACAAAGCCAGTGATTCTAGATGCAGACCTGCCTACATGATCATGTGGTTGTCAGGAAGATTTGTGAAAACTCTCAGTAAGATTTGAGAGCCTGTCAGTAAGATTATAGTTCGACTGAATAGCCGACTCGAAGTCATGTGAAACACACACACGAGAGACGCCAACCAATTTTACATTTTTGTGGGTGGTTTTATTATTAAGAGTTGCATAAATACACATATCATTAAAAAAATTAATTTTAAAGATGTCCATCCACTTCTGTTTCGTGTACTCATTTTGGAGGCATGATTTTGCACTGACTGTAAACCTCAACCTCGCGCTGGGACCATATGGCGTTGAGGTGCGTCCCCTGGGTGGTGGATAGGGGGTCCCTCGCTAGAGGGGTGCACCGAATGAAATAAGGTGCCGTGAACCAACATGGTCTAAGGGAAGGTGACCCCGACAGAAAACCCCTGGTCCTCCTAGTAAGGGGGTTGGGCGTGGGGGTAGTTTCCCCACCCTACAAAAAAGGAAATAGCTACAAAAACGCCGACAAAAAGACAAACAGTAATTCCTTTCCTGGAGGAGGAAGGTTCTTCTACCAGAAGATTTATGATGTCCTGTGGTGAAAGCCGGAAGTCTTCGGAAGCCACAGGACCGAGCCGCCTCTCTCTATCCAGGGACACAACCATGGGCACATGGAACGTCAAGACCATGTACCAGAGCGGCAAGGCCACCCAGATAGCAGCGGAAATGCAAAAGTACAACCTTTCCCTGCTAGGTATCAGTGAAGCCAGATGGACGCAGTCTGGCCAGAAAAGGCTGTTAAGTGGGGAGATGATTCTGTATTCAGGTCATGAAGAGAAGGATGCCCCCCCATACAGAAGGAATAGCATTCATGCTGTCACCAGTGGCACAGAGAGTGCTGATGGGCTGGGAACTTCTTGGGCCAAGAATTATCACAGCAGCCTTAAGAACCAGGAAACAAATCAAGCTGAACGTCATCCAGTGTTATGCGCCCACGAGGAAGAGAAACAAGAGTTCTACGACCGACTCCAGAGTGCTGTGGACAAATGTCCGGAGCGACCCATCACCATCATCATGGGCGATTTTAATGCCAAAATAGGGGAGGACAACACCGAATACGAAGAGGTGATGGGGAGACAGGGACTAGGGGAGATGAGTGAGAACGGGGAGAGGTTCGCAGACTTTTGTGCTCTAAACAGACTTGTCATTGGAGGCAGCATCTTCCCACATAGAAGAATACACAAAGCAACGTGGGTCTCACCTGACCCTACTACAAAGAACCAAATAGACCATATCTGCATTAGCAAGAAATTTAGAAGATCTCTTCAAGATGTTCGAGTGAGGAGGGGAGCAGATGTCGCCTCAGGCCATCATCTGCTTATCTTAAGAATAAAGCTCAAGTTAAAGAAAAGCACCTGGGACCATATGGCGTTGAGGCGCGTCCCCTGGGTGGTGGATAGGGGGTCCCTCGTGAGAGGGGTGCACCGAATGAAATAAGGTGCCATGAACCAACATGGTCTAAGTTAAGGTGACCCCGACAGAAAACCCCTGGTCCTCCTAGTAAGGGGATTGGGCGTGGGGGTAGCTTCCCCACCCTGCAAAAAAGAAAATAGCTACAAAAACGCCGACGAAAAGACTAACAGTAATTCCTTTCCTGGAGGAGGAAGGTTCTTCTACCAGAAGACTTATTACGTCCTGTGGTGAAAGCCGGAAGTCTTCGGAAGCCACAGGACCGAGCCGCCTCTCTCTATCCAGGGACACAACCATGGGCACATGGAACGTCAAGACCATGTACCAGAGCGGCAAGGCCACCCAGATAGCAGCGGAAATGCAAAAGTACAACCTTTCCCTGCTAGGTATCAGTGAAGCCAGATGGACGCAGTCTGGCCAGAAAAGGCTGTTAAGTGGGGAGATGATTCTGTATTCAGGTCATGAAGAGGAGAATGCCCCCCATACAGAAGGAGTAGCATTCATGCTGTCACCAGTGGCACAGAGAGCGCTGATGGGCTGGGAACCTCTTGGGCCAAGAATTATCACAGCAGCCTTTAGAACAAAGAAAAAGCTCAAGCTGAACGTCATCCAGTGTTATGCGCCCACCAATGACAGTGACGAGGAAGAGAAACAAGAGTTCTACGACCGACTCCAGAGTGCCGTGGACAAATGTGCGGAGCGAGACATCACCATCGTCATGGGCGATTTTAATGCCAAAATAGGGGAGGACAACACCGGATATGAAGAGGTGATGGGGAGACAGGGACTAGGCTCGGAGATGAGTGAGAACAGGGAGAGGTTTGTAGACTTTTGTGCTCTAAACCGACTTGTCATTGGAGGCAGCATCTTCCCACACAGAAGAATACACAAAGCAACTTGGGTCTCACCTGACCATACAACAGAGAACCAAATAGACCATATCTGCATTAGCAAGAAATTTAGAAGATCCCTTCAAGATGTTCGAGTGAGGAGGGGAGCAGATGTCGCCTCAGACCACCATCTGCTTACCTTAAAGATGAAGCTCAAGCTAAAGAAAAGCCGCACAGAGACAACAAGAAGACAGCGCTATAATGTAGGCCTCCTGAGAGAAACTGGAGTTAGAGAAGAGTTCAAACTGGTGCTGTCCGACCGGTTTCAAGCACTACAGGAGCTAGTAAATGAAGAGGAGGCGGTCACCACAGAGCAGCAGTGGAAGGCAGTTAGAGAGGCGCTGAACTCAACCTGCAGAGACACTGTAGGGTTCAGGAAACACCATCACAAGGACTGGCTGTCGGCACAAGACATTGAAGAAGATAGAAGTGAGGAAGCAGAAGAAAGCAGCGGTCAACAACAGTCGCACGAGAGCAGCCAAAGTAAGGGCACAGGAGGAATACTCGGAAGCCAACCGCGAGGTGAAGAGGAGTATCAGGGCAGACAAGAGGGCCTACACAGACAGCCTGGCAGCAGAGGCAGAAAAGGCAGCAGGCAGCGGCAACATGAAACAGCTCTACAACATTACCAGAAGATTGTCTAAGTATAAGTATGGCCATACAGAAAGACCAGTAAAAGATACAGAAGGCAAGCCTATTGCAGACAGAGCAGACCAACTCGACAGATGGGCCGAGTATTTTGAAGAGTTACTGAACAGACCGAGCCCACCTGACCCCCCCCCCCCCCCCCCCCCGACATCCAGCCGGCAGAGACCGACCTACCCATCAGCTGTGACAGACCCAGCCGGGAAGAGATCAGAAGAGCAGTGACATTTTTGAAGAACGGCAAAGTAGCAGTGCCAGATGGCATCCCACTGGAGGCTCTGAAAGCAGACATAGAAACAACAGTAGAGATGCTGTACCCACTGTTTGGAAAGAACTGGGAAGCGGAGGTGATGCTGGCTGACTGGAAGGAGGGGTACCAATCAAGCTTCCCAAGAAAGGCGACCTCAGCAAGTGTTCCAGCTACAGAGGAATCACCTTGCTGTCAGTACCAGGAAAGGTCTTCAACAGGATCATCCTGGAGAGAATGAAGAGCTCCGTTGACCCCCAGCTGAGAGACCAGCAAGCAGGATTCAGGAAAAACCGATCATGTACAGACCAGATTGCCACTCTTCGCATCATCGTGGAGCAGTCTCTGGAGTGGGGCTCCCCACTGTACGTCAACTTTGTGGATTACGAGAAAGCATTTGACAGCGTGGACCGAGAGACTTTGTGGAAACTCCTACGACACTACGGTGTACCCACAAAACTCGTCTCCTTGATCAAGTGCAGCTACGATGGCATGACATGTCGCGTGATCTAAGAAGGGCAGTTCACCAGCGAGCTCCAGGTCAAAACCGGTGTCAGGCAGGGGTGTTTGCTGTCTCCGTTCCTCTTCCTACTGGCCATAGACTGGGTCATGAAGAGGACCACAGAGTAGAGAAGAAGCGGAATACAGTTGACACTGTGGACACAGCTTGACGACCTCGATTTTGCAGACGAGTTGGCTTTACTGTCCCACACTCATCAACAAATGCAGGACAAGACCACGAGGCTTGCTGACATCTCGTCCCAAGTGGACCTCACCATCCACAAACAGAAAACAAAGACAATGAGGCTGAACTCAACCAGGGAAGAATCAGTCTTGCTTGCTGGCACCCCGTTGGAGGAGGTGGAGTCTTTCACCTATCTTGGGAGCATCATCAACAAAAAAGGTGGCACTGATGCAGATTTCAGAGCACGAATCGGTAAAGCCAGAGCAGCCTTTCTCCAGCTGAAAAAAGTGTGGAGTTCCAGAGAGCTGTCACAACACACCAAAGTCCGGATTTTCAACTCAAACGTAAAAGCAGTTCTCCTATATGGAGGAGAGACTTGGAGGTTTACAAAAACCACAGTCAACAGAGTACAGATCTTCATAAACAGTTGCCTTAGAAGAATCTTGACAATCTACTGGCCAGAGAAGATCAGCAACGTCAGACTCTGGGAGAGAACAGAGCAGATAACAGCACAGAATGAAATTGGACGAAGAAGATAGGGATGCATTGGTCACAGTCTGACAAAGCCAGTTTCCAGTATCACTAAGTAGGCATTGTCATGGAACCCCCAGGGAAAGAGGAAAAGAGGCAGGCCGAGAAACACCTGGCGTCGAGATCTCCAAGCAGACATCAAGAGACTGGGAACCACCTGGAGTAAAATCGAAGGAGAAGCACAGGACAGGAGTCGCTGGAGGTCTCTCGTCGACGGCCTATACCCTGGGAGGGGCGACAGGCGTAAGTAAGATGCAATACATGGAAATGACAAAAATATTGTATATTTTTAAGGCGCCTATACTTTCGATAGAAACGCTCTAGGCGCCGTACAAATGACATACTAACATACATACACCTTGCATGCTACAACACATATATAGTCCCTAACATACACACTCATGCAACAAGATAATGACAATCATTGGTCCATGCGAAAAGGATCCTTGGGCTGACATGAGCCATCTCTGGTCCACAGTGCACAGGCCAATGATGGCTGATGTCAGCCCAAGGAGCTTTTACTCCTGTAGCATCCACCTCCACCTGATGGCAGCCGAAAAAATTATCTCTAGCAACATTTTCAGCTCGATACCTACCTTCTCCCTCGTCAAAACTGATGGCCATTTTGTCGCTGACAATGCCGGAGGTGGTGTTGGAGGAGACGTCGCTGATGACAGAATAGCGCTGTGTCCCTGCTGGAGACTTGCCAGGCGACCGGTGTGTGCGGTACTGCACGGGGCCTCCATTGGCCACCAGATCGCGAGCATCGCTGTAGATGTAGGACTCTCGGTATCTTTTCTTGTCTGCAAAGCGAGTGAAACGAAAGCAAGTCAGTCCATGATTCACTTGTAGCATCAAGTAATATTCAGGAGCTCAAAGACCATTCCATTCATGACAGCACAAGTGAGAACAGAGATAATCTCTAAATGAGATGAAGGCAAGAAAATGCATGAAGTTCCAACAGCTGGTTCTACCTGCAAAAGGCATTTAGTTTTAGAATACTCTTAAACCCTCACTGCTGAAAACAAATGAACACCACCCCAACTTGCAAGAGATACAGACCCTCATGAGCAAATGTAGGGGCTCATGAGGATCTATGACTCTTGAAAAATGCATTTTTCTCTAAAATAAATTTTTTCGAAAAATGAATTTTTTTTCTAAAATGTATTTTTTTGAAAAATACTTACCGATGGCATTACTATATGGAATACACTCTATAGCCTAATGATTTCAGCCCAAAGTTGTGTCCTCTACACAACTGGGAGGAGACACCAGGGATCCAATAACAGAAGCACGGGTGGCCTCCCCTTACTACCCTATCCCGGCATGCGTGGTGCGACAGTTCACCAGTTCCACACTTAGCCACAAACTTAGCCAAGGAGGCAAGCAGGGCAGGTGGGAGGGTCCTCCGAGTAATGCCCATCGGTAAGTATTTTTCCAAAAAATACATTTTAGAAAAAAAATTCATTTGTTTTTTCAAAATACATTACCGATGGCATTACTATATGGAAGAATCGCGAAGAGGAGGAGGGTGCCGACACCCAACCCCCTGTACATCACACCCTCCGCCGGCCCACAAGGAGCACTCCTGACGATTTCAGTTAAGATGTGCCTATGGCGCCTGTGGCGCGTAGAGGGAGGGCTGGGCCACGGAGATGTTGCCCACCCTAGCCAGGGAGTCACGCTGGCGGGATAGGTCGCGGAGGTAGAAGCGGGCAAAGGAGGAGTCAGCATGCCCGCCTACCGCCGTCCCAATGTCTTTCACCGAGCAGTAGCGGTCCAGACCGCGCTGAGGGCAATGCTCGTACTTCAAGCGCCCGGATCTGAACCCGTCTATCCCCGGCCGGGGAGAGGTTTTGGTAGGCCAACGAGTCACCCACTGCCACCAAGGCGAACTGTCTGGGCCAAGAAACCCGGCCTGCCTGAAGAAGGTGGTAGGCAGAGGCGGGTACGCCCTATGCGGGTATGCAGGAAGCTGCAGTGTCTGGACTGGGTCCTGTTGACACGTGGGGTCGGTCATCCCTCTACGTGGACGTTCAGTCAGCGTGTGGGGCGCAGCCGAGGGAGGCCGGCTCTTGGCCAGAAGGACGGGTCGGTGAGACGCGCTGAGCCAAAGGCTCGAACTGCCAGCCTGCGGGGGCGTTCCGAGAGCGCCAGAAGGCCGCTCACGCGGAAAGCCGTGGTGAGCGATAGGGGGACACACGTTTCCGGGTCAGGGCAAGGTTCCGAAGCGGTGCATGTTCAGCCACATCCGTACTCAGGGGAGGTCCCACCGAGGTAAGAGAGAGCGGAGAGAGGGGAGAGCAAACTCCAGAAGCTGAAGCCGGAGCGTGGGGGGGGGGGCAAGATCCAAAGTCACGCCTAGCCCCCTGGTACAACTGGGGGGGGGGAGGGGACGTCAATGTAGTTCGCCGGTTCCACTTGGAAGCTTCGGAGTGGGGCGGCGGCCCATGTATAGCCATCGGAGCGTGAGGGAGAGACTCTATTCTTACTCCTACCTCTCTCTATATATGATTGCGCTCGCCACGCCCAGTCTGCTCCACCAAAGGAGGATGAAAGGAACCAACATGTATGAAGGTCTTACCAAGGTCCGGAACTGGAAGGCCCAGGAGGCGGAAAGTGTCTGCGAATGTGGTGCAGAAACTCTTGACGGTAAAAAGGCGCTAAGCCTTTGAATCTTTAGCCTCTTCGCTCCCAGCATGGAGATGTCCTGGTAGGCGGACCATATGACTGAGCGTAGCCAGGAAGAGATCATCGGACGGCTTTGGTTGGGCGTGGGTACACGCGTAGGGCTCACACAGGATCTTGTTGCCTGGTCTCCTGGAGGAAGTACGTCCCTCTTAGCGGCCGTAAGGTGATCACCTGTGGTGCGGTCAAGGAGACCTGGTCTTGGCAATGAAGGCATGGTCCGTCAGGTACTGGATGGAACCATCTGCCCGAAACTGAAGGCAGGCAGGGTGCGCAGAAAGCGTGTGTAGCTCGCGAACTCGGACTGCCAAGGCAAGAGGCAACAGGAAGCAAATCTTACAAGTCACATCCGTAAGCGGGCCAAAGGCAGCGGTACGCATCGGGCAAAGTCCAGCTCAGACAGTACCCAGGGTAGGTCTCCACGAGGGATGAGCGAACGGGTGGATGCTGCAGGACGCCGTGAGTCATAAGGTCAGCGAGGTCTTACAGGAGCCGGGATCCGGGTGGCCGAGTGCCGGTAGGAGCCGGCAATCATGGACAAGTGCCCCCTAATGGTTATCGGGCCCATCCTTGGTCTCCGAAGAGCCAGAGGAAAACCAGCGAGCTGGGGGCTAGGAAGGTCGGTGGGGGGCGAGGCGAAGGTCGTCGCACCAGGCGCACAATACTCTCCATTTCCCTCGTAGACGCGTCGTGTCGAGAGTTCGCGTGCTGTAGCGAGAGCTTCCCCTGCTGCACTTGAGAAGGCTCTAGTGGCGAGGGCTTGCCGCAGAACCTCCGAGCGCGAAGGAGTAGGTGCCCCGGGCATGGGTGGAAAAGCCATTGTCGCGGTTGTTTGAGCATCGTGCAAGGAGTGGGTAGCAGCCGAGATGGATCCGTGGCGAGGCTGAGAAGGTCGGAGGACCTGGGCCGAATCCAAGAGAGCGGGGCGACTAGAAGGAGGACCACATTACATCCCCGAAGCTTGAGTAGGACTAAGGGGACGAGGACTGTCGGGGGGTATGCATCAGCGATGAGCCTGTCCCATGGAACGGAAGGTGCGTCGACTGCCCAGACCGGAGGGACTGGGATCTGGGATCCAAAAAGGGAAAGCTGGTGCATCCACTTCGTGGCGAACAGGTCGACCATTGGCGTCTCCCAGTGCGCACAGACCATCCAAAAAAAGTCAAGGCGTAAGGCCCACTCCGTAAGTAGCAAATGGCCGCATCGGGAGAGAGTCGGCCAAGCGAAACAGGTAGAAGCCAGTCAGGAATACATCCCTAAGTGAAGGAAACGCTGCGAAGGGGTGAGATCGGACTTGCCTGGGTTGACTAAGAACCCGAGGCGGCAAAGGAGAGAACGCAGGGCGTCTCTGTCCTCCTGAGAGTCGAAGCGACTAGGATGTGTAGCAGCAAGTCGTCCAGGAAGTGAAGGACGAACTCAGCGAAAGCTGGCAGAAGCTGGACATCAGTGCGTCGAGGATACGTGTGAAGACCAAGGACTGATGTTGAGGCCTGAAGGGGATGGCTCGGTACTGGTAGACGATCCCGCCTTTGGCCAGCCATAGGTACTGGCGCGAAGACGGATGAATCGGCAAGTGAAGAATGTGTTCTTTTCTGAAAGAACGAGGCTGATCGCGAAGTCCATCGGCTGGAAGGTTGCGTGGAGAGTCTGGCTGTCTCCAACCGAGAGGGAGGCTGAAAAGAACTTGTATAGCGCCACCAGGGCGAAGACCAGGTGCCACTTGCCCCCAGGCTTGGGGACGAAAGAGGAGGTTGTAGAACGCCGACGCATCGTGTCGGAAGACTGCTTCAGTCGCTGCTTAGTCGAGACAGGCCACCCCCTCTCCATGCCGATCGTCTGCCTGGAGCCGGTCGCGTGGAGATTGGATCCACATAGGTAGCCGGCGTAAGGAGGAGGTCGAACGGAGCCACCGGTCCTATGAAGCTTCCTAAACGTTTTGCCACATTTCTCCAAACAGCTGCAAACCTCCGAGAGGTGCCTGGCGGAGCTGAGTCTTCACCGACTTGGGGAGATCCAAGCAGAGACGTAGGAGATAGTCCCGCCGCCAGTGGTCACAGTTGGCTGCCGCCGCCATGTCCTTAGTCGACGAATTGGTAGGAGGCCCGAATAGCAGCTATCGGGATGGTTGGTTAGTTAGTTAGTTATTTGGGTTTAACGCCGAGCAGGCAACTAAGGACATCTCACGGCGGGAAGGGTAAAAATCTGGTCAGCCAGACTAAAAGAAAGGTCTTAAGACATGATGTAAATATAACTTAAAAATACGTCAGGCTAAAATGTCGCACAGGTCTTTAAAGAAAATGTTGAAAGACTCTCAAAAAGGTCAAAATAATAGAAACATCATAATATATAAACGCTCAAATCTTATTAAAAATATGGCACTCTCTCAGAAAACTGAAGATCTTGTCTGGGGGCACATCCCGGAACATAACCTTCAAGGAGTCTGCCGTGAAATGTTTATACCTTGTGTCGATTAGATCAGCACAAGACAACAAAAAGTGTTGAACAGAGTACTGCTCGTCGCAGGCATAACACCATGGACGCTCCTCCTGTTTAAGTAAATAAGAGTGCGTAACATACGTGTGGCCGATGTGGAGCCGAGCCAGGACAGTCTCCTCACGGCGGCTGCCGCAGCGATAAGGTAGACCGTCGGACAACTTAGGAAGGGTTTCATGCAGCTTGTTAGCTTCCTCTTTGTCCCACTCGGACTGCCACTCACGGGCTATGTACGCACTAGCCACATGGTGATGGGCGCTAACCGCTGGTCGTTGAACAGCCAGAGGAAGAAATCCGCCAGCTGAGGAACCGTCAACTCGATGGGGGAGAGGCGTCTGTCGTCACACCAAGAGCAGAGTACTCTCCACTTGCCTTCATAGACTCGTCTGGTTGAGCTTCTGTGGGCTGTAGCAATCGTGTCCACTGCCGTACCTGAGAAGACTCTAGCGGTGAGGGCTTGCCTAACAACCTCCAGGCGTAGAGGAGGAGACGCTCGGGGCACGGGTCGACAGCGCCTGCCGTGGTTGCTTGAGCATCGTGCGCGGGGTGGGGAGCGGCAGCGGGGGGCCGTGGCGAGGTTCAGGAGGTCGGTCATCCACGACTTGGTCCAGAAGAACGAAGCCACCAGGAACAGGATCGCGTTGCACCCTCTGAGCTAGAGTAGGACCTTGGGGACGAGCACCGTCGGAGGGTAGGCGTAAGCGACCAGACCATCCCAAGGGATAGAGAGAACGTCGACCGCCCAGGCAAGAGGGTCTGGAATTGGCGAGATGAAGAGAGGGGGCTGGCGATTCCATCTCGTGGTGAACAGGTCGATCATGGGAGTCTCCCAGGCAGCGCCGATCATCCGAAAAATGTCTGGACGCAGCGACCACTCGGTATGGAGAAGCTGACGTCAGGAGAGGGAGTCGGCTAGAACATTCAGATGACCCGGAATGTGCCGCACGCGGAGAGTGATGTCCCGATCCTCGCACCACCAGAGCACCTGGTAGAGGATGCAGAGGGAGGGAGAGCGAGTCCCACAGCACCCGTAGCTCCTGATGTAGTAGGTGAGATTCCCACGCAAGGAGGGCTTGCCAGACAGCCTTTAGCTCCAGCCAGTTTATGTGTTGGGACAGCAAATCCAGGGGCCACAGGTCGGAGGCAGTCTCGAACGATGGAAGTAGGTGATCGCCCCAACCGGTGAGGCTCACGTCGACGCAGAGGGAAAGGGTGGGAGGTAGCGAGTACAGCGGCACTCCTGTCGCGAGCCAGGTGGGGTCTGCCCAGCGAAGAAGGTAAGGACGGAGCATAGCTGGGACCGGAACCGGAGCCTCGAGGTCGGACGTCGAAGTTCGCCAGTGAAGGAGGAGATGTAACTGCAGAGGACGGGAGTAGAGACGTCCTAAAGGGGGCAGATCTGTTGCGGCACTCATCAGACCCAGAAGCTGAAGCCACTCCCTGGCGGGGATCGTTGTCATCTGGGACACCTGCCGCGCTAGTATCGCCAACTTCTGGATGCGTTGCTCTGGAAGCCGGACTTAGTTGAGGTCGGTGCAGAACTCCATTCCTAGGTGCACGAAGTGGCGCGACAGTACGAGGTCGGACTTGCCGAAGTTGACCAGGAAGCCCAGCAGAATCTCGAGGAGCCAGAGCAGGGCATCTCGGTCTTCCTTCAAGGCAGACTCGGCCTGGTTCCTCAACAGCAAGTCGTCCAGGTAGTTCGACGTGGGGCTTGTGGACGTTCGTTGGGCTCTGGCTACCACCATGTCCATGATCACGGCTGTTCAAGGCCTCCCATTTAGTTTCAAGGCGCGCGCGCGTGCCGGCGCTGTAAGATAAGGAGCCACGCAGCGTGTCGTCTCTGTTAATACCGCCGGCTGGCAGCACAGAGCTGAGCGCAATCTGTTACGGCTGTGCAACTATAGTCGCACTATTCTTGTCACTGTTTTACGCGAGCACGCTATGTGTGTAGACGCTTAGCGCTGACCGTGTGCCACACGGGATACATTTTAATGGCACCAGTCATTTACGGCATGTTGTTTAAGCTGTACTGAACGTATGTTGTATTTAAGACATACACTTAAAAGCTAAGAAAATAAGCTTTCTGTAGACACTAGACATGATTAGGAAAATGAAGATGAGCAATCCATGCAATGGACTAGAAGACAGGCAACCGGCGCGCAGTTTACCGTGAAGACAACGCAAATCTGTTGCAAATGACACGTCTTTCAACTGTTCTAACTCATGCAAAGTACTTTTGCGAAAATTATGGTTCAGGCCAGCGATCATCGTATACAGCCACTACGCTATGCACTACTCAAAATGTCAGATAGATTTACCTTGCGATCTCAGTGGGTCCTGAAATGGGATGATGCGTCATTGGTAATCCAGTGTTAGACGGAAAGTTCTTGGGTTAACGTAATCTCCACACGTACTTGATTTCGGAGGCAGTGAAAATGTTCAAAATATTTCACAGTTCATATGCAGGGTTAGCGGCTGTGTCAGTTGCACACTTTGTATAGATAAAGTTGTCTTTAGCATTCCACTAAATCTTATAAAATCGGAAGAGCAATCCGGCCACTTTCAGTACTAAATCTTACAAATCGGATGGGACACCCACAGTGAAAATAATAAACACTCTTAATGGTGATCAAATGGCTATTTTGACTAGGCATAAATTAGATAAACACAGAACAGCCGGTGCAGGCTAAAATGTATCAGTCTCAAGACAGTTTATTTCACAGAGAGACTGAGTCTTGCGTGTACTTGTTACCGGCGGCTATCTACACATTCCCTTCAGATGTTTGTCTTCTTCATCTGTACATACGTCAATACCATTAAAAGCAGAAAGATCGTCTACATAATCAACGCACAGTTTAAAGTTATAGTCCGTCTTTCCTTTGCCTTTTACTCGCTCTGTACGGCAAATCCTGCACAAACTACTCAATCGTTCCATGTGGTTTGAATAGGAATATTGTGTGTCAGACTCCATTCTAAATGTCGGCGAACTACACTCACATGCTGGTCTATAAAACTTTCTATAAAAAATCACAGGTAAATCTATCCAGTAAAAGAAAAGCACTTACTTGTAGCACTATGTTACACTAACACATATCACTCATTGAAAATCCAAACAAAAGTATTTTGAAAGCACAGTCAAGGTTTAAAGCCAGCACAAATTTGGCACTCTGCCCACATAAAATAGTAAGCGTAAAGAAGGCCTACATTCAGGCGGTACCAGACGCCCATCGGAATGCGTGTAACTAGGTCACCTCGCCACTTGATAAGCTAGCGCGGCACTCCCTAACTAAATGTGTCGGTTTGTAGAAGAACTGAACAGCCGTGTGATGCGAGTGAAGACCCAAGGGCTGAGGTTGAGGCCGAAGGGAAGTGCGCGGAACTGGTAGACCACACCCTCGAATGCGAAGCGTAGAAAACGTCTGGAGGCCGATGCATGGGAACGTGAAGATACGCATCCGAGAGGTCCAGGGTGACTGCAAAGTCCATCGGCTGCACCGCGGAACGAAGGGCCCGTGCGGTCTCCATGTGAAAGTACAGCGCGACGATGAACTTGTTGAGCGCCGAAAGGTCGATAACAGGATGCCACTTGCCGCCCAGCTTGGGCACTATGAAGAGCTGGCTGTAGAAGGCTGGGGAGTCATGTCGAATTACCACCTCTGTGGCAGCCTTCCGAAGTAAGGCAGCTACCTCGCTGCGCAGGGCGTCTGCTTTGAGCAGGTCTGTCGGTACCAACGTAAAAACACTGGTAAACGGCGCAAAGGGGGCGGGGACCAAAAGGAGATCAGGAGTCCCTCTGAGATGGTCGAGAGAATCCAAGGGTTGTCCGGTAGCAGCGAACGCCACGCGTCGCTGCGAAGCGCGAGCCTCCATCCGACAGGAGACCCTGAAGCGGTCGGCGGGGGCTGAAGAGCAGGCTTGGGCCAGGTCCTTGGAGGGGGGGCCGAAGCGGAGCCGGCGAGAGGATGGGCGCGAGGGAAAGCCGGAGGTCTGGGAGGAAGACGTCCACCTCTGGTGAAAGGACAAGCGGCGGGTCTAGCGGACCGCGGGGCGCGACCCAGGGCCCTGCGGGCTGGCTGAAAGGGAGCTGGAACAGGGCGGCTGGGCCAGATGTCCTTATAGCTTCTCTGACTGCAAGCCAAGTAGGGCCAAAGAGGAGCTCACCCCTAATGGGCGCCTGGTGAAGTTGCCGCTTCACATCGTCAGGGAGATGGTACGAGCGGAGTAAGACATCCCGACGCAGAAGGTCACAATTAGCGGCAGCCACCATGGCGTTGACACAGGTGTGGTAAGCGGCGCGGTAACCCAAGACCGCCAGGGCGAGCCGATCTCCCAAGAGCAGCGTGAGAGACGGATGCCAAGCATCTTCAACCCGGCGGACGATGGCTTGCGTCAGGAGGTCCAGGAATCCTGCCGAGGCCAGAGCATTACGGATGATGGTCGCTGTCTGCTCCACTCCGGGGAGGAACCTCATATGCGTGGGAGCAGCTATCAAGGACAGGGAATCCTGGAATCCACTTCATCCAAAACCCTCTACGCTACCATGAACACACTCCTAGGCACTTCGAAAGACTCTCCTCTTCCCAACAGACACAGCAAAGAAGTACTCCCTTCCGCTTTTTCCACCTATTTCTCCGACAAAATCCAAACTCTGCGCAACACACTCGACAATCTGCCTTCTCCGCCTCGCCTTCCTGAGCCCCCCTTTTCCGGCACTCCCCTCTCGTCCTTCCGCCTCGTCTCTCAGGATGAAGTCCTCAAGACCATAAAGTCCATGCCTTTCAAAACCTGCGAACTAGACCCCCCTCCCAGCTTCTCTCTACCGGGACGGCCTTCCAAAACTTTTGCCCTTCATTACCGACATCATCAACACATCTCTAGAGAATGGCTCCATCCCCGATATCTTCAAGTCCGCCATTGTCCGTCCTCTCCTCAAAAAACACAACCTCGACCCAAACGAACTCAAGAACTACCGCCCAGTCTCCAATCTCTCTTTCCTGTCCAAGCTTCTTGAGAAGGTTGTCCTCAACCAGCTCAACCTCCACCTTGCCGACAACAACCTCCTCAGTCCCTTCCAGTCTGCCTATCGCAAACATCACAGCACTGAAACAGCCCTTCTACATATCCTAAACAACCTGCTTCTCTTCACCGACTCGGGCAACATCTCCCTTCTTACGCTACTCGATCTCTCAGCCGCCTTCGACACCATAGACCACTCTATTCTCCTCCACCGCCTTCACCACTCCTTTGGCATCACTGACTCTGCTCACTCCTGGTTTCTCTCCTACCTCTCCGACAGACAGCAGTCCGTCACCATCGACGGCGTCTCCTCCAACCCAGTCGGGCTCTCCTGCGGCGTTCCACAGGGGTCCGTCCTGGGCCCGGTTCTTTTCACACTCTACACCTCTCCCCTGTCCAACATCATCCAGTCTCACCACATACACCACCACCTCTACGCTGACGACTCACAAATACTAGACAAAGACAAACTCGACAACACTCAGTCACTACTGACTCGCACGGCTGACTGCTACGAAGACGTGAAAAACTGGATGACAGCAAACAAGCTCAAACTGAACGACGACAAAACGGAAGCCATGCTGGTAGGCACTCGCCAGAAACTTTCCCAGCTCCCTCCCTCTCTCCACCTTCAACGCGACAGCACCCCCATCTCCCTCTCTGATTCGGTCAAGAACCTCGGCGTTATCCTCGATTCCTCTCTTTCCATGACCAGCTTCGTCTCCGCCATGGCCCAGGCATGTTATTTCCACCTCCGCCGCATCAATCAGATCAGAAAAAAACTCACTACCAAAGCTGCCACCAAACTCGCTGTCTCTCTCATCTTATCTCGCATCGACTACTGCAACTCTCTCCTTTCCGGCCTTCCTCACTCTACCACTCTCCAGTGCGTCCAGAACAATGCTGCCTGCCTCGTCCTCAGAAAGAAAAAATCCGACCACATCACTCCCCTGCTCAAGCTCCTTCACTGGCTCCCCATCCCCCAACGCATCCAATACAAGATTCTGTCTCTCTGCTACAAATCCCTGAACAACTACGCTCCTACCTATCTCTCCAACTTACTTCACCGCTACACTCCTTCCCGCTCCCTCCGCTCCGCCTCCGACCCTCTCCGCCTCCTCATCCCCCGCACCAAACTCAGCACTTTCGGCCCCCGTTCCTTCTCCGTCGACGGTCCATCCACCTGGAACACTCTCCCACTCTCTCTCCGTCAGGAACACTCTCTCTCCTCCTTCCAGTCCGCTCTCAAAACTCACCTCTTTCAACAGTTCTAGCACTATATCACCACACTCCCCACCCCAAGCTGACCGTCGTAATGTTTTTTTTGTTTTTTTTCACTATTTGTGGTATGTGAGTCACTTTCTAAAGCGTGCACATGCGTGTGCGAGTTTTGAGTGCGCGCTTAGAGTTATAATTATTATAAGATAAGCGCATTATAAATACCGTAATTATTATTATTATTAATGACAGGGCCGGGGGATCCAGCGCCGGCAGGGGGCAGGCTGTGTGTGGCCAGCATACCAGGACTGCCGGAAGGAGATGTCCAAATCCGTTGGCCACATGGAGTCCGAGAAAAAACCGGCGGAGCTAAGGGAGTCCTGCGAGAGATGTGCGGAGAACGCGTCCCGTAAGGTGCGGAAGCCCGGTGGTCACTAGGCCATTGGAATTGTCCACATCGTGTGCAGGTGCGGACTTGCCAACAGCAAAACATAGTGCACAATGAAATGCGAGCGAGCGTGCCCCCGTGGGCCCATAATACGAATCCGTGCGTATCTTATTTCTCGAAGTTTGTACAACGAAATAAAGTGCCGAAGCCAGGCGCTCTACCCCTTCCCTTGAGCACCGGACGGAGGCAATAATCGAGGTTTTACCTTGCCATAATGAAGAAGCAAGACCCACAAGACCAACCAGTGCACCTCGGTGGAGCCCAACAGCAATGGAGGCGGAGGAAGGCCGTACGATGCAGTCCACGGTCCGTGAGCGAAGACCACACAGGCGTCACAAGCGCGACCGGTCTCCGAACGGGAACCACCACCACCACCCAGGAAATGTCCAAGCCTAAACCGGCAATCCGAGGCTAGCCGTAGAGTGACACCGGAAGGGCGTAACACTCTATGGCCTGACCGGCTTCGAGGCGCATGAGCACAGTTCACAAGGCGCTGCTGTCTCGTCAGGTCTAACACAAACACCGACGAGGAAAATACCACCAGATAGCGTCCAAGCCTACCACAAGACAAAGCGTAGGGTAACGCCTCCAACAACACATGACGACCGGTTTTCCACAACTATACACAGTCCGAAGCTAGAGCCAAAGACGTACACAACCTTCCACTATCTAGCAAAGAAACTGACTGGTTAGCAAGCCGTTGGGCACATGTGCGGTTGGGTTGGAAGGGAGGCTACTCGAGTTACCGCCTAGCCTATGGCACCCCTCACCTGCCATCACGGCCATACTCGTACACAACAATTTTGGGCTAAAATTAGTCTAGCAAGAAACCATTCCTATTAGTAATACCATCGGTAATGTGTTTTGAGGAAACAAACAACTTTGTATCCATGTTCCGTGGACAGCTCCATGGTACAAAGATTTCTGAAACATAATCTGCTTCCGATGGTTGTTAAGTGGTTAAACTGCAAAGGCAAATGAGAATCTATGCATCTTGAAAACAAGAAGCAGCAACGTTTACATCCTCATTTATATCTATGTCCCTTAGCAAACAGGGTTAATCGATTACTTAACTCATTTAACCCCATGGGCGCATTACCCATATTTTTTAAGTGTTTCTTAACTGTGTACTAGTTGCAGGAGATGAACTGAACATAACAATTCAAGGTTAGTGCCATATTAGCTTGATGCCTAAGGTGCCAAGCTAATCTGGCACTAACCTTGAATTGTCATGGTTAATCCAGCTCCTCCTGTTGGGACTTGGGGCTAAATGGGCAATCAGTGAAAGAGTATAGATCATATTATCTGCCCTAAGGTTGTTAATTTCTCAGGAGATGAGGGTGAGAAAAGGGGATGGGGAGGACAGGGGCTGGGGGAGACAAAATAACATTTTCATGTGAAGGCAAATGACAGCAAGTCCATAATATTATTTGTGAAAATGCATTTTTCTTTAAAAGGTATTTTTTCGAAAAATACTTACCGATGACATGACAAATGGGAGTGTCTACTACGTGCTCAAATTCTAGCCTACGAACCCGTTGTGTGCACACACAACCCGGGAGGCACTCGGGGAACCCTCCAGAGGGGCCAAGAGTTGTCTCCCGGACCTGCCTATCCGGTTCCGAGTCACCTGACTCGCCAGTCAGATACTAGGCTCACCAGCGGCAAGCGGGGCAGGTGGGAGGGTCCTCCGTGTCATGTCATCGGTAAGTATTTTTCGAAAAAATACCTTTTAAAGAAAAATGCATTTATTTCATCAAAAACATTACCGATGACATGACAAATGGGAGAATCACGAATAGGAGGAGGGTGCCGCCCCGGTACTACCGGAGACCAAGACCGTCCTCCCATTGCTAATTCCCAGGTAACGAGCTAGGTGCGTACCTACGGCGCCTGCTGCGCCGGGAGGAAGTGCTGTGCCACCGTGAGGTCCCCCAACAAGGCGAGGTTGTCTCGCTGTCCCGCCAGATCCCGAAGGTAGAAACGAGCGAAGGTAGATTCTGCTCGCCAGCCCACCGCGGCCACGATGTCCTTGACAGCGCAGTTCCGATCGAATGCGACGCTCGTGGCCATGGCGCGTACTTCGTGTGCGCGGATCTTCAGTCTCTGCGCTACGCGTGGGGAGAGATCCATGTATGCCGATCGTATTACCCAGCGCAGCCAGGAGGAGATCGTCTGGGCTGTGATATCAGTCTTGCCCTGGCGTATGGGCAGGAAGAGGCGGGAGCGCCCTCTACGGGTAACTTTGGTACGGCGCAGGTAGATGCGTAGGGCACGCACGGGATCCTGTCGCCGAGTCTCCGGAGAGCAGGCAGGCCCTCCCAGGGGCCGCAAGGTGATGATCTGTGGAGCAGTTAGGGGCGACCTTGTTTTGGCAATAAAGCTGGGGTCCGTTAAGAGCTGCACGGAGCGATCTGCCCTGAACTGGAGGCAGTCTGGGCGGGTAGAAAGAGCGTGTAGCTCGCTAACTCTGGACGCGGTGGCCAAGGCTAGAGGAAGCAGGTCTTGCGTGTCACATTTGCCAGAGGGGCTAGAGCGAGTGGCTCGAACTGGGAAGAATTCAGCCACGTCAGGACCCAAGGTAGGTCCCAGCGAGGAACGAGAGAACGCTGAGTCGGACGTTGGAGGCTGAAGCTGGACATGAGGTCGGAGAGGTCCTTACAGGCGCCGGGGTCTGGAAGGCCGAGATGACGGTACGTGTCGGCGACCATGGATAAGTATCCCCTGATGGTGATGGGCGCCAAACCTTGGACCTCGAAGAGCCATAGGAGAAAGTCCGCTAGCTGTGGGTTAGTCAGGCCGGTGGGTAGGAGGCGACGGGCGTCGCACCAGGCACACAAGACGCGCCACTTCCCTTCGTAAACACGCCGGGTGGAAGGCTTGCGGGCTGCAGCGATTGCCTCCACTGCTGCACCAGAGAAGCCTCGAGCGGTGAGGGCGCGCTGCACAACCTCCAGGCGTGAAGAGACAGGCGTTCGGGACAAGGGTGGAAGAGAGCCTGCCTGGGCTGCTTGAGCATGGAACGGGGCGTGGGAAGGCGCAGGGGAGGAGAGGTGGCGAGGTTGAGTAAGTCGGTGGTCCAGGACCGGGTCCAAGCCAGCGGGGCGACCAGAAGCAGGACTGCGTTGCTCCCTCGAAGTTTGTGGAGGACCTTGGGAATGAGGACTGTTGGGGGGTACGCGTAAGCGATGAGGCCGTCCCAAGGAATCGAGAGGGCATCGACTGCCCAGGCCAGCGGGTCTGGAATCGGGGAGACGAAGAGGGGAAGCTGGCGATTCCACCTCGTAGCAAAGAGGTCGATTAAGGGAGTCTCCCAACGGGCGCAGATCATCTGGAAGATGTCCGGGCGCAACGTCCATTCTGTGTGGAGCAACTGGCCGCGGCGAGAGAGCGAGTCCGCCAACACATTCAAGTGGCCCGGAATGTGTCGTGCGAGGAGTGTAATGTCGCGTTCCTCGGCCCAGCGCATCAAACGGAAGAGGAGCATACAGAGGTCGGGAGATCGGGTGCCCCCCTGTCTCTGGATGTAGGCCACCACCGTCGAGTTGTCGGAGAGGACGAGAAGCCGTTGGTTCCTGAGCTGGTTCTCCCAAACGAAGAGGGCTTGCCAGACTGCCTGCAGCTCTAACCAATTGCTGTGCTTGTCCGCAAACTCCGGGGGCCAGAGGCCGGAAGCCGAGGAGAATTGAGGAAGCAGGTGGGCTCCCCACCCCGAGAGGCTCGCGTCGACACACAGGGAGAGGTGCGGGGGAGGGGAGGACAAAGGGACTCCCGAAGCCAACCAAGCCGTGTCGGTCCAGCGTAGAAGGTGAGGGCGAACCAGGGGGGAAACCGGGACCAGGTGGGCAAGGTCGCCAGAAGAGGGTCTCCAGAGAAGCAGGAGGTGCAGCTGAAGGGGGCGGGCGTAGAGGCGACCCAGGGGGAGAAGGTCCGCCGCTGCGTTGATCAGTCCGAGGAGTTGAAGCCAAACTCGGGCGGGAGCTGCTTCCTGCTGAGCTAGCTGGTTGGCGAAGGTGGCCAACTTCCGAATCCGGGGATCCGGGAGGCGAACAACGTTGAGATCGGTGGCAAAATCCATTCCGAGATGAATGAAGCGGCGCGAGGGCGTGAGATCTGACTTCCCGACGTTGAGGAGGAACCCCAGTCGCGACAGCAGACGCATCAGAGTATCCCTGTCCTCTTCCAAGACGGACTCGACGTGGTTTCTCAGGAAGAGATCGTCGAGGTAGTTGGACATAGGGCTGAGAGACGACTGCCGTGCCTTGGCCATAACTGCATCCATCAAGCGGGTGAAAACCCAGGGGCTGAGGTTGAGGCCGAAGGGTAGGGCTCGAAACTGGTAAACGGTTCCATCGAACGCGAAGCGCAGATACCTCTGGGCGGCCGGATGTATGGGTACGTGTAGGTAAGCATCGGAGAGATCCAGGCTGACGGCGTAATCCATGGGTCGCACCGCGGTACGCAGGGCTCGGGCCGTCTCCATGTGGAAGGAAGGAGCCACGATGAAGCGATTTAGGGCTGAGAGGTCGATCACTGGGCGCCACTTGCCGCCGGGCTTGGGGACGACGAAAAGTCTGCTGTAAAATCCCAGCGAGTCTGCGCGGCGCACAACCTCTGTGGCATCCTTCCTCAAGAGAGAGTCGACTTCCCCCCGTAGGGCGCACTCCTTGAGCGGGTCTGCGGGGATCTCGGTCCACAGCGGAGTCGTACGCAGAGGAGGAGGGGAACGAAAGGAGATCCGTAGGCCGCCGGAAACAGTGTCTAAAATCCACGGGTCTTCTGGAATCAGTAATCGCCACTCGTCGCTGAAGAGGGCGAGCCTGCCGCCGACTGGAGGACCCGAGACGGCCGGCGGAGGCGGAGGAGGGGAGGAGTCACTGAGCCCGCCCGCGCCCAGGGCGACGGGCGGGACGGGGCCAAGCGGGGGCGGGGGCGTTAGCTTGGCCGGGGCGACCGAAGGCGGGGCGACGGCGACGCAGGGACTGCAGCTGGGTTGTTGAGGTCGGGGCGACGGGTCTGGAGATCCGCAGGGGGCGACCCACGGCCTTGCGGGCTGACTGAAAGCGCCGAGGAACAGACTTGGGAGGCCACCTGTCCGCATTGGAATCCTTGACGGCTTGCCAGGTGTCACCAAAGAGAAGGGGTCCCCCGAGGGGGGCCCGACGCAGCTGGGTCTTCAGGTCGGCAGGCATTCCCCGGCAGGCCTGCAGGACAGCGTCGCGGCGGAGTAAATCACAATTGGCGGCTGCAGCCATAGCGTTGACCGAAGAGTGATACGCGGCGCGGCTGGCCGCTTCAGCGAGGACGAGGAGGTCGCCAAGAAGGGGGGTCAGGGACGGGTGCCACGAGTCTTCCACGCGCCGGAGGAAGGCTTGCGTAAGGAGCTCCATGAAGCCGGCGCAGGCCAAGGAATTCCTGACAAGCGAAGCCGTCTTGTCCAAACCCGCGGGTAGCGCGCGTCTGAGTGCAGAGGCCCCACCCGCCTGAACCACGGCGGCTGGATCCACCGGAGGGAGAGGGCAGAGGAAGGCCTGGGAATGGCCGGCGTACCACTGCTGGCGGAAGTACATATCGAGGTCCGGAGGCCATCTGTGGTCCGAGAAGAAATTACTGTCCCTTGAGTCAGACAACAGGTGGGCCGAGAACACATCCCGAAGCTCACGAAAGGAGGGGGGCTGAGGGAGAGTCTTGAACTTCTTTACCTGTCTACCCGCGTCGACGAAGGCAGAAGGCTTCCTCTTCAGGGGGGGGGATGGAGGGCAGTCCGCTGCCGGAAGCGTGGCGGAGATGAGGCGAGCGACCTCGTCGAGGGCCAGAAGAACCTCTGTGCGGGAGGAGGCCGGTAACCCGTGGGCTGTCGACGCATCCGAAGGAGAGAGCGGTGAAGGAGAGCGGCTGAGACCTCCGAGGAGAACTGAGATGGAATCATCAGGGAGAAGACTCAACGAATCGTCGTCCACGCCGCCGAGAGCCGTCGAAGAGGGACGGCGACCGTGACTCCGAGAGCGATCAGCTCGACGAGGACGAGGGGAGCCATAAGGCGCCGAAGCACGCAGGGGAGAGCGACGTCCGCGACGGCGACGCGACGCACTAGAGGAGCGGGAACGGCGGCGGCGACCAGACGAGCGACTACGAGCTGGAGACCGTGATCCTCGGGAACGAGGAGGAAGGAAAGAGGCTGGGCGAGGGGAAGGGGAACGGGCGGGACGAGGCAGACGGCGGGGAACGTGGGACGAACGCCGCGAAGAGGTAGAGCGCGAAGGTCCATGGTCCAGATGACGAGAAGAATCCCGAACTTTACGACGCTCACACGAAGGAGCGCGAGAGTGGTGGTCAGACTTTGATCGCAAGGAGGAACTGGACACAGGTAGAGGTGTGGTGAGTGTGCGCGAATGTCTCCGCGAGCTGGACTCTGTGGCGAGGCGGGCTCGCAGCGGCCGAGGGGGATCCAAGGCCTTCCTAGGAGACGAGTGGGGACCGGTTGACCATGGACGGCGCGAGGCACGTCTCTCCGAACTGACCTCTGTGTCGAGATGGGTTCTCTGCCTGTCGTAAGGCTTGGTCCAAGCGCGATCCCTCCTGGGAACCCGCGCCTCGAACTCCCGACTCCGCACACTACCTTGCTGTGTCCGCTGTGGAGATCTTTCCAGACTGGGGCCATCGGGGGCAAGAGCGGTCGGTGTGTCTGAGATGACAGCCGGCACTTCCGCCGGTCTTGCAACAGGCACAGGTGTCGGGCGTTCACGTCGGTAGAAGCTCCAAAGTTGGACCCAGCGGAGCTCCGGCCAGACGGCGCAAACGTCACAAGAACGCTCAGATGTACAGCCGACACACGGCAGGCAGACCTTGTGCGTATCCGAGGGCCACTGGAAACCTCCACACTGCGTGCAGGTCATCAGGAGGGCACTCTCTGCCGAAGCGGTAGCGGGAGAAGAGACGTCCATGTCGCCACCGGCGAAATGGCGGGAAGCAGCAGGTCCGCCAAGCGAAGCCAACCAAGGAGGACGCCAAGCGAAGAAGCGCAAGCGAAGCTGCAGCGAAGCAAGAAGCGAAGCAGAAGCGAAGCAACAGGCGAAGCCAAAGTCACGGTGAACTCGAGCACCAAGACCGACCGGTCGAAGGGAGCGCGAGGCTAGAACACGTCCGAAGGTCGTGAGCCTACGTAGCTGACTGGCGAGTCAGGTGACTCGGAACCGGATAGGCAGGTCCGGGAGACAACTCTTGGCCCCTCTGGAGGGTTCCCCGAGTGCCTCCCGGGTTGTGTGTGCACACAACGGGTTCGTAGGCTAGAATTTGAGCACGTAGTAGACACTCCCATTTGTCATGTCATCGGTAATGTTTTTGATGAAATAAAGCCATATCTGTTTTACACTACAATGAAAATCTTGCTTTTCACAAAAATAAAAACCGCACCTTCAGCGTCAAGGTGCCTGATCTCCATGAGTTTGGGGTGAATGGCCATCTGGAACATGTGTGTAGATCGGCAGATGTACAGCAGGTACTTGGACGTCACATCACTGTCTGTGTAGTATGTGAACTTCCGCCCACCCGCACTACCCACTGACCGAATCTCAAACTTCTTTTTCTGGAAAAAAATCAGAAATAAACACACCATAAAATAACTTCTAATATTAAAAGAAAACAATTCTGCAACTGTACCAAACTGCTGTTGATTTTGCCTGTAACAACGTCAAAATTAAACAAAAGTTTAGTGTATCGAGCTGCACTTCATCTGCATACATCACTCCATTCATGCCAAATTTTGAACCAAAAATGGGAGTACATCCACATGTGCTCACATTCAAACTCTACACTCTTTTATAGTTTCATCAAGCTGTACTTACATCAAAATAAAGCTTTCCAATGTCTGGCCACAGAAACGTGGAAATTAAGTTCTTGAAGCCAGCATCATCCTGAAAGACAGAAAAAGAAACGCATAACATATTCAACAATACTCTATTCATAATGATCCAACACTCAAAGCGGAATAGCATCAACATGCACCTCATAAATACATTGCCCCCCCCCCCCCCCCCCCCCCCCCCCGCCCTCCCCATACACATCTTTCACAGGATGATCCATTAAACCAGTACATTATGATGTGGATCGACCATGATAGTTTAAGGGTGGCGCCTCGTGGCACTAGCTATTCTGGCACCACCATTTAACTCTCAGTTGATCGGTCTCCTTAACTGCAATGTAGTCTTTAAAGGGCAACTCCTAACTTTGTTACGTTGAACCTTAGCACTAACTGATTAAGCATACCTCATAGACTTCAACTCCACGAGCACAAATGGCCAGCCATGTGTTGCACGCTTTGTCTGTCTTTTTCTTGCGCACACGATAGAAGTGAAGGTTATGTGCCCCTGGCGCGGCCGAGCCCTCCCGCACGTACTTGAGCTCTGCATCGGTGCGAGTGATATTGTGCAGGTCACGATGCACCAGGGGACAGTTGTCGTGCAGGTACGTCGCACCTCGCTTCTTCAGAATCTGCAAGAAAATGTTGATTTTAACCCCTTCTGCTTGAAGCCATTGGTAAACAGTACCAGTGACTGCATGTACAGTGGGGGTAACCCATTTAACCCCAAGGATGCATTTTGGACGTTTCACATAAAGACTGTTTACCAGCTGAAGGAGATGCATTGACCATAATAATTAAAGGGTAGTGCGCCAAGCTAATCTGGCACTACCCTTGAATTATCATGGTCAATACACCTTCTTCTGTAGAGTGTTGGGGCTAAAGGTGTTAAAGCACGCCAAATATACTACTAAAAACTAAGTATTAAATGAACCCAATCTTCCCTTTCCCGCTGCATTCAAGAAACAAGAGTCGACGCGCCAATTAAATAATTTGGACATTCGCAATGTCATTTAGGTCAGTTTTCCAAGGTAAAATTCATATCATGTTCAGCACCTTTTAAAGTAAATTTTCTTTTTCCATTACTTTTTGTTACTACAGGCTAAAACTAATGTGGTGCATGAACACTTATGACAAGATCTGCTGTGACAAACGTTTGGTATACAAGAACACTTTTTAAGAGGTATCAGCTACACTTTTTTTTTTTAAAAAAACCCCTAATTTACTTCATTTATAACAAACTTCAGATTACAAAACAAATTTAGGTCCACAGATGTTTTGTTATCTATCAAGTTTACTGCATATCAGTTCTATGGCTCAGATACCAAAGACCAAAGAACATAAAGTGGTTTTGACTTGCAACGTTAGCAAATTCAGTAAAACAAAATCATGAATAATGCTCACACTTCTTGGCTCCCACGTAACGCAATATACTGAGGCTGTCCTGTAACTGACCTAAACGCAGACGCTCTCACTCTAACTAGTGACATGTCACCAGCTGACAGAAATATTTCTGGTACCGATAATCACCTTGACAAAATATTAATGTACTACAGACAGCCAAAGTCTGTAGTACATTTGTGAAGGTGATTGTTGCAGGAATTGCCCTGACAAAGAACAGGACAGCCAAAGGGTTAATTTTGAAATCAGTTTTATCACAAAATGCTGTTAAATTTCAGTGGTAGACTTACCCATGCAGGGAAATACTGTCGGGGGTCAAAGTAGCCTGCGGAGTGTTTCTCTGGGATGTAGTTGCCATAGTCAGCTTGAAGTGCGTAGCTCACCAACTGGAAACACTTCTCCTCATTGTACAGGTGGTTGTACTTCAGCACATTCTCCTTCAGCTGCAGGTAGTACAGGTGGCGTGTTACCTTCTCCCTGGTAGAAAAACATGAAAAGAAGGTTAGCACCTGGAATCACTAAATACCACTCAACCTCAGTATCATTCGCTCCAGTATACAACAATACCTGATACAAGCTCTCAGGCTCCCTACTTGCTGGTGAACAAAAGGTCCTTGGGCTAATATCGGTGTTAGCTGGCCTGCACATGGAGGTGCGCAGGCCAGCTAAGACTGATATTGGTCCAAGAACCTTTTGTCAGCCTGAGGACCTTTTGCTTATCAAGTGGTTTTTCTTCACATGCTAATGTGAATTCAGCACTGCCATAATGTGATCATGGATAACACAGTCTGACAATATGGCTCCTAGGTACTGCAATATACTGAAGCTGACCTGTACCTCCCTCCATCAACAGCCAAGGACAGTTTTCTCAACTGTAGAGTGACTAAAACAGAGTGTATGGGGTACAGGCTGGTAATGTCACAAGTAAGGAAAGAACAATGTATCAAATTTGAAGCAAATCAATCAAGTAGTTAAGGGAAATCTAAAAGCACTACCAACAGCCAAAGGGTTAAGTGTCAAGTTCTCTCACCTAAGGAGCACCACTTGATCCACATAGAACTGGACCCGAAACCACACTGTGAGCAGAGGCTTCCCATCACTGTCAAAGCCCTGAAAACGGCAACACAAAAATAAAAGTTGTTCTGAAATCAGAACCAGGTCAAGCATCGTAAACGTTTCAATGGAAACATAATTTTTTTTCTAAAATGTATTTTTTTTAAAAAATACTTACCAACGGCATTACTACTAGGAATACTTCGCTTAGCTTAACAATTTTAGCCCAAAAAACTCGTTGTGTACATTACCACAGGGGAGGCAATCAGTAGGGGTGTCATTACCAGGACACCCGGGGTGGCATCCCCTTCTCCCTATCCGGTGGCGCACTCACCGTTTCCCGGCAGTCTCTGAGTCTTAGCTCGACTGCGGCAAGCAGGGAAGGCGGGAGGGACCTCTGAGTAATGCCGTCAATAAGTATTTTTTTTTAAAAATACATTTTAGAAAAAAAATTATTTATTTTCTCAAAATCATTACCGACAGCATTACTACTAGGAAGAATGGCGAATAGGAGGAGGGTGCTGCAGTTCCTGGGCCACCTGTCCCACGCCCAAGCGCCTCTGCGCGTAAATTGAGGGTCCCACCCTACGCGCCCACTCCTGCTGACAATTTTAACTAGGCGTTACCTACGGCGCCTGGAGGGAGTGCTGCGCTGCTGATATGTCCCCCAGTAAAGGCCAGGTTCCTCGCGCAGGGACCATATGGCGTTGAGGCGCGTCCCTGGGTGGTGGATAGGGGGTCCCTCGCGAGAGGGGTGCACCGAATGAAATAGGTGCCGTGAACCAACATGGTCTAAGGGAAGGTGACCACGACAGAAAACCCCTGGTCCTCCTAGTAAGGGGGTTGGGCGTGGGGGTAGTTTCCCCACCCTACAAAAAAGGCAGGAAATAGCTACAAAAACGCCAACGAAAAGACAAACAGTAATTCCTTTCCTGGAGGAGGAAGGTTCTTCTACCAGAAGATTTATGACGTCCTGTGGTGAAAGCCGGAAGTCTTCAGAAGCCACAGGACTGAGCCGCCTCTCTCTATCCAGGGACACAACCATGGGCACATGGAACGTCAAGACCATGTACCAGAGCGGCAAGGCCGCCCAGATAGCAGCGGAAATGCAAAAGTACAACCTTTCCCTGCTAGGTATCAGCGAAGCCAGATGGACGCAGTCTGGCCAGAAAAGGCTGTTAAGTGGGGAGATGATTCTGTATTCAGGTCATGAAGAGGAGAATGCCCCCCATACAGAAGGAGTAGCATTCATGCTGTCACCAGTGGCACAGAGAGCGCTGATGGGCTGGGAACCTCTTGGGCCAAGAATTATCACAGCAGCATTTAGAACCAAGAAAAAGCTCAAGCTGAACGTCATCCAGTGTTATGCACCCACTAATGACAGTGACGAGGAAGAGAAACAAGTTCTACGACCGACTCCAGAGTGCCGTGGACAAATGTGAGGAGCGAGATATCACCATCGTCATGGGCGATTTTAATGCCAAAATAGGGGAGGACAACACCGGATACGAAGAGGTGATGGGGAGACAGGGACTAGGGGAGATGAGTGAGAACGGGGAGAGGTTTGTAGACTTTTGTGCTCTGAACAGACTTGTCATTGGAGGCAGCATCTTCCCACACAGAAGAATACACAAAGCAACGTGGGTCTCACCTGACCATACTACAGAGAACCAAATAGACCATATCTGCATTAGCAAGAAATTTATAAGATCCCTTCAAGATGTTCGAGTGAGGAGGGGAGCAGATATCGCCTCAGACCACCATCTGCTCACCTTAAGAATAAAGCTCAAGTTAAAGAAAAGCCGCACAGAGACAACAAGAAGACAGCGCTATAATGTAGGCCTCTTGAGATAGACTGGAGTGAGAGAAGAGTTCAAACTGGTGCTGTCTAACCAGTTTCAAGCGCTACAGGAGCTAGTAAATGAAGAGGAGGCGGTCACCACAGAGCAGTTAGTTATTTGGGTTTAATGCCGAGCAGGCAACTAAGCCCATCTCACGGCGGGAAGGGTAAAAATCTGGTCAGCCAGACTAAAAGAAAGGTCTTAAGACATGATGTAAATATACCTTAAAAATATGTCAGGCTAAAATGTCGCACAGGTCTTTAAAGAAAACGTCGAAAGACTCTCAAAAAGGTCAAAATAATACAACAAACCAAGGGGAATTACTCAGCGCTGGACAACAGTTAGATCCCCTGCCCCCGCCTATCAGGCACCCAATCGCCAGCCCACAGAGAAATACGCAGGTATAGAATAAGACGATCATTTGCATAAATATTTGTCAAAATAATAGAAACATCATAATCTATAAACGCTCAAATCTTATTAAAAATATGGCACTCTCTCAGAAAACTGAAGATCTTGTCCAGGGGCACATCCCGGAACAAAACTTTCAAGGAGTCTGCCGTGAAATGTTTATACCTTGTGTCGATTAGATCAGCACAAGACAACAAAAAGTGTTGAACAGAGTACTGCTCGTCGCAGGCATAACACCATGGACGCTCCTCCTGTTTAAGTAAATAAGAGTGCGTAACATACGTGTGGCCGATGTGGAGCCGAGCCAGGACAGTCTCCTCACGGCGGCTGCCGCAGCGATAAGGTAGACCGTCGGACAACTTAGAAAGGGCTTCATGCAGCTTGTTAGCTTCCTCTTTGTCCCACTCGGACTGCCACTCACGGATTATGTACGCACTAGCCACATGTCTAAAATCACTATAAACAGTCTGTGTGTCAGGGACAGGGTCATTGCGGGCATCGTTGGCAGTAGAATCTGCGATCCTGTTGCCTTCGATGCCCACATGCCCTGGCACCCAAATAAAAATGATATAATATTCCTTCATCAAGTCCGCGTGGAGCTCTCTGATCTGCACCAACAGTGGGTGGTCATTTCCCGTGCCCTGAAGGGCCTGCAGGGCAGAAAGAGAGTCAGACAGAATCAGGAAGTTCCTTTCTCTAGATCGATAAGCATGCCTGAGTGCCAGCAGAACCGCCTGCAGTTCCGCACTAAATACAGATGAGTGGTGCTTAAATGGGCGTCTAGGATGGCGAGAGGACACTGCGGCCGCAGCCACTCTCCCATCCTCAGACTTTGACCCATCGGTATAGATGCGACAATAGCCAGGAAAAATTGAAAGCAGTTCATTGAGGCTCTGTTGGTATATGGCTGGTGGAGTAGAGTCTTTCTTGTGGGCAGTCAAGTCCAGCAAGATGTCAGGAACTGGTAAGAGCCAAGGTGGAGTGATGTGTTGCAGGGATTCCGAAACTCTGTCCAGGTCCAATCCAGCCGCCTGCAGATGAGGTCGGACACGGAAAGAAAGTGGACGGACGGCTCCCGGATGGGTATCGTAAATCTCTGCAAACGATGGTTTAAAAACACAATCATAGGCAGGATTGTCTGGATGGGCCTTCAGTTTCAGAACGTAGCTGAGCATGAGGCGGATGCGGCGGAGCTTGAGAGAAGGCTCCCCTGCCTTGGCATACAGACTAGGAACTGGAGACGTCCTGAAGGCCCCAGGACATATCCGCAGACCCTGATGGTGAATTGTGTTCAGAAGCTGTAGCTCAGACTTGGAAGCTGAGCCTACACCACAGAGCCGTAATCCAGTTTGGACCGAACAAGGGCCCGGTACAGACGAAGTAAGACAGTACGGTCCGCACCCCAGTCAGTATGACCGACGACACGAAGAATGTCAAGAGCCTTCTGACAAGAAGTTCTAAGGTAATTAATATGGTTGCGGAAGGTAAGTCTTTTGTCAAAAATGACCCCCAGAAACTTTGCCTCCTCGGCCACCTTAATTGGCACTCCAGCAATGCTCAGGCTAGGTTCTGGAAAAAATTTCGTCTGGTTAGTAAAATGCACACAGACAGTCTTGGAGGGCGAGAACTTGAATCCATTGAGAGACACCCACCGTTGGATGCGATCAACGCACAGCTGCAAGCGCCTCTCAAGGGACGCAAGTCCTCGACCACGTGCGCACAAAGCAAAGTCGTCAACAAACAAAGAGCATTCAGAATCATCCTTGACGGCCTTTACAATGTTATTAATTTTAATACTCAATAAAACAGGAGATAGAATGCTGCCCTGTGGAACACCCATCTCCTGTTCAAAGGAGTCAGAGAGGGTGGAGCCCACACGGACATGGAACGACCGGTTAGTCAAAAAATTGTGAATAAAAACGGGCAGGTGCCCTTTAAAACCCATGTCCAACAAGTCAGACATTATGCCATACTTCCAGGTAGTGTCATACGCCTTCTCAAGATCGAAGAAAATTGCATAGACATGCTGCTTGTTGACAAAAGCATCTCGAATAAATGATTCAAAGCGGACTAAATGGTCAGTTGTACTACGGAAGCGCCGGAAACCGCACTGGAGGTCTGTGAGGAGACCCTGTGACTCAAGATGCCACACCAGGTGGGCGTTGACCAGGCGCTCCATAGTTTTACATAAACATGATGTCAAAGCGATAGGCCGGTAGTTGCCTGGGTCGGAAGGATCCTTACCCGGCTTGGGGATCGGTACAACCGCAGCCAAGACGGCGGAAAATGACCAGTTCTCCAGATATGGTTAAAGGCCTTGAGAAGTACAAGGAGTGACCTCTCAGGCAGATGCGTTAGGAATTGATAGTGGACGGTATCTAGGCCAGCAGCAGAGTCATTACATTCCTGCAAGGCTTGCTGCAATTCTGATAATGTAAATGGGACATTATAATCTTCTGAGTTATTGGACTTAAAATCACAAATACGAGACTCTCGCTTCTCCTTCTCTCTCTGGAAGAAAGGTGAATAATGCTCCGTTGAAGAATTATGGGCAATGGTGGAGGCAAGCAAATTGGCCACAGCTTTTTTATCTGTAACCAAGCTGGCACCATCTCTAAGATGGCCAACAGAAGCCGAGCCACCCCTGCCCCTAATTCTCCGAACAGCCTTCCATACTTTCTGGGACGGAGTCCGAGAAGTTAAAGATGAGACGAAGCGTCTCCAGGAAGCATGGCGTTCACGTTTAAAAATGTAACGAGCTTTCGCCCTCTGTCTTTTAAAGGTTAAAATATTCACTTGCGACGGATTACGGAAAGCACGTCGCTGAGCAGATTTGCGCGCTATTTGGGCCTTGCGGCACTCTTCGTTGAACCATGGTACTCTCGGCTTTTGAGGGACTGATGCAGAAGTTTTAGGGATGGTTTCACCCGCTACATCCAATAAAATAGTAGCAAAAGAAGAAATAGGTTCTTCAGATGATACGAGACTGACAGAGGGAGGCAAACAGAGGCCAGTTAGCTTTCTTAAGATTCCAGCGCCCCACCGGCGGATCCTCCTCACAGCTGACTGATGACAGGACTACTGGGAAGTGGTCACTACCACACAGGTCATCGTGAACCTTCCAGTCAAAGTCCAGCATGAGAGAAGGATCACACACAGTGAGGTCTAGAACAGAACTAGATCCTGAACCTGGGGTAGACAATAGAGTATGTAGGTGAACCATCGTTAAAGACACACAGGTTAAGTTGAGAAAAAACATCTTCTAACATCTGACCTCTGCCATCTTAGTGGTCACTACCCCAAAGGTGAGCATGACCGTTAAATAAAGTTGATCAACTAAATTTAAAAAATCATTACTACAGACCCGCAGAAATGGTGGCAGGTAAATACTGCATATGGTTATGGTCTTCTTCAAGGTAACCCGAGCTGTGACAGCCTGAAGACAGGTGTCGATGCTAACGGGGCTACATAAAATTTGGCTACTAATGAGAAGAGCCACTCCACCCGAGTGCCTCTCCGAATCAGAGCCTTTATGTATAACAAAAACAGAAGATAGTGGTAGAAAACCCTTTAAAATAGAAACAAATAACGACGTTTCGGATCAAAGATCCTTCCTCAGGAGACATGGAAACAAACGTTTGTTTGTTTGTTAGTACGTTTGTTTCCAAGTCTCCTGAGGAAGGATCTTTGATCCAAAATGTCGTTATTTGTTTCTATTTTAAAGGGTTTTCTACCACTATCTTCTGTTTTTGTTTCACGTGAAACCCTAGCGGCAACAGTTTTACTATACTTTATGTATAACGTTAAAACCATTAAAGGACACAGGGTCAGAAGTCTTCAGGTAAGTCTCCTGAAGAGATATTATTGAGGGGTTATAGCACTTGACTAAAAGACGTAATTCCTCAAAGTTAGCTTGAAAACCACGACAATTCCACTGAAGCAGAGAGTCCATGATTATGTCTTATCTGGGGGTGCGGAGTTTTTCCCCCCTTTTTCCTTTGCCTTGGAAGGAGTTGGAGAAACAGGGGGGCCGGCTCCTGGGCCTCCTCTGGTTCTTAGGAGATGAAGGGGGTGGAGCTGCCGCAGTATCGGCAACTTCCACTCCCTCCATCTGCTCCTCCAATGCAGCATATTTGTTTTGAAGGGGGACATCAGTGTTCCCCTTCTGGGCCCGTGCGCACGGTGGTCCCATAGATTTCTTAGACTTCTGGTCCTGGGCAGCGGTCCTGTCACTAGAGTTAGCGGCCTTAGAAGGCTGACCAGAGCCAGAAACCTTTGGCGTTGACAAACTAGCAGGTTTGGGTGGGGGCTGAGGCTTAGGGGCAGCAGAAGGCGGTGCCCACCGGACCGGTAGCGTCCGCCCTCTGCGTTCCCTGGCTCCTTGTCACCACCGGAGGAGGGTTACTCTCCAGGGGCGAGAGGATCCGAGGCTCCGCCCCCAACCAAGAAGTTGGGGTTTGACAAGAGAAGTCTTTGGTGGGGCGCTTGCCTGCCACCGCAGCACTGAAAGTATACACAAAGTTGTTATTTGAGTTTGGCGCAGCCTCAGCTGCACCAGGACCGTCAACCAGTTTTTTTGCGTCCGCAAAGGACAGCCCCTTCTCCACATGCACCTGCTGAATCCTGCACTCGGAGATCCAACGAGGGCACTTCTTGTCTGAAGCCATATGCGCCCCCTGGCAATTCACACACAGCGGGATGGCTGTGCAGGACTCAGCAGAGTGTCCGGGCTTAGTGCAACGGGTGCATAGAGCCCCTGCCTGGCGGCATGTCTTCTGCCCATGGCCATACTTTTGGCACTTAAAGCACTGGAGGGGGAGAGGGACGTACTTTTTCACTTTTAGGGAGTAGTAACCTCCCCAGATGGTAGAAGGAGCTGTGGGGGTGCCAAACGTCAGGATGATGGTAGGGAGACGGATCTCCCTACCACCTCGTTTGGAAATGAAGCGCCTGACGTAGGTCACCCCCTGTGACTTAAGGTTCCGTACAAGTTCATCTTCAGACAGTTCGGCCAATGCTTGATTTTTAATCACTCCTCTAGAGGAATTCATTGTTTTGTGGGGTCTGACCTCCACTGGAGTGTCTCCGATGGAGGTGAGCCTCAGTAGCCCATTGGAGTGTGCCCGGGTACGGCACTCTACCAGCAAGTCACCAGACCTGAGGCGCTACGCCTCAGGCCTGCCAACACGGCTCCTGAGGGTCTCCCCTACCAGGAAAGGGTGCAGCTTGGAAACAGGCTTATCTTTAACTTTGCTGTGGATAATGAGAAAGCGAGGCCAGGCGGCCGACGCCTGAGGTGTCGCTTCCTCACAGTCAGATCACTATCGTTCTCAATGACAATGTTGGTGGCTATGTGCCGCTTTGGTGCCAGTTTTGGATTTTTGATATTTTCCATATTATACTTACTTACTTACTTACGCCTGTCACCCCTACCCGGGTATAGGCCGTCGACGAGAGACCTCCAGCAACTCCTGTCCTGTGCTTCTCCTTCGATTCTACTCCAGGTGGTTCCCAGTCTCTTGATGTCTGCGTGGAGGTCTCGACGCCAGGAGTTTCTCGGCCTACCTCTTTTCCTCTTTCCCTGGGGGTTCCATGACAATGCCTGCCTAGTGATACTGGAAGCTGGCTTTCTCAGACTGTGACCGATCCATCCCCATCTTCTTCGCCCAATTTCATTCTCTGCTGTTATCTGCTCTGTTCTCTCCCAGAGTCTGACGTTGCTGATCTTCTCTGGCCAGTGGATTTTCAAAATTCTTCTAAGGCAACTGTTCATGAAGGTCTGTACTCTGTTGACTGTGGTTTTTGTCAATCTCCAAGTCTCTGCTCCATATAAGAGAACTGCTTTTACATTGGAGTTGAAAATCCGGACTTTGGTGTGTTGTGACAGCTCTCTGGAGCTCCACACTTTTTTCAACTGGAGAAAGGCTGCTCTGGCTTTACCGATTCGTGCTCTGACATCTGCATCAGTGCCGCCTTTTTTGTCTATGATGCTCCCGAGATAGGTGAAGGACTCCACCTCCTCCAACGGGGTGCCAGCAAGCAAGACTGGTTCTTCCCTGGTTGCGTTCAGCCTCATTGTCTTTGTTTTCTGTTTGTGAATGGTGAGGCCCACTTGGGACGAGATGTCAGCAAGCCTCGTGGTCTTGTCCTGCATTTGTTGATGAGTGTGGGACAGTAATGCCAAGTCGTCTGCAAAATCGAGGTCGTCAAGCTGTGTCCACAGTGTCCACTGTATTCCACTTCGTCTGTGCTCTGTGGTCATCTTCATGACCCAGTCTATGGCCAGTAGGAAGAGGAACGGAGACAGCAGACACCCCTGCCTGACACCAGTTCTGACCTGGAGCTCCCTGGTGAACTGCCCTTCGTGGATCACGCGACATGTCATGCTGCTCTTGATCAGGCGGACGAGCTTTGTGGGTACACCGTAGTGTCGTAGGAGTTTCCACAGAGTCTCTCGGTCCACACTGTCAAATGCTTTCTCATAATCCACAAAGTTGACGTACAGCAGGGAGCTCCACTCCAGAGACTGTTCCACGATGATGCGGAGAGTGGCGATCTGGTCTGTACATGATCGGTTCTTCCTGAATCCTGCTTGCTGGTCTCTCAGCTGGGGGTCAACGGAGCTCTTCATTCTCTCCAGGATGATCCTGTTGAAGACCTTTCCTGGTACTGACAGCAAGGTGATTCCTCTGTAGTTGGAACACTTGCTGAGGTCGCCTTTCTTGGGAAGCTTGATTAGGTACCCCTCCTTCCAGTCAGCCGGCATCGCCTCCTCTTCCCAGATCTTTCCAGACAGTGGGTACAGCATCTCCACTGTTGTCTCTAGGTCTGCTTTTAGAGACTCCGTTGGGATGCCATCTGGGCCTGCTGCTTTGCCGTTCTTCAAGAATGCCACTGCTCTTCTGATCTCTTCCCGGCTGGGTCTGTCACAGCTGATGGGTAGGTCGGTCTCTGCCGGCTGGATGTCTGGGGGGTCGGGTGGGCTCGGTCTGTTCAGTAACTCTTCAAAATACTCGGCCCATCTGTCGAGTTGGTCTGCTCTGTCTGCAATAGGCTTGCCTTCTTTGTCTTTTACTGGTCTTTCTGTATGGCCATACTTGCCTGACAATCTTCTGGTAATGTCATAGAGCTGTTTCATGTTGCCGCTGCCTGCTGCCTTTTCTGCCTCTGCTGCCAGGCTGTCTGTGTAGGCCCTCTTGTCTGCCCTGATACTACTCTTCACCTCGCGGTTGGCTTCCGAGTATTCCCCCTGTGCCCTTACTTTGGCTGCTCTTGTGCGACTGTTGTTGACAGCTGCTTTCTTCTGCTTCCTCACTTCTATCTTCTTCAAGGTCTGTGCCGACAGCCAGTCCTTGTGATGGTGTTTCCTGAACCCTACAGTGTCTTTGCAGGTTGAGTTCAGCGCCTCTCTAACTGCCTTCCACTGCTGCTCTGTGGTGACCGCCTCCTCTTCATTTACTAGCTCCTGCAGCGCTTGAAACCGGTTGGACAGCACCAGTTTAAACTCTTCTCTAACTCCAGTTTCTCTCAGGAGGCCTACATTATAGCGCTGTCTTCTTGTTGTCTCTGTGCGGCTTTTCTTTAGCTTGAGCTTCATTCTTAAGGTAAGCACATGGTGGTCGGAGGCGACATCTGCTCCCCTCCTCACTCGAACATCTTGAAGGGATCTTCTAAATTTCTTGCTAATGCAGATATGGTCTATTTGGTTCTCTGTTGTATGGTCAGGTGAGACCCAAGTTGCTTTGTGTATTCTTCTGTTCCATATTATAGTATGATAGATATTCATCCCCCGGGGGTCCCCGCCCGCCACCGAGCCCAAAAAGGGAAAGTGCAATTGTCGGCGGGTCTCCAGCCGACGCACAATGGAGACTGCCCGAAAGATATACTCAAGGGGGTAAGCCCGATTGAACCGTTTGAGCCACCGCCTTCTATCACACTGTTGAATGCAGGGGAATACTGGCGTAAAGCACCTAATCAGCATCAGAGGCTATAGCATGGTGCTCCGTATAACAACCTGCATGTCAACAGGGGGATAGGGCTTGACGTGACAAGAGCCGATTGACTAGGCCGGTACGACTAGCCTCCCGTTTAGGCAGAAGTCAAGGCCAAAGTGGAGTGTTTCAGCCACCAGGATCCTCTTCTCCCCTGACTCGGGTCTCAAAGCACGGCAAACACTTGGGATCCAAAGGACCAAAAGCTCACGCGTATTTTTAAGGACCAATCCAACATGGTAGGACCTGGGTAAGCACAGCTCCTTAAAAACCGGACCAGTGAAAAAGACTGAACAACATATCTGCTGACATCAAGTCCTAATCCTGGACAAAGATGGCACCCCTCTGCTAGCCCACTCAGTCAGAGACTGAGGGGACTACCCACCCACGCCACGTGGAGGCCGGTGCCCAAGCGGCACCACAGAGCGGCAGTGGAAGGCAGTTAGAGAGGCGCTGAGCTCAACCTGCAAAGACACTGTAGGGTTCAGGAAACACCATCACAAGGACTGGCTGTCAGAACAGACCTTGAAGAAGATAGAAGTGAGGAAGCAGAAGAAAGCAGTTGTCAACAACAGTCGCACGAGAGCAGCCAAAGCAAGGGCACAGGAGAAATACTCGGAAGCCAACCGCGAGGTGAAGAGGAGTATCAGGGCAGACAAGAGGGCCTACACATACAGCCTGGCAGCAGAGGCAGAAAAGGCAGCAGGCAGCGGCAACATGAAACAGCTCTACGACATTACCAGAAGATTGTCGGGCAAGTATGGCCATACAGAAAGACCAGTAAAAGACAAGGAAGCCAAGCCTATTGCAGACAGAGCAGACCAACTCGACAGATGGGCCGAGTATTTTGAAGAGTTACTGAACAGACCCAGCCCACCCGACCCACCAGACATCCAGCCAGCAGAGACCGACCTACCCATCAGCTGTGACAGACCCAGCCGGGAAGAGATCAGAAGAGCAGTGGCATTTTTGAAGAACGGCAAAGCAGCAGGCCAGATGGCATCCCAGCGGAGTCTCTGAAAGCAGACCTAGAGACAACAGTAGAGATGCTGTACCCACTGTCTGGAAAGATCTGGGAAGAGGAGGTGATGCCGGCTGACTGGAAGGAGGGGTACCTAATCAAGCTTCCCAAGAAAGGTGACCTCAGCAAGTGTTCCAACTATAGAGGAATCACCTTGCTGTCAGTACCAGGAAAGGTCTTCAACAGGATCATCCTGGAGAGAATGAAGAGCTCCGTTGACCCCCAGCTGAGAGACCAGCAAGCAGGATTCAGGAAAAACCGATCATGTACAGACCAGATCGCCACTCTCCGCATCATCGTGGAACAGTCTCTGGAGTGGAGCTCCCCACTGTACGTCAATTTTGTGGATTACGAGAAAGCATTTGAGAGCGTGGACCGAGAGACTCTGTGGAAACTCCTACGACACTACGGTGTACCCACAAAGCTCGTCCGCCTGATCAAGAGCAGCTACGATGGCATGACATGTCGCGTGATTCACGAAGGGCAGTTCACCAGGGAGCTCCAGGTCAGAACCGGTGTCAGGCAGGGGTGTCTGCTGTCTCCGTTCCTCTTCCTACTGGCCATAAACTGGGTCATGAAGAGGACCACAGAGCAGAGAAGAAGCGGAATACAGTGGATACTGTGGACACAGCTTGACGACCTCGATTTTGCAGATGACTTGGCATTACTGTCCCACACGCATCAACAAATGCAGGACAAGACCACGAGGCTTGCTGACACTTTGTCCCAAGTGGGCCTCACCATCCACAAACAGAAAACAAAGACAATGAGGCTGAACACAACCAGGGAAGAACCAGTCTTCCTTGCTGGCACCCCGTTGGAGGAGGTGGAGTCCTTCACCTATCTCGGGAGCATCATAGACAAAAAAGGCGGCACTGATGAAGATATCAGAGCACGAATCAGTAAAGTCAAAGCAGCCTTTCTCCAGTTAAAAGAAGTGTGGAGTTCCAGAGAGCTGTCACAAAACACCAAAGTCCGGATTTTCAACTCAAACGTAAAAGCAGTTCTCCTATATGGAGCAGAGACTTGGAGATTGACAAAAACCACTGTCAACAGAGTACAGATCTTCATAAACAGTTGCCTTAGAAGAATTTTGAAAATCCACTGGCCAGAGAAGATCAGCAACATCAGACTCTGGGAGAGAACAGAGCAGATCCGTGGCGCAGTGGTTAAGGCGCCTGCCACCAATGCTAAAGGTGCGTGGTTCGACTACGGGTTCCGGCGTCGGATTTTTCTCCTCTAGTAAGTGTCACCGTTAATTCGGGCGGACCGTCGGGGGTTCTTTCTCCGGGTACTCCGGCTCTTCCTCCCCCTCCACTTTGGTATCAGTTTCAGCCCACTTAATCAAATTTCAAATACAAACGATTTTGAATTTCCAAAAACTACAGTAGCTCGCTTGAGCTTGCCCTTAGCACCACGTGAATGTTCTGTGTTTATGTACAGTGTGTGAGTGAATGCGCGTGATTCACGTGAGCGTGCTTGTTGGGTTCAGTTCGCGGCGGCGCTTTGAGCCGATTTTCAATTGGGATAAAGCGCCTATTTAATGCGCTTATTATTATTATTATTAGATAACAGCAGAGAATGAAATTGGGCGAAGAAGATGGGGATGGATTGGTCACAGTCTGAGAAAGCCAGCTTCCAGTATCACTAGGCAGGCATTGTCATGGAATCCCCAGGGAAAGAGGAAAAGAGGTAGGCCGAGAAACTCCTGGCATCGAGACCTCCAAGCAGACATCAAGAGAATGGGAACCACCTGGAGTAAAATCGAAGGAGAAGCACAGGACAGGAGTCGCTGGAGGTCTCTCGTCGACGGCCTATACCCGGGTAGGGGTGACAGGCGTAAGTAAGTAAGTAAAGGCCAGGTTGTCGCGCTGGCCGGATAGATCTCATAGGTAGAAGCGGGCGAAGGTAGATTCGGCCCGCCAAACCACGGCTGCCACAATGTCGCTGACCGCGCAGTTGTGGTCAAAGGCGATACTCGTTGCCACTGCTCTGACTTCATGTACCCTGATACGCAAGGTCTTGGTTTGTGCAGGGGCGAGCTCTTTATATATGTATGCCTCCCGTATCACCCAGCCGAGCCAGGATCAGATCGCCTGCGCAGATATATCTCGTCTGCCTGGAGCCAAGGGCAGGAATAGGCGCAGGCGCCCTTGTAATAGTGGCTTAGTTCTGCACAGGTAACTTTAAGCGCTTTGACGGGGTCCTGTAGGCGGGATTCCCCATTATGTTCCGTTGTCCTGAGAGGATGGATGGACAATACTTGGAGCGCCGATGCTGGGAGGCTTTTCTTTGCCAGAAACGTAAGGTCTGTGAAGAGCTGTATCGAGCCGTCTTCCTGTTAGGTTTCTCCGCATCGTCAGTGGAAGCCGGCCGTCTTGCCGATGACAGTGCTCGATCCGATCCGAGAGGTCTGTACCGGCGCTGGTCCGTGCTAGGTGTCAATAAGTGCCTGCCACCCAGTAAATTCGAATGATGCTGAGGGGTCTGATCTGCCTGGGAACCCCTAGACGAACACGGCCAAAATGAGGGTAGTCCGGTCTGTGGGCAGAGTTGCTCCGCTGCACATCAGGCCTGCCATACTCTCCATTCTCCATTGTATCCGTATTGTCAGAGACTCCTTGAGTCGCTGCAATCACATCCACTGTCGCACCCGAGAAGCCTCTTGGTGTGAGTGCTGACTGTCCATCTACCAGCGTGCCGCGCCAACTGCTCTGTGTCTGTACAAACAGTTGCTGCCAGGGTTGCGATCGTCTCGGACGCGTAGCTGAGGCAGGGGTTTGCCGCGTGTCTCCAAAGGACTGTGATCCAGCTGAACAGCGCTACCCTTTAACTTATTCTTAATCGACCGTATGTCACCCTTTGGTGAACACGATAAGGGTTAAGATGACTTCCACCATACCTGTTGTTCCCAGGAGGTTATCCAACCATGGATTAACCGCCCCCAACGGCTAAACTTCTGTGAACAGACGAACCAGAGAATCCGTATGCAAAGGTGGTTGGCTATGCAAGGAGTCCGTTTCTCGAAGGAGCCCATCTAAGGCTTGTGGATCCGGTCTATCATCGGAGACTCTTCACACGCGTAGAGTAGTTGGAAGTCAGCCGGGTGTAGTAACACTCTTTACGCTGCCGCTGACCCTGCCACAAGGGGAATCCGCACGTACGTTGAGCTGACCTCCGACGTGTCTGATGAGTGCTGGCCCGATCTCTGCACGACCGGCAGAAGTGCTACATGAAGAAAACCCAACCTCTAGTAGCTGAAGCGCACCCGTACCTTCCATAGTGTCACCCATTGTCGAGTAGCCGGAGCGCACCCGTACCTTCCATAGCATAAACCATTGTCAAGTAGCGGGCGCGCACCCATACCTTCCGTAGTGTCAGCCATTGTCAAGTAGCCGGAGCGCACCCGTACCTTCTGTAGCGTCAGCCATTGTTTCCATCTGACGAGCACCAGCTGCACCGCCATCACTCCAGCCAGCGGATGTATCTGCCTGCGTGTTCACTCGTTGCTATCCCGCTGTTATCGGTCAGGCACTCCCTGCCTAGGCGGCAAAACTGGGTGCTGGTCCCACGTCGGACTTGCCTCCGATGCCCCGGAATCCGCGTTGGCGGCGTTGCGTCAGCCAGGAGTCCGGGTCCTCCCACGCTTCGCCATCTGGACCAGAGGACTGACCATCCAAGTAGTTGCAAGCGCAGGGCCGAAGCTACTAGTAAGCGTCAAAGGCGACACTAGACGTCACATACTCTCCGGGTCCGGGATCCGTCAGGGCCTACTGTAGCCTGTCAGGCGTCAGGGTCTCAGCCCACCTCCGTAGTATCCTTCTAGGCAGGGCATCACCAAGTTGCGCTGTAGCCAAAGCTTCCATCTCACCACCGCTGACTGGAGCGAGTGGAGACAATCCTGCTGAGGTGACAAGGGATCCTGTGCTGTCGCCTTATCGTCTGCCAAGTCGGTCCCACAGATGAGTGTCCTCGCGCGGAGCCTTCCACCGCTGTGTTGTCCTCAAAAGACGGGCGAGCGTGGAACCTCTCACAACAGTAAGTCCCTTCATATCCCGTCGCCGCCGGCGATCTCCGCCAAGGAGTAGGCTGCGGGGTGGTACGCCATCCTAAATGCTGTCACTAGCTCCATGCGTGTCCCGCTCCGACGGACCGAGGCTGCAAAATCCCAGATGTTTTCCAGACACTTGCTAATGGAAGGTTTCACCCTCTCGATGAAACCCCATGTCCGCTAGGGGGAAGCGAACCCCGGGCGCAGTCCTGACCAAGCCTCGCTTCCACTTCCTCGCGCCCAAGTCTGTAGTCTGTGGGGTGCCGCCGACAGCATCCACGCCTCCTTAACCACCACTAGCACAGTACCGCCCAGAAGAGACTCCACATCACTGCCGGAGGAAGTAGATGTTCATCCTCTCTGGTCATCGCGAGTCTTCAGAAGAACCTCTGTTGTCCGCCGCCGTCTTGCCGAGTGGTCGCCCAATGCCTCCGCTAGATCCCGAAGTCTGCGAGGGAGCGACGTGACGCACTGGGCCACTTGATGCGTCGGTCATCGTCGCAGCTTTCCTCTCAGAGTGATGACGGCCAGCAGAATGACGCAACGAACCCAGACGCTTCGTCCAAAGAGCGGCGAATCTGCGATGTGTTGGAGCGCACCGACCGTCTGCTAGGCCACTCCGAACCACATCCTCCGGGTGTAGACTTAGTGCCTCCTCGACCTTCGGTTCTGGATGTAGGACACCACTGTCGAGCTGTCGGAGATTACGCGTACTCCTGCTCCCACCCAGAGAGCTCGAGTCATGCTGTTTTCCCTCCAGCCTGTTGAAGTGTTAGAGCGGCTTGATCCCTTGTCCACGTACGAGGATGTCCTGACTTCTGAGCCGCTGCTTCCACTCGGAGAGAATGCGGGGACACTGCTTTCACTCCAGCCTGTAAAAGTGTTAGACGGCTTGCGGCTTGATCCCTCGCCCACGTACGAGGATCTCGTGACTTGTGAGCCACTGCTTCCACTCGGAGAGAATGCGGGGCACACTGCTTCCATCTCCCGCCTGTTGATGTGTTCATCCGCTTGATCCTTTGTCCATAACGAGGATCCTGACTCATGAGACGCTGCTTCCCACGGAGAGAGCGCTGCTTCAAATTCCAGCCTGTTGATGTGTTTTTCCACTTGATCCCTCGTCCCCTACGAGGATCCATGAGATGCTGCTCCCACTCGGAAGAGAGCGGGACCCACTGTGTTGCTGCGTTAATGCTCGTTCCATAATCCAACAGGCTGAGGTCGAGTGTCGAAAGTGATGGCGATTCCGTCCTGCCGCTGCCATCTCCGTGATCCCGGCGCCGGTGTCGAGGCTGTCGTTCTCTTGAGGAAATCGGCCCTTAAAGCTCTGGTCTGAAGAACGGCCGCTCTTTCCGGGCGCCTCTGATGCTCGGCATCACCGAGAGATCCCACGCTGCGCCGTACCCGCGCTTGTCCGCTGGTCGGAGAGGTGAAGAAGGAAGGAGTTCCCAGGCAATAGGTATCTGTAGCATCCTTCTTCCCGCTGCTGCGGTCGCCCAACCAAACATGTAGGTTTCCTCCCCGCGTAATGCAGGTCCATGGCCACTGTGAGTTCCTCTCTACCTCTAAGGATGGAGTGTGGGTGTGTGGTTGCACCACCTCACGTCGACTGCTGACCGAGTTAGTTCTTCCCAATAGGGCTTCGGACATGGGGGATCCGCCCTGTGTGTTAGATCTCTTCTGTGGCTCGACTCTTCGACTCGGGACCCTGAAGCCTGTGTCATTCTCCATGTTCCTATGGCGTGGAGGAGGTGTCCTGGTGGTTCACTCGCGACGGGCATGCACTCCCGTCGGCTGGCTCTAATGACCGAATGTACGACCTCCTATGGACAGCTTCGGCCAACCGTATTCTGTCTTTGCTTCCTTCCTCGTCTTCCATCCTCCGGGGGTAGGGCCTCGGTCGCGCAATCATTATTCTGTCTTTGACTCCTTCTCGTCTTTCTATTTCCTTCCATGGGGACGAATCTCGTCGCGGCCGTTCTCTCATGTCTGGGCCCTCAAAGCGGAGGGGTGGAGGTGTAGAGTTCACTCTGTGTCTCTCATTCCTGTCCCTGTCTGAGAGGTGCGTTGTAGACGCGGCCCGGTGACAGCGCTGGTCCGGCCTAAGGCTGGCGGGCACTCTCCTCTCAGAGGGGGGGGTCCCCCGCTTGGGCTCTCTCTCTCTCCGTCTTTCACCTGTGGGGTGAAAATCTCGCCCAATCTCTCTATTGCGGGGGGACCGAGCTCCAAATGCCGACACATGCCTAGGGGACATACCCCATCGTTGGCGGTCGAGCATATCCGGGGCCTCTACGAGGCGGGGTGGAGCTCTTGGTGCCCGGGCTTGGACTGGGGAAAAGCCCCGATCCGAATGTTAGGCTCAATCATCTGCTGAAGGTGGGTAAGTTTTCCCGAGGCACGGCGGAGGTAGTGGACCCATTTTATTCACAGTTCTGTAGGATTCTGCCTTTTTCTGCCCTGCTGTAGTGTCCTTTTTTGACTTCAGCTGTGATAGCAGCGCCGGTCTCTCCGTCCGGTAAACGCCCACAGCTGTGACCATCTTTCTTCCTCCCAAGTCCCGCATCCTTGGCACGTCCGGCCAGAGGAGCCGCCCGAGCAGGGTAGGCAGACATCATGGCCCTCACTCTGCCATTGGAAGGCGCCACACTTGGTGCAAGTCCGTACCTAAGTACTGTAACAAAGGACAGAAAAAACAAAACAACCAAACCAAGTTAAAGCGGGGAACCTCCAAAGAAGAACCCCGCTCCCGGTCGGCCCAAACATCATGACCCGGTCACCGCCGCTGCCCGGTCGAAACCGGTTAGAGGCAGTCACCGCTACTTTACCTCGCCCTTGCCAAACCGATAATTCCACAGAAACCAACACCACGTAATCCACAGACCATGTAGCTAATCCAATCACAACACAATGCACATAATCCAACGTCCACGAAAATCCGAACACATAGATCCAAAGTCCACAGTACACAATGGTAATCCACCTAACTACAGCAGGAGCACGAAGTGCACACGGCCTGTCCTGAGCGGCTAAGCGAAGAGACTGCCGGGAAACGGTGAGCGCGCCACCGGATAGGGAGAAGTGGAGGCCACCCCAGGTGTCCTGGTAATGACACCCCTAGTGATTGCCTCCCCTGTGGTAATGTACACGAGTTTTTTGGGCTAAAATTGTTAAGCTAAGCGAAGTATTCCTAGTAGTAATGACGTCGGTAATGATTTTGAGAAAATAAAGTGGATTAAAAACCCAGATCAACATTGCATTGTTTGTATGGATTTTAAGCCTCGTCATCCTGATAAACTGTTGATACAATTGGTCTAATTCACACAACTGATCCTCAGGAAAAGGTTAGCATGATTTTATACAGTCACTTGGACTGACAGTGAGATGTATGTTTCTCCTGCCTACTTCCTAAGTTCCGGAGAAAGACATGGGTTATATAAGAGACCTGATCCATTCTTTTCGAGGATGGAAATGACTGTCTTATTCTATACCTGCGTATTTCTCTGTGGGCTGGCGATTGGGTGCCTGATAGGCGGGGGCAGGGGATCTAACTGTTGTCTGTCCAGCGCTGTGATTCCCCTTGGTTTGAGTAGTGAGATTAACACTTTGGCTGTCAGTGGCACTTTTGGTCGAGGTGATTCCAGGAGGAATCACCTCAACCAAAAGTGCTACTGACAGTTAAAGGGTTAAGATTAAGCAAACAATTTCTATTCTTTCAACTTACTGCAGCAAAAAAGGCATGATTTGCTTACCTCCCCTGGCCCAGTTTTCCATTTCTTGGGTGCTACCTTGGAGATTTTCTCATCGAGTATGAGGAACTGATATTCTTCATCTGCAAAACAAAGATATCAACAATGAGTTTGTTTGTTTTTAATGTACAAAGATTGAGACAGCAAACAAATTACCCATTAACCTGTTTAGCCCCATGGGTGCATTTCCCAAATATTGGAAGTGTTACTTAATGACTATGTACCAGTTGTTGGAGATGGATTTATGTTCATATAAGAGACCTGATGCATTATTTTTGAGGATGCAGATGATCTTCTTGGTCTATACCTGAGTATTTCTCTGTGGGCTGGCGATTGGGTGCCTGATAGGCGGGGGCAGGGGATCTAACTGTTTGTCTGTCCAGCGCCGAGTAATTCCCCTTGGTTTGTGTACAATTCTGCCAGCGTTAGCCTCACCTATCTGGTTTGCGAGTATCCATAACTCAGGCAAATTTGTATCGTTACATTGTTGTGTAATGTTCTGTGCATCTACTGTGGGAAATCAGGGTATTTACCCGACCACGTATAGTAATGCACCTTCGTGTTTGTGTATGTGTATGTTTGTCGTGCCTACTTCCTAAGTTCCGGAGAAAGACATGGGTTATATAGAAACCTGATGCATTCTTTTTTAGGATGCATATGATCGTCTTGGTCTATACCTGCGTATTTCTCTGTGGGCTGGCGATTGGGTGCCTGATAGGCGGGGGCAGGGGATCTAACTGTTTGTCTGTCCAGCGCTGAGTAATTCCCCTTGGTTTGTGTACAATTCTGCCAGCGCTAGCCTCACCTATCTGGTTTGGAGATGGATTGACCATGATAATGCCAGATTAGCTTGGCACCTTCAGGTGCCAAGCTAATCTGGTACTACCCTTGAATTATCATGGTCAATTAATCTTCTGCTGTAGGCTTTTGGGGCTAAAGGGTTATAACCCTAACTGATATGGAACAGCCATGACAGTTTTAAGGGTGGTGCCAGAAGTGATTATTAATAATTATGGAACCAACCTTGAACTATCATGGTTGATCTGTCTTCTGAAATGTTATGTAGGACATCTCCCAAAGAGAGTTTTAGGGTTTGTTGACTTAATACATGTATGAACCCATAATCTGTTTAAATTTATAAAATAACTTCAGAGGCATTACAGAAACCATCAACAGTATCAGCAGAATCTGTTTTGTGCATGCACTCTTATTTATAAGTATATTTGAGAAATCACTTGTCATTAAAGACCATTATTTTGGAGGCTGTAGCCAACTAAATTATTAAATAATGATAGCCGACACCTTCTTCCCCTCAATGATTCTCTTGAAAGATAATCAATCTGTTAACCCATATCATACTGAGGCTAAAAGCTTCAAATTTGTACACTACCATATATATGCAAGCTACATTATAGTACTTTCAGATAAGGATATAGACCAATGGCTTAAGTTCAAGGGTAGTGCCAGAATAACTTGGCGCCTAGAGACTCCAAGCTATTCTGGCACTACCCTTTAACTATTTTAGTGAAATGTATTTCACACGCTGGTGTATTCCAAATGATAAGGGTTAAAACCACATTTTTCTCACACAAAAAAGAGGTTGCTCACGATCGAGTCTACTCTACTCACTGCTCCCTAATTCCAAAAAGTAAACAGCCAATCTATTCCAATGAGTTCATAATACAAACCTTTGAGAAAGGCAAGTCCAAAATATTCTGTCTCCCGAAGATTAAGGTGTGCTGCCACCTGGTTGAAGACTTCGTACAACTTGCCCTTGACCTGTAAAATAAGTCAAACATTAACCTCCTGTGCATGCAACCAATGGTACTGTTTACAATGGAAAATCACCACTGCCACAACAAAGTATGTTGGGTTTTTTAACCTGTTTAACCCCAGGACCCTGCAGCAGGAGATGGATTGATCATGATAATTCAAGGGTAGTGTTCATCTGGCACTACTCTTGAATTATCATGATCAATCCACCTCCTGCAACTGGTACATAGTCTTTCAGTAACACCTCCAAAATTTAGAAAAAGCACCCATGGGGCTAAAAGGGTTAAAATCCATTCAGTCCACACGACAGACGATTTCTGGAAATAAAAAGTAGATCCAAATTAATGTGTTTTTTATGAAAACAGTGGATTAAAAGCCTGGACAAACGTTTGAGTGATATTGCATGTTTGTCAGGCTTTTAATCCATTGTTTTTGTCAAAACGCATGCAATTTTGATCTGCCACTGACAAGCGTCGAGAATTAAAGAAAAAGAAATCAGAGGTAGAAGGAGCTAAACAATACAGGGAAATTAACCAGGATATCAGGAAAAGCATGAAAAAGGCAAAGAATAAGTGGATTGAAGATCAGTGTAAACACGTAGAAGAAAACCTGAACAAAAATAATAGCAAAAAAAGCATACCAGCTGGTGAAAGACCTGACCAGTGTAAAACAAGGACGCTCCTCGATCATTCAAGATAGTGAAGGGAACTGTCTTACGGAAGACCAAGACATACTAAAGAGATGGACAGAGTACTGCTCAGATTTGTACAACCACCGAGCTGCAGGGGACCCAGGCATACTTGTCAACCCACCCGTGACCAACAATGGCAACTATCCCATCCTCCGAGAAGAAGTAGAGGCTGCAGTGAAGTCGCTGAAAAAAGGGAAGGCAGCAGGAGCAGACAACATCCCTGCAGAGCTAGTCCAAGAAGGGGGAGAAGACACGATAAGCGCCTTACTAACAATCTGCAATAAGATCTGGCAGTCAGGGGATTGGCCCACACCATGGACCCAATCACTTATAATAACTTTCCCCAAAATAGGCAACTTACATCAATGCCAGAACTATCGCACGATCAGTCTTATATCCCACCCAAGCAAAGTCATGTTAAAGATCCTACTGAACAGGCTGAAGCCACAGGCAGAGGAAATCATAGCTGAGGAACAGGCAGGCTTCAGACCAGGGCGCAGCACAACTGAGCAGATCTTCAACCTGAGAGTTCTATGTGAGAGATACCTCCAGCACCAGCAGGACCTCTATCATCATTCATGTCTTTGTGGATTTTAAGAAAGCGTTTGACAGGGTGTGGCATGCAGCTCTTTGGTCCACCATGAAGCTATACAACATCAATGCCAACCTGATCAAAGTCATAGCAAACCTTTACAACAAGGCCACTAGCGCAGTCTGCTTCAACGGCAAAATAGGAAACTGGTTTAGGACTACAGTTGGAGTCAGACAAGGCTGCTTGCTCTCACCTACTCTTTTCAACATCTTCCTGGAAAGAATCATGATGGACGCTCTGAAAGATCATGAAGGAACTGTAAGTATTGGAGGCAGAACAATCACGAACCTGTGCTTTGCGGACGACATTGATGGCCTTGCAGGAACAGAGAAGGAGCTAGCTCAGCTGGTGGAAAAGCTGGATAGTACAGCCATTGCATATGGGATGGAAATCAGTGCAGAGAAGACCAAACTGATGACCAATAACGCCAGTGGCATTGGCACTGAAATCATGGTTGGAGGCCAAAAACTGGAAACAGTTAAGAAATTAAAATACTTAGGAGCCATTGTGACAGATGAGGGATCAAAACCAGAAATACTGTCCAGGATTGCGCAGACAACAGCACTGACAAGACTGAAGACCATATGGAAGGACAGGTTCCGGCATCCGATTTTTCTCCTCTAGTAAGTGTCACCGTTAATTCGGGCGGACCGTCGGGGGTTCTTTCTCCGGGTACTCCGGCTCTTCCTCCCCCTCCACTTTGGTATCAGTTTCAGTCCACTTAATCAAATTTCAAATACAAACGATTTTGAATTTCCAAAAACTACAGTAGCTCGCTTGAGCTTGCCCTTAGCACCACGTGAAAGTTCTGTGTTTACGTTCAGTGTGTGAGTGAATGCGCGTGATTCACGTGAGCGTGCTTGTTGGGTTCAGTTCGCGGCGGCGCTTTGAGCCGATTTTCAATTGGGATAAAGCGCCTATTTAATGCGCTTATTATTATTATTATTATTAGAAACATCACACTCTGCTCCAAGATCAGACTGATGCGGTCCTTAGTCATCTCAGTGTTCTTGTATGCCTGCGAGTCATGGACCCTCACAGCAGACCTTGAAAGGAGGATACAAGCCGCTGAAATGAGATGTTTTCGAAGGCTGCTTGGCATCTCATACAGAGATCACATCACAAACGAGGAAGTGGGAAGCAGAATCAGGCAAGCCATCGGGCCCTATGAAGACTTATTAGCTATTGTGAGAAAACGCAAACTGAAGTGGTATGGGCATGTCACGCGTTCAGCAGGGCTTGCCAAAACAATCCTGCAAGGCACTGTGAAAGGAGGACGAAGGAGAGGAAGACAGAGGAAAAGATGGGAGGACAATATCTCAGAGTGGACAGGACTGAAGCTGGGCGATACACTGAGAATGGCAGAGAACAGAGAGGATTGGAGGGAGCTGGTTGCCAAGTCATCAGTGGTGCCCCAACGGTCGGCAAGACTACGGGATATAGATCTATAGATAGATAGATGCAATTTTGACTAGCTTCTGATTTCTGAATGTCCATTATAAATGACTGTGAAAAAAAGATGATCGCACTATGTAGGTGGTCACCTAGACAGGTCTGACTGTACAGATTTACAGATGATAAAATCTCTTAACTGAAAACTTCAGTCCAATAGAATGTAATACAATTACACAGTATTAGTATTACTTCCAAAACAAACACATTTCTACAAATTTAAATTTGTGTGTGTGTGTGTGTGTGTGTGTGTGTGTGTGTATGTGCGCGCATGCATGCGTGTGCACGTCTTAACCCCCTTGTGCTGGCGACTGCGCAGAGGTTAACCCCCTCGCTGCCACTGGACGCATTTTCTTGGTTTCTTAAATCCTTGTTCATTCAACAACCAAAAGCCACATCCATTTTAATTTTAAAGGAACATTGGAAAAACTTAATTCAGCAAGTGGCATAGATCCTCGTGAGCCCCAATTGCATGAGACACAGATCCTCATGAGCCCCTGCAACTGCGAGGGCTCATGAGGATCTATGTCTTTTGCACTTGGATTGCGTTCCTTTTCATCGGCACTGAAGGGGTTAACCAAACAAACAAGTTCTAATGGCCTTTACTTTGGCAGACTGACAAGCAATACGAAGTGCATGGGAAAAACGTGTGCATTGGAAAAGCTTACGTCGACATCCACAAGGAGCTGTTCCCCATTTAACAGGATCACGTTGACCACCTTGCGCTTGTTCTTGCTGCTGCTGGCTGGTGACACCGCTCCATTCACCGTGCTCATCGTAATCCACTCACCGCCCAGTCACTGACTCGTGCACCGGCATCCCTTCCAGCAGTCGATTCCTGCACAAAATCAGCAAAGCATACTCTACAGTATATGACCGAAATTTACAACATTTGAAGGCCCACTACCGCCGTAACTGTTCAAAGGTACACTTCTGTAACACATGGTTATGAAACGCTACACACAGGTCTAGATATGGTTCATTTAAACACAGGACAATCCAGTTCAGCACACGCCGTTTTGATATCAAGTAATTTGACATTGACTCTAGTCCGTTTTATAAATACAACGCTTTCAGTACGAGAAACAGCTAAAAATAGATTGACTCGCTAATGGCTGGGCAGAATAAACAAGTGCAATTACGTGTGTGCTTTTGCTGCAAGTCCCAGCTGCTGTTAAAGTTCATTAGGTGTCTTCAAATTTACACATAATGCCATTAATGGTACTTTAAATCTTTATTTTTCTTACTTCACTGAATGATTTGTTCTGGCGAAAGTGGAAATCATTTTGATAATCACCGACATTCACACCTGTATGTGGCAGAACTTTGAGGCAAATCAGTGTGTAATGCATGCATTTCACTCATGAAAATGTCAATAACTGGCATAACATGACATCAAAAACAAAGTATGCACATCTACCGACTGTACACCCCCTGCCAACAGTTAGCTCTGACCCTCTGTACAACTTTACAGTGTCTCGGATTGATTCACAATAAAAGGAACTCTAGTTATTAAACTGGTAAACTCTCAGAACTAAATGACTTCATTTCTATAGAATGGAAGTCATTTAGTTCTGGGGGGTTTTAATACCCTTTTAGCCCCAAGGTCCCATTTCTCAAATTTTGGTGGTGTTGCTCAACGACTATGTACCAGTAGCAGAAGGTGGCTTGACCATGATAATTCAAGGGTAGTGCCAGATTAGCTTGGCGCCTGATCTTGCACTACCCTTGAGTTATCATGGTCAAGCCATCTCCTGCTGTAGGGATCCGGGGCTACAAGGTTTAAGAGTTAACAGTGTATGGGGTAAGAGCTGTTGATACACATAGAAAGGGGAACTCGTGGAAAAGCATGGGAGGATTCTGATACTAAGCTAGGTTTAAATTCAGCATGGTTCTGTTTTTTAAAAAAGGGGGGCAAGAAATGGAAGAAGCCTCGTTTTAAAATGTTTTTAAACTGTGGCTGAAATGGGTAAACGTTTCCTGCAATCACTCACTCAGACAATCTCAGTCAGGAAAAACGGCGAGACAGACAGGGCAAGCTGTCAGACTCAAGAGCCGAGACTTTATTTGCCCATGCCAGCAGCTACATCAGAGGCACAGATTCACCCTGGCTGTCTCGCTCCCCCCCGCCCCCCCACCCAATCGGCGGGAGATAACCAGTGTGGCACAGCTTTTCATATACCCCTGCTATAGCGCAGCACTTTTCTTAGTGGCTGGCGCAGGACGAAGTCCACTCACGCACCCTGACCCGGGCCAGGTGCTTAAGAAAATTTCGGCCTTCACTCGCCACGGTCACCTTTACCATAAATAAATGGTTTGCCTGTTGGTGGCGATTTTTGTCGCGACCATTCCTGCAGAAATCATCGCGACAAAAACCGCTACTAACTGCCAAAGGTTGATCAATTGTCTCAGTCCAAGGAGGTCACCAAGGTTTTGCATGAGCATAAAATGTATATGCGATCTGCACAAATTCCTTTTATCTGCACGAGGCATTGATCTTCGTATGCCACAGCAGGAAGCTGGGAAGCCGAAAATGTCATGCTGACCTGAATCAGCTCCATCCATGAATTCGAAGTGGGTGGTTTTTTGTTTTTTTTAAAGATGTACAATGTATGGTGTCTTAACTCATTCAGCACGCACGTAATTCCCAAATTTTGGAGGCATCATCTAACGACTATGCACCAGCTGCAGGAGATGGATTGACCATGATAATTCATGGTCGACTCATCTCCTGCTGTAGTGCGTCAGTGCTGAATGGGTTAACCTGTTCAGAGCCCAGACTGTGTTGCAGCAATCCGAGTTCATGCAACATCAAAACACCCTAGCTGTCCCAGGAACATGGATTCAAAGTGGTGTCGGCGGGGGCTCATGAGAAGCTTATGAGAATCTATGCTTCTTGTAGTTGGGTGGTGTTTAACTTTCCTCGGCCCTGAACGGTTTTTAAACCCCCGTGTGCATGCTGCCACCGATACTGTCTACAGTGCCGGTGGCTGCATGAACTGCGGGGTTAACCCAGGAATGCACGTGCGTCTTCGCCTAAGTTGGGGGGTAAAAAGGATGCACACACACACACAGACAGCAAGAGCAGGTCATGGCGTGGCGCCAAGAGCACTTAGCTCAGTTTCCCTCTGCTTACGTAACTCATCTTTAAATGCGAGTTCAAAGGCCCGCGGGGCCAGTAGCGTGAATGAGCTCAGCCCTACGCAAGCCCCTTGGCAATGTGCTCCGCCATATGAGCGGATCACCTTGCTTAGCGGCTTACGCAGGACTAAGCTCACTCACGCAACTGATTAACAATTCCAGCCAAAGTGAGGAACTGGAATGTGAAAGTATTTCGCATGTACCGTATCAGTACAGTCACACACTGCCGGTCGCGTACTTCGTACCGCTACGCGGGATTAACAGCGGATAGAGAAAAAGGTCTATACCAGAAACATGGATTGAAAGTGGTGTCAGCAACAGGCATAGATCCGCATGAGCCCCCACGACTGCGGGGGCTCCTGAGGATCTATACCTCTTGCATTTGGGTGGTGCTCAGATTTTCTCGGCACTGCGGAACAGGTTTAAATGCTTGCCATCAAAAAGATAATAGTAATACTGTGAGAATTGTCATAAATTACCGCACAAATTACCGCAGCCTGGAATCGTCTGTTCGGGCACGACTGGAAAAAACAACCCAAGTGCACACTACTGTGCCACTGTCAGTGACTAATATGAACGCTGAAGCAGCACCTACAGTAACACGGGCAAATTACCATCTTTCCGGCACTGTTGTATTAAAGGTGTTAAAACTTTGGCTGTCGGTTGTCGGTTGCGGTTTTTGTCGCGAAGATTCCTGCAGGAATCATCGTGGCAAAAACCGCTACTGACAACCAAAGGGTTAAAACAAGCGCAACTGTACAGTGATAGTTTGTCACCGTTGCGTATCTACGGTGACCCTACTTGTCTTCCCTAAAATACACCAGCTACAGTGACATTACACATTAAACAAACAAATCATCTGGTTTTCAAGGCTACGAATTCTTTATGTGACGACCGTAATGAATAAGGCACTGTCACAAGTCAACCTGATGTAAAATAAACAGATGGCACGCACACATCTGATTCTGAATGTTATGTCAACATGCTTCCCTTGGGGAGGCAACACAACTTAAATCACACATCTGATTCTGAATATTATGTCAACATGCCTCCCTTAGAGGAGGCAACACAACTTACGTAATGCCTAACACTACAGTAATCATTTAAACCCTTTTCATCCTGATACTCTACTGCTTGAAATTAATGTGAATATGATAGCTCAAGGGTGGTGCTAAAATAGCTTGACGCCCGAGGCGCCAACATTCCGGCACCACCCTTGAACTTGAACTATCTCCTAGTCTGTAATGTAGCGTTTACAGGACAATAAGCAAGTTTTAAAAACTCAGCCTCAGGATGTAACGGGATAATAGTATCCTACCACAATGAATTCAACCGAAAGAGGGCTTCCATTTGCACCCCTTTACTGCGGAGAAAAAGCCAACAACGACAAGAGACCTAGAACCTCATAAACCCATGCAGTTGCTGGCACCACTTTGAATCCATTCCTTAGACAGCTTGCGAGGAATTAGCCAAGATTCTGAAACACAGCTAGCGTCAATTAGCAGTTAAGGGTTTAACCCTCTTGTGCATGCAGCTACAGGTACTGTATTACAACTTCTGGTGACTGCATGCACAAGGGTTAATCCTATTCCTAGCAATGCTGAAAAATGAAAAGAGCAAGTAATGCCTAACACTGCAACCCTTTTAGCTCAAAGGCCCCATACGACTATGTACCAGTTGCAGGTGATGGCTTGAGCATGATAATTCAAGGGTAGTGCCAGATTAGCTTGGCGCCTGGAAGGCGCCATGCTAATTTGGCACTATCCTTGAATTATCACGGTCAAGCCATCTCCTGCTGTAGGGATCCGGGCTAAAAAGGTTAATATCCAGAAGTGCCCGATGTTCACACTGCAGAAGTTCACTTCGCGAAGTGGACTGGACATCGCCACGCTCTTGCACCTTATGCGAAAGCATTCCCCTTGCCCGCAGTCAACGGTGGGCTGCAATATTCCGGCGCCTTCCCTCGCACTCCATCTCAACTCGAATTTTCTCTCGATGATGCTGCCTATACTATCACATTTTTAGTGCAGTTTTGGTGTGGGGTGGATGCCTTCGGTATCAAATAATCCCTGCATTAGTCATTGTGTAAGCCCCTCAGTTTTGATTGATCTGCCTTTTTGTTTCCGACGGTGTAACGCTGTATTCCGATCTCCAAGTCTGCCGAAAGCGTCTGCAAACCAGCTGTAGATAGCCCCTGGTCGTTTTACTTTTGTATCTAGTATCAGTCGTATTCCATGTTCCAACACTATAAGACTGGCTATCCCACAAATCACAACAATGTCACTAAAGGTAATTCCCGCTCAGCAGTAACCGAGTTCCCTGAGCAACGTGAAGCAGGCGACCTACTAGTCATCATTTTGAGTGTCACTCGTTTGGATAGCCTCGGTTTGACCGACCCATCAGATGTCTCAAAGGCCGAAGCAGGTTTAGCGATGTTCGAAGGCACTTTGACCAAGTGACCAAAGCAGCTTCGCTGAAGTCGCTGATGCACCCTTTGGACACTCGGCATTGTAAACCTTTGGGATATTAACCCATTACGGTTTAAATTTTTCAAATCTGTGTATTGTCCTATGAAGATTTACATTACAGATCTGGAGATAGATCATCCATTTTAGTTCAACTTCAAGGGCCGGTCGTGCCAGAATACCTTGGCACCCAAGCTATTCTGGCACCATCCTTGAACTATCACAGTCAAATGTATTTCATGGAAAAGTGGATCAGGATGAAATGGGTTAAGACGCACCATTACAGAACTGACTTACTGGTTGGAAGCCAAGACCGCCATACGCTCACGTCAAGACATGACGACGATGACTACACACGCTGCAATGTACAATAACAAAGCCGGCCGGTGAGTGAGCGGCATCAAATGCCGTCTGGTCTGGGACCAACCCAGAAAGCACAAGTCATCGAGCTGACGTCGGTCGCAGTCAGCTCGCGTGCGCCTGATAATATTTTGGTCACTGGGAACCTAACCGTACATGTATGGTATTCTCTCAGACACTGTCTTCGGTGGGAAGTAATATGATTTGAAAATCAGCCCGTCTGTATCATGTGGTGATAGGAGCCATGCATGGCTTGACTGCCGAGACAGTGAACGAAATCCAACTGCAATGAGGTATAGACTCGCATGAGCCCCCATGCCTCTTGCTGAAACCACTGTGTAACCAGATTTCTGTGGCGGCAGAGGAACAGAGACTCTTGGAGATCCTTTGTAGGCGGCCTATGCCCCAGTAGGGGTGCAAGGCATAAGTAAGTAAGTAAGAGAAACAGGAAGTCAACTAAGATTTCAGAAACACAATCTACATCCGTTGGCAGTGAATGAGTTCTTTAACTCATTCTACCCCAGACACACCGCAGCAAGATATGGATCGACCATGATAGTTCAAGGGTGATGCCAGAATAGCTTGGCTAATCTGGCACTACCCTTAAATGTCGGCACCAAGCTAATCTGGCACTGCCCTTGAATTATCATGGTCGATCCATCTCCTGTTGTGCGTCAAGGCTGAATGGGTTAAACTAAAAGTAATTTACACCCACCAACACGACTGAGACGCAACAAAACCAGTGCCATGCTTTGACAGGGTTCAAATGACGTGCATGGACTGAACACATCTTTTCTTAAAACCCTTATCATTCGGAAAACACCAGTGTGTGAAATAAGTTTGACTAAAATAGTTCAAGGGTAGTGCCACAATAGCTTGGTGCCCCTAGGCGCCAAGCTATTCTGGCACCACCCTTGAACTAAAGCCATTGGTCTCATCCTTATCAATAAGTACTATAATGTAGCTTGCGTATGGCAGTGTACAAATTTGAAGCTTTTAGCCTCAGTATGATGCGGGTTAAACACGCCAGCCTGATGTTTGGTCCTCTTTACACAACCAGTATGCGCGGACTACACTGTGTAAAATAAAGAAAACACATGACAATGAATACAAAATGTCTAAATGACTGGTGCCACTTGCATGAGGGTGCTCACTCATGCAACTGTCCCCTGATTCTGAGCTGTCCAACTATCGTGTGTTCTGCGCCTTCCCCTAATGTCTTAATATAGTGCCCAATGTCTCTTAACGTTCTCACTTGCGTGATATGGATAGATCTACGTGATGTGCAACACTGATACTGCCTACAAGTACAAGACAGGTGTCTTGAATGAATGCCACAATCTTCTGTGGTCGCAATACAACGACTCCCGTCGACCCCTCAGTCTGGGGTAGAAAACTTTATGCTTCTTGCCGTTATCTAGATCAATGGAGAACTTAGCCTTGGACTGTCCGTCGAAACACTTTTTCTTGTCAGTGATACCTAGCTTTCGGAGTTTACCGCTGACAAGAAATACCCAGACCGTCGAAGACACCTCCGTAAATGTCTAGATGCCAGACAAACGTCTCCACTGTAAAGCTTTCCCTGAGCCACCTTGTAACAAAGGATTGTTAATGGGTAGTACCTGACTAGCTTAGTACGAGGAAGATAAACACATACATGTAAGAGCTACCTTGAGCTGTTACAGTTGAGTCGTCTAGATGCTTGCAGCTGAGATTCTAAAATGCGCACTGGATGAGCAAAGGTGATTGCGGGCAAGAGGCGAGAGTGCAAACGCCCGGGTAGCCTTCTGCGCCCAAGGAACACAGATTTAAAATACTGTGTTGTACAGCTGCTAGAACAAAGCTTTGATCCTCAGGAGCTACAGCCGATGTGGGGTTTGCTGCTGAGCCTGTTTCTAGTCGCTCTCCAGGTAAAGGCGTACACTCATGCCACAACCATTTCTCGTACCACTACCATCCCTTAACTAGTCTCGTGCCATCTGCAGGAGGTGTAGATTCTCATGAGCCCCTGCCGTCGCAGGGGCTCGTGAGAATGTAACCTCGTGCTGACTCAGCCACGCGTAGCTCCTCAGACGAAGATAGTCCTCGGGGTTAGTCTGCGACCGCTGACGTTACCTTCACGTCACCACCACCCCACACCTTTTAGTTTCACCCCTCCCACGCAGTTACACTGAACCCCCACTACTGCCAACTGCTGCAACACAAGTCGGCGCCAGCGCCACCAATATGATGGAAAATTACACGCGCAATATTTCTGAAGAAAGGGGGTGGAAAGCATGTACAAGAAATAGATCACCTAGAAAATTACTGGTGGTTACGTGCAAACTCAGTGGTTCATGTCTTTGATTGTTACAGGAAAATAAACAATCTGCACAAACCACTTGTGTACAAAACAGTTTAAAGAACCCTCCATGGTTGTTTGCGGCTCATGCACTTAAAAGTTCAAGAGACTGTTATTTTAAAGTTGAAGAAACCGTTATTGTAGTTTAAACCACTTCATAAACTTTTAAAATCATTTCCTCTTGTAAAGTGTGCATTCCTCTTATTAGTCTTTTTATATCCTTATTTTTAACGGGGAAAGAGGGATGGGGGCGGAGGCACTTCATTTACATTTATTCTCAATTTATTTTAACAACCTGACTGCCAGTGATTTCGCATCTGAAACCCCTGCACCCTCCGTGACCAGCATTCGCGCGTGAAGAACAAATAAAATGGGACCAAACGTGGGTACAAATAACACAGGTCTAACAAGACACAAATCCTCAGGATTTATGTCTCTTGCCGACGGGTAGCGTTCGCCTTGCCCCGGCTGTTAAGGGGTTAAGAAACAGTGAGATTCTACAGACCTACTGTGCTAATAAAACATTTCATTTATAACCATGAAAAATACTGCCGGTAAACAATGAAAGCTAAGCACTCTCCAACGTACAGCACTCACTCACTTTACCCCTTTAAAGCCGAGGATATCCAACTGCAAAAGGTATCTAGATCCTCATAAGTCCCCGCAGTTGCGGGGGCTCGTGAGGATCTATGTTTCTTGCCGACCCCACTTGACACCCACGTTCATCGCACGACTGGGGCGCTGCTTTGGCCCAGACTTAGCAAAAATTTCAAACACACAATTAGCGTCCACTGTCTGGTAAAGGAGCCACAAACACAAATTAACCCGTTCAATCCCAAGACCACATTTCCCAAATTTTGGAGGTGCTAGTTAAGACTATGACATTGTATCTATTGCAGGAGATGGATGGACCATGATAATTCAAGGGTAGTGCCATTTGAGCTTGGCGCCTTCAGGCGCCAAGCTCATCTGGCACAACCCTTGAATTATCATGATCTCTCCTGCTGTAGTGATTTGGGGCTAAATGAGTTAAACAGCAACACAGCAGTGCCGTGCAAAAAAAAAAAAAAAAAAAAAAAAAAAAAGCACTGTGAATACTTTACTTGTGTTGGTGGAAGTGAAAAAGTGTATCCTTTTCGGCGTCTAGAGCTAGGAACACATTCATCATCCAAATTTGCCACTGGTATGAAATGCGGGGCTACATTCTTAATGGTACAGCAGTACACCAAAACGCCGGATGATTCCTCTATCTGCCGATGTACATGCGGTGGCTCTCTGACGGAAAGAGGTGTAAATTATTACTAGCCCCTACGACAGCAGGAGCCCATAAGAATCTGTGCTTGTCGCTGACGGACGCGTGGCTTCAGACATTCCTAAGTACCGGGAATTAGAAATGCGGACGGAAGGAAGACATCACTGCACTTCCCCAGGCGGGTCTGAGATATTACATCCTGAATGAGCCTTCCAATCCTCACTCTATTTAAAACCACAGCGTTTGACTCACAGTCACACTCAAGAGTCATAGGAAGAATTTCAACTTGACTGTCACACACAAAGATTAGCGACACTTATGACACATTTAGGTCCATCAGAAAAAAAGAAGGAAAATATAAAAATAATGCAGAAAAAATCAAGTGAATTTGTAACAATTACCATTTAACCCTTTGGGTGTAGATAGTGGTTTTCATTGTGACGATTCCTACAGGAATCATCGTGACTCAAACCGCTACTGACAGCCAAGGGTTAATAGAACTAATAGTGAACAGGCCAGCAATGCTTGTTATGCAGACTGTTACTGAACAGATGCTGGTGGTGAAAGAAAGCACTGCGTTCACTCAATCCAAAATACTGTTAATGTTTCTTCAGGGGAAAAAAGTGCAGTACATCCATTGCTCTAGTCTACTACTAGCTAGCATACATCATGTGAAAAAAGCTAGGTGCATACATTACTCAATAGTAAAATAAAATCTGTGTAAAATCTGGCTGTGACTTTCTTTTCCAGAAGAGTGTACAATTACTAATTACTGTGCATCATATTCCTGACAAGTAAAGATAGCTGGATTAACCTGACTCTTGAAAACAGTGTCATCTCCTAATCATGTACAAACATAAGCCGAGCAGTCTAATTATTTGGATACTTTACTCCAGCACACCTACTGTATCTGCACTTTTATAACACAAGGAAGCCATGAGAAGGTAACTTCAGTTACAATACTGAATAAAACAAGAATGAAACGGATGAAGGCCAGACAGAAGATTTACATGCTGACAGCTACACTCTGTGGTTGGGCTAGAACTGGACAGACTTCGATATTTGAGCAAAGCTGACACTGTCAGCGTCACTAGTAATGATGGTGCATTAATTATAAATTTCTTTTTCTAAAAACAAGAAAGGCAAAGCCATTAATGATTATGGCTCATGTGTATGATTGATTTACACTGTGTGACCTTTGTGGCAAGGGCTGGCTTCTGCAGCAGCAAAATCCATGTTTTCGGAAAATGTAAGCACTCATTTTTCACACATCTGTCAACCCTCATGGCCTGTGACCTTTGTGATGAGTTGACTAAATTAGTATGCATAGGATGGTCTTATCATCAGCTATCTTTGTGCCAAATTTGGTTGAAAAATTTGCAAAAATGTTGATAACACCTACAATTTTACCAAAAATGTGGCATTTTACACACATTTGCCAGCCTCTTGACCTTTCCAAGGGGTCATCCAAATGCATAGATAGTTCTTACCATCAGGTATTTCTGTACCAAATTTGGGTTTGAAGTTGTGAATAGTATTTCAGAAAAAAAAAATCTTTTGTCAAAACATGGCTATTTGTTACCTATTTCCTGAGCTCTCATGACCCTACACCTTTCTGAGGGATCAACCAAATTAGTGTGCATAGAAAGGTCGTCCCATCAGGTATCTCTGTTGCAAGTTTGGGTTTAAAGTTGTGAATAGTATTTGAGAAAAAAACATCTTTTGTCAAATTATGGCCATTTTTCACCTATTTCCTGAGCTCTTGTGACCCTTGACCTTTCTGAGGGATCAACCAAATTAGTATCCATGCATAGAAAGGTCTTACAATCAGGTACCTGTGCACCAAATTTGGGTTTGAAGTTGTGAATAGTATTTGAGAAAAAATAAATTATGTCAAAATATAGCTATTTTTGACATATTTCCTGATCCCCATGTGACCTTGACCTTTGTGAAAGGTCACAAATTGGTACTTTTGTTTAGAAAGGTCTTGCCACAAAGTATCCTTGGGCCAAGTTTGAAGAATGTGGCTTGAATAGTCTCGGAGAAAATGCCAACATTAAACTTAAAGTTTACCACGGACGACCACCGGCACGTCAGACATAGACTCACTTTTGCTTCGTATGCGAGTCAAAAAGAAGGTAAATTGCGGTACTTTTCTGATTTGATCCATACCTAAGCACATTTGCACCTAGTACCTGCAATATGTTTTAAAACATTGTACATGAATAAGCAAAAATACACAAGGTACTTTTTATGGCCGGTGCTTCATACAGAATTTGCGTCAATATATCAATATCCTCCACTTATTCACAATAGCCCTGGGATGAAAGGTCTCGGGAGTGTGTGACACACTCCACAAGACAGCAATCTGTGGAATGTCAATGAGCAAGGGTCACTGGTATGGTAACAGGCCGTAGTGTCACCCCAAGGGACTACCTCAGTCTGAGGATACACAAAGCCAATCCTTGCCAGCAAAAGGCATACATGCGGCTGCGGGATCTATGCCCGTTGTGTACATGTAAGGGTCTTAGTGACAGGCCTGTTAATGTTAGTGAAATGGGCAATTCACACCAGCTTTTCCTCGGCCTAATGCACCAGGCTACCCTCATGCTAGCTCTAGACACAACACTCAGTGTATCATTTCCGTAGTAGTATACTGTCCCGACGATTTTCTGCTTCATGGATCGTCTAAAGCCCCACATAAACTACACAGACTGACAGAGAATGCAAGGTCAATGTCCCCAGAAACAGTTTCTGTGCGAGTAAGTTGCCATAATCACTGGAGAGGGAATTTTTTTTTTTTCAGAACAACATAATTGAATCAAGCTCGCACAGAAATTTGCAAAGGTTCTGGAAAGGTTTATATTCAATAGGAAAATTAGCTCTGGGTACCCGTACTTTGAACACTTACACAAATTAAGTCCTGTTGCAATATTCAAATCAACAGAATTTCTCAATCTGAGGATGTACATGATATAGATGAAGTTGAGCTCTGCCAGAAAGTGAAGTCACCAAACCCTCTAACAACAGTCTATAGATCAATAGATCAGTGGTTCTTACGGACATGCAGGGCCGCATCTGACAAACTAAACAGAGAACACAACTCTTTCAAGCATAACACAAACTATGTAAATTTTCATCAATTTTTTTACCAATAATTTACAAATTTACAAATAATTATGAAGCAAATTAGTCAGGCAATTAACCCATTAGATCCTGAGGTTGATTTTTTTTTCAGATTAGTGCACTGTCCTCTGAAGGCTACATTTCAGTTCCAACAATAGGCTGACCATGATACCAGTTCAAGGGAGGTGCCAGGACAGCTTGGCGCCCCTTGGTGCCAAGCTGTTCTGGCACCCCCCTTGAACTATCAAGTATCATGGTCACATATATGAGAGCGTATCAGGATGTAAAGGGTTTGTCATATGGTTTTTCAGAGAATTACAGGTTCAACAGATCAAGAGGCAACCATGACCATGAAGATAAGACACAAGTCCTTTCATCAAGGATTGTCAACTATTTGTACACATTCCAAACAGTAATTTTCAACTTCTGCCTTCAATCTCTGCCACAGCTGGTTGTTTCTATGAAAAAGTAGTGCATCCCTTTGTCTCCTCTAGCAAATGGTTGAAACATAAAGCACAGCTTCGATACGCTGCAATTAGTAGAGTTATAGCTGAAAAAAAATCACCACAATCGACTCAAAACATTGCTGTGCCAAAAGCCTAGACAACAAGAAGTGTACACTACAAGTGTTTGCTATCAACTGAAAAAGATGTCATAATCAGTTTGCCCACCGGCTCTAGTACAAATGCAGCAACCTGACACTCACCGGGGTCACCATTAAAATTAAAAACCAAATCACTACCTTGAATGCAGACAATCCACAGTTGACAACAAGTTGTTTCTTGAAACTGTGTGCCTGTAGATTAGGTTACGGTCGTTTAAATTATAAAATATAATACTACCTCAGGCAGCAAGGGGTTTTCAAACAGCAACCGACAATTCTTGACAGATTTCATACCCTCTTTGAGTCTTACAAAACTGTAAAGGTTTTTACTCACACCCTAATGCTTTAGTACCATGGTGACTGGTCATTTCAAATTTGGTGCTATAATTACATTATATTTTATGAGTAATCCTCAGTGACAGTGACACATTATCTGTTTGGTGCATGTGCAGGCTTGAATGTACCGTGTTGTTTCTGTCATAAAATAACATAAATGATTAAAACAGCAGTACTGTGTTCATTTTGTTGAACTGATTTGAGTCAACACTAGTCATTTCTGGCAACAGTTCAATTAGTTGTCGCAAATGCTCCGTGGGAAAGCATTTACGCGATCAGACCATTTGTGGTGATTTCTGTATGTTCGTACTTTCTGCACTAGATCTAATACACATTCACACCCTTTATTTTTACTATGTGACTGAAGGCTCTAGTCTAATACGTGACATTTGTATGTGATGTGCAGCCTGATCTTGTCTGTCTTCAGCCCAGCCTAACCCACCCCACACTTCATCAAAACAGTTTCTTCTTGTTCAAAACACTGGGGCAAGATTATAATTTACATAACATAATTTACAAAATATGGTTTGAAAAAAAGGTAAAACATAAGTGGCATGCCAGCCTTTACTTTATAAACTTTCCATACATTGGTGTTGCCCAATCAGATTATGACAATTACTAAGTGAGGTTCCCCAATTAAATTATGACAATTACTAGAACATTACATCCCAGAGGAAATTTTGCAGATGAGATCATGTCAAGTGCGCAAAATCTCTATGGGGAAAGAGGGAGTACCAGATCTGATCTGCATAGAGAGGGATCAATGGTCTGCTAAAGATCTTCCAGAGGATGAAGTCTTTTGTTGGAAAACACAGCCATACAGTATGATTGACACACAAGTTAACCCATTTAGCCACAGGACCCTGCAGAGGAGCCAAGCTCATCTGGCACTACCGTTGAATTATCATGATCAATCCATCTCCTACATAGTACATAGTTGTTAGACAATGCCTCCAAAAGTTTGAAAATGTGACCAAGAGGGTTAACAAAGACCTGACATCCCATTACGTGACTGAGGCTCTAACTAGTCTAACACAAGTAACAGTTTTTGAGTGTGTGTTATAATGTAACTATCCACAAAAGAAGTTCCAAATCTGAATACACCACCAACTATTTGGTGAAAACATAAAACCCCACGTGTTCATCAATAATGTACCCTGCATACATTCAAACTGACCATGTCTTAGTGCACATTAAGATAAGCGGCAGACTATAAGAGTTGGGGTACCCACATTTTTCATAATCATGAGTCGCGGGTAAGCCAACAAAGTCTGACTAAAGGTGGATGTACGCGTGTAATTATTTGTGTATATTTTACGCGAAATACACGAAAACCGTTTTAAAAGAAAACCAAAAAGCGTCACGCCGGGGAAGATGTTTATGCTTGAGATATTCGTTCAGCCTGCCCTTCCCACTCTCTCTTCGTGTTGGCATCACATTTCGGACGATTTGCGAGTGCATTTTTGTTAAGGATATAGAAAAATCCAAATTAGTACAACTTACCTCGTACTCATAATAACGATGATATGTTCCAGATTATTTCACCACATGTACAACCAGTAAACAATGCAAACTGTTGTAAATGAGAGTCCAAATTCTTCACATTCCTCACTTCTTTGTATCGGTGCTTTCTACATGTATGCGTCTGTCTGAACGTATAACCTCTATCCAAAATGTTTATTTGTGTATCTAACACTGTTGCATGAAAGAAATCAATAGAGGCATTAAACAAACATATATTATATATTATAACATTGGTGAGAACTGTAATTAATGATGAGTATCTAGGATGAGTAGGACACTATTTCATTGACAAGTTTAGAGAGTACTAAAGAACAGGTGGCGCTTCATATGTGACCCCTTCCGAGGTCAACATGTGCACTAGGAGCACACGCTATGTACACACCTGAACGATAATGTGTTATTTGATGTTTACCTGCCGCGTGATTGATTTAGGAAGGCTGTAGTTAGATTCCAAGAGTAGCTGTTAAGCCAAGTAAAAAGCATACGTTTTTTTCAAGGCAGTCCGTTTTTCACGATTGAGTGATTATGTCCGGAACTGTTACATTCATTATAGGTTGCTAATGTAATGTTGCAGTGCTTACTTGGCCATTTCCAGCCGAAGGACCAAATTCAGTACGCTCTGGTAAAATGCACGCATCCCCCACACACTCGAATCTTTTCTTTTTTAACTGACAATGACACAATAACGTGCACGAAAGGTGTTCTTCAATCAGATGGGCGGGTATGGAAGGGTAGATTGCTGATTTAAAGTACAGTAATTAAAGACATACAAAAAGGGAATAGAAGTTCCCCCCCAAATTTACTAGTAGTCGAGGTCATCCAGCATTGAGGTCAGCGTCCACTGAATTCCCTGCCTCCTTCCCTCTGTGGTGCGGCGCATGATCCAATCAATTGCCATTGAGAAGAGGATCGGCGAAAGAATACATCCTTGTTTCACTCCGGTTTCCACCTTAAACGGTTCGGTGAGCTGGTTGTTGTGGACGACTCTGCACTCAAAATTATTGTACAGGGACCTAATGACGTTGACAAGTTTCTGGGGGATTCCATAGTATCGCAGGATTTTCCAAAGGGAGTCTCGATGCAGACTGTCGAAGGCCTTCTCAAAGTCCACAAAGACCACATAGAGGGATCCATTCCATTCGTTAGACTGTTCAAGGATCTGTCTCAGGACGAAAATATGGTCAATGCAGGACTTGCCTTTCCTAAAGCCTGCCTGCTCCTGGCGAAGGATGCCATCCACTGCTGTCGTAATGCGTTCAAGGAGAATGCGGCTGAAGATCTTGCTGGTGAGGGATAGTAAGGTGATGCCTCACCAGTTGTTACAGTTCCCCAGGTCTCCTTTCTTCGGAAGTTTGACGATGGTGCCGGTCTTCCAATCGCTCGGCGCTTCTTCAGTGTCCCAGATCTTTTGAAAAATCTGACAAAGAAGCTGCGGCGTTACCGTATCTTCTACCTTCAGCATCTTGGGGCACACTCCGTCATCGCCAGGTGCCTTCCCATTCTTCAGCTTTTGAATGGCCTGCTTGACTTCCGCAATAGTAATGTTGCCGAGGTTAATGTCCAGGTCCTCCTCCGCTTCAGGAATGTCAGTGAGGGTTGGTGGGTCTGAGCGGTTCAGGATGGACTCGAAGTGTTGCTTCCATCTCTTCAGCTTCTCTTCCTCTACTGTGACATGAGTTCCATCTTCAGCTCTCACTGGAAGGTCGTGGTACTGCCCGTAATCGCCCTTCAGCTTCTTGGTGTTCTGGTATACTGTCTTCATGTCTCTCTGTTTTGCAGCTGCCTCCGCTTCTTCTGCCAGCCTTTCTGTGTGCATTCTCTTGTCTCTTCTCGCTGATGTCTTCACCGCTTGATCTTTCTCTCTGTATTCTCTTGATATTCTTTCCTTCAGTCTTGGTGATTTGGTGTCCAAAAGTTTCTTCTTGATCTGTCTTCTCTCTTCTATGCGAGCCCACGTGTCTTCTGAGATCCACTCTGTCTTCCTGCTCTTTCTGTATCCTAAAACTTCCCCTCCTGTTTCCTTCATGGCTCTGTTGAAATCTTCAATAGTCAGCACTGTCTCATCTTCCAAAACACTAAATCTATTCCTGAGGGCCAACCTAAACTCTTCTTTCACTTTTGGGTCTTTCAACTTGGCCACGTCGTAGCGCTGATTTCTGGTGTCTCCTATCTTTACTTTCCTAAGCTTCAATGTCACCTTCCTCACCAGAAGACTATGGTCGCTGCCAATGTCAGCATGTCGCATCACTCGCACATCCTGCAGAGAGTGCCTCCAGCGACCGTTAATGATGATGTGGTCGATCTGGTTCTGGGTCTTGCCGTCTGGTGATTTCCATGTGAGTTTGTGGATCACCCTATGCGCAAACAGGGTCCCTCCTATGACTAAGTCATTTTCCTCGCAGAAATTGACCAGCCTCTCCCCGTTGTCGTTGATCACACCCGCTCCATGTCGTCCCATGGTCCTCTCTCTGTCTTCATTGTCGCAGCCGACCTTAGCGTTGAAGTCACCGATCAGCATCAGCACGTCATGTCGAGGGATGTCTCCAAAACAGCTTGGAGGGCGTCGTAGAATGCATCCTTATCCTCTTCTTCCGTGTCGTCTATCAGTGCGTAGCCCACAACAATAGACAGCTTTGCATATTTGGAATTCACCCTGACGTACAGCAGGCGCTCGTTCACAGGTTTCCACTGTAGAACGGTGTTGGCCTTGCTCTTATTGATGATGACAGCAACTCCTTCTCGGTGTTCGTTGTCTGTTCTTCCAGACCAGATGATGACTTCTCCGGAGCTCAACCTCTGTTTGCCAGCACCAGTCCATCTTGCTTCTGTTACTCCCATGAGGGTTAGTTTGTGGCGGTTCAGTTCACTTACTGCTTGCGCCAGCTTTCCAGTCTGGTAGAGCGTTCGCACATTCCAGCATCCAATTCTGATCCATCGTTTTGGCGTCAGGAGTTTCGCTATCGGAGTGGAGACGTCCTTGCGGCTTTGGTCCCCATCCGTCATAAGTCCAGTTTCCTGGTCTGCTTCGCTCCCAGCGCCGGTTGTCGCTTTTTCCCTTGTTGTCGTTTCCGTAGCAAGTTTCTTTTTACAGGGTGGAGTCGCTAGCCCCACGCCTAACCCTCCTCCTTTATCCTGACTTGGGACAGGCAGTTAAGCCCCCAAAGGGGCCTCCCTGGTGGAGTTCCTATTAAAAATATATATGTAAAATACAGAGAATTTTCCGTTCGTGGTGACAATGAAAACTGGTCATTTGTTGTCAGATGATGGCTGCCACTGCGAGTCCAGATGTGGTGTTTCAGCAGTTGATGTCAATGGATGCAACTTTGTTGCACGATGCTCTGACATTTAGGTATTTTTTTTTGTTTGTTTTTTGTTAAGTGTTTGATGTTATGCAGGTTGTTAAACTACATTTATTTTGCCCCCTTCCCCCCCTGCCCCCCCCCCCCCCCCCCCCCCCCCGCCCCACTTTCTTGTGCACGCACCCACCAGTACATGCTCCACACAGCAATCTTCATTTTCCGCCATATCAATCTTGGCCTAAAGCCTAGACAACAATAAGTGTTTGAGTGTTTGCTCTCAACTGAAAATGATGCCATAGTCATTTTGCCAACTGGCTATGGTACAAATGCAGCAGCGAGGCCCTCTCACTGTGGTCACCATTGAAAAGCTAATCACTACCTTGAACGCATGCAATAGCCACCGTTGACAATAAGTTCCTTCATAATGTTCACCTGATTAGGTTGCTGTCACTTTAAGTTATACCACCAAAGCTACATGTGAATAGCATAAATTTACATGATCTATAATGATACAAAGCAGAAATGCATGAAAATTATCCAAAAGTCTAAATGGCTGGCTAACATTGTTGAGATGAAGGCCTGAAAGATGATGTCATAGTCAAAGCAGTGTGTGTGCCACTGGTACTGCAAACAGTTCGGTAGCTGTGTGCACTAGGGGGTTAACCCATTTCGCTCCACGGCCCAAATTTCCCAAATTTTGGAGGTTTCACCTCACGACTATGTACCTGTTGCAGGAGGTACTGATTGACCATTATAATGCAAGGGTCGTGTCAGATTAGCTTGGCACCTGATGGCGCCATGCTTATCTGGCAATTACTTGGATTACATGTATCATGATTGATCCATCTCCTTCTGTAGTGTCAGGGCTAAATGGGTTTAATACAGTTGGTAATGTGTTAATGTCCAGCTAGTGTATCCCTTGTCCCCTCTCGTTATTTGATATTTGTGAAATGTACAACTATTTGCATTTTTTAAAAAAGTGTTGCAGTCAGCTTTGGCAGTTTTTTGTGGTTTAATACATTTTCTCAGTATGTTTATAGGCTGGAAAAATTGGCGTGGAATATTACAAGAAGCGCAGCCCCAGTAGTGAAACGTGTCCGGGCCCATAAAGGCTGCAGTGGACCCGCACACATTTGTGCGCAGCATATATATATTAACAAAGGCGCCGCCCAAAGCCAAAAAATGCACTCAATCAGATTAGCTCCAAGGGACGTAATTTTTCATTCAATTCTGAGAATGCTCTTGCTGTGCTAATGCCATGGAATTCCAGGCTGGTAAGCTTGCATTGTGTCATCAGGACATCAGCTGCCCTTTTTGTGACTGCATCGCTCACTAGATCTAGAACGAGAGGGGAGTGAGAGAGAAGGAATGACAGACCTATCATTTTAAGCCTTCCAAGGCGGCAAAAACTTAAATCTATCCAGCAGGTCCAATATCTGTTTGGGAATATTCATGCACTAGCCTCCCCTCGGGGGGAGGACTGGATATTCTCCAGCGGATTGTGGGGCGCCTGGGGGTAGTCCCTATTGCTATATGCAGTAGGTGTTCAGTAGAAGGCTTAAAATGATAGGTCTGTCATTTGTTTCCTCAAAACACATTACCGATGACATGACTAACTGGAAATAGTCTACTTGCTTACCAATTTTAGCCTAAGACCCAAAGGGTCCCCCCCAGGAGGCTCTCGGGGATCCCTGACAGGGACGAGAGAGCTTTCGGGGATCCCTAACAGGGACGAGAGTAGCCTCCCCTGCCCATCCGGTCAGGCGCCAGGTGGTGTCTCCTTTAGCCAGTTGTCTACTTCGCTGTTAGGACGCTTTACCTGAGCCTCTGACCCTTGGAAAGACTGTGTACGGTTCGACCGTCCCTTGCCGGCCTGCCTTCGCCTTGCCTCTCGTCTACTGCTTCTGGCGTGGCCTCCGTCTTCTCTGCGAGCCCTCTTGATCGCCGACGCCTACTGTCACCTCGGCCGTCCCGACCCAGCACCTGCAAGGACCTGCCCGACCTTATGGCGCGTTCGGCATGCAGCGTCCGGTCTTCCTCTCCCTTGGCCCGTGCTGGGACCTCCCTGGTCCTCCCCTGACTGACTTCGGACCGTTAAACCGCGCCATCTGGCCCGCTTCGCTGACGTGACTCGGAGGCCTGCTTCCTGATGGCCCTCGCCACGGCGCCCCGCGTCAGCGAGCTCCACACGCTCTCGTCTCGCCCCGCCGGCCTGCAGTTCCGAGTGGATGGCTCCGTGCAGCTACTCCCGGATCCTTCCTTCTCGCTCAGCCTAGGTCTCCCTTGACAGCGCCCCCGGCCCTCGCCGCTTGGCCGCTTACACGACCCGGTTCCTCGGGGCACTCCGCAGCAAGATCCGGGACAGGCACTTCGTATCTACCTGCTCCAAGTCCGTGCGGAGGGGACGGTCTCGTCGCTTGCCACCGACCGCTGGCAGAACCGGCTTCTCAGCCCAAACGTTCTCCTCCTCGCTCCGCTGGGTATTCCGGTCCGCCTATCGCGACCTCTCCCCACAGGGAGCCGAGGCACTGAAGATCCGCGCCCATGGAACGCGCGCTAGGGCCGCACGTCTCGCCTTCGCCGTGCCGGTGTGGTTAAGGACACTGGCGGTGGTGGGGTGGCGGGACGGATCTACCATTGCCGCTTCTACTCCCGCGCCCTGACAGTCCAGCGCGACAACCTTACGCTGGTGGGCAAATTCTGCGGCGCAACACTCCCTCCAGGCGCCCTCGGCGCTTAGGCGGCACTTCGCTAAAATTGTCGGGAGTGGGTGATCAGGAGTGACGGGCCGTCTTCGTCCCTGAAGAGGTTTCTAAAAGGGATTGTGCGGCACCCTCCTCCTCTTTGCCATTCTTCCAGTTAGTCATGTCATCGGTAATGTGTTTTGAGGAAACAAATTAATTTTTCTCTAAAATGTATTTTTTCGAAAAATACTTACCGATGACATGACTCGGAGGTCCCTCCCTCCTCCCCGCTTGCCGCTGGTAACTCCGTAGACAACTGGCTAAAGGAGACACCACCTGGCGCCTGACCGGATGGGCAGGGGAGGCTACTCTCGTCCCTGTTAGGGATCCCCGAAAGCTCTCTCGTCCCTGTCAGGGATCCCCGAGAGCCTCCTGGGGGGGACCCTTTGGGTCTTAGGCTAAAATTGGTAAGCAAGTAGACTATTTCCAGTTAGTCATGTCATCGGTAAGTATTTTTCGAAAAAATACATTTTAGAGAAAAATTAATTTTTTCTCTCCCACTCCCCTCTCGTTCTAGATCTAGTGAATGATGCAGTCACAAAAAGGGCAGCTGATGTCGTGATGACACAATGCAAGCTTACCAGCCTGGAATTCCATGGCATTAGCACAGCAAGAGCATTCTCAGAATTGAATAAAAAAAAAATTATGTATATATTATATATATATATATATATATATATATATATATATATATATATATATATATATATATATATATATATATATATATATATATATATATATATATATATATAATATATATATATATACATACATATATACATACATACATACATACATATATATATACACACACACACATGTACTACACAAATACAGAACAGTGAAACACATACTCTTTGTGTACTAGTATACATTTTCATGGGCTGCATCTGTTGTTGCTTGCAGTCCATCCAATGCCCTGCATCTCAGCCGACGTTTAGAATCTGCTGTGAAAGTCCTCTTGCAGGGCCGCGGCTCTCTTGATCTGGAGTATCCTACAGTGTGTGACTATATCACGCAGCTAGTGCACTGCTACGTTGCAGCTGGCGAAACATCTAAAGTGGCCAGGGGTCTGGAAAAGGTGGGGCCTGTTCTGAATATAAATGTAACACTTTCACTGCCTAGAAGAAGTGAAAACGACTCAACCGCAAGAGAGATGAATCCTCATGAGTCCCCGCAGGTGCAGGAGCTCATGAGGATCTCTGTCTCTTGCTGACACCACTTTTTATCCATGTACTTTGAACAGCTGGGGTTGTTCGGTGTTGAATTAACAAAGATTTTAGATAGTCTGCGACACCCACCCCCCCCCCCCCCCCCTTTTGTGCGTACAGCCACTGGTACTGTTTACACACACTTTTCACAGTACCAGTGGCTGCATGCACAAGGGGGTTAAGCCATTTAGCCCCAACGGCCTACAGCAGCAGATGGATGGACCATGATAATTCAAGGGTAGTGCCAGATTAGCTTGGCCCCTTATCATAATCGTTACATGACACCTCCAAAATTTAGGAAATGTGGCCTTGCGGCTAAATGGGTTAAGCTAAGCATTTGTTTGCATATAAGTTCAGTCCCACTAGCCACTGCTAGAAATGCTGCACATCGATTGGAATTTGGAATTTTTGTCATTTAACTTTTAACAGCAGAACCTATTTTCTCTCTTGTGTATGTTATTAGGGATGAGGGCTGATGATTTGTTTGCTAACTCTTTTACCTCCAGTGAAAACTATTCAGTGATAAATAATACATGACCCCTTCACTGCCATAATACAAGCAACGTCCAGATGCAAGGGACATAGATCCCCGTAAGCCACTGCAATTGTGGGGACTCATGTCGATCTATGCCTCTTGCTGACAACACTTTGAATTCATGTTCCTTGGACCACTGACGCTCTTTGGTTTTGAATTATCAAAGATTTTAGGAACACAGTCTGCAGGCAGTGACAGGGTTAATTACCTTTATTTATTTAGATGGTACCTGGAGAGATGGAAAACATAATCAAGAACTACTTTGAACTGTCAGTGTTTGACCTATCTCCTGTAACTTGTATGTATTGTTGAATGTTTTACATGCATGCAGATGTTGATTGCCACTGGACCAGCATGTCAGGAGTTTATCAAGGCAGCTTTAGAGCAGAAACTCCAAGGGGTCCTGGAGACGTCAACAACGAAAGATTTGCAAAAAGGTTGTTGTACATTTGTGGTGTGAGCAACTCCCAGTGAGCATGGGCCATCAGGCCGCATTCAGTCGCAATTGGCCCACACATAAGAATAATAATAATGATAATAATAATAATAATAATAAATCATATTTATCAAGAGCATTATCCCTACAGTCAGGCTGAAGGCGCTGTTACACAGAACAAAAAGTTTCTAAGAATGTTCACACAGACACGCACGCACACACACACATTCATAACTGCTTTGAAATTAAGAGAACGTACTGGAGAAAAGATGTGTCTTAACCCATGTCATACTGATACTAAAAGCTTCAAATCTGTACGCTGCCATATGCAAGCTACATTATAGTACTTACAGATAAGGATATAGACCAATGGCTTTAGTTCAAGGGTAGTGCCAGATTAGCTTGGCGCCTAGAGGCGCCAAGCTATTCTGGCACTACCCTTGGAACTATTTTAGTCAAAGTTATTTCACACACTGGTGTATTCCGAATGATAAGGGTTAAGCTGCTTGAACACATTTATGAGTGCAGACCAGTGGTGACCAAGGTTGGCCCGATGATGTTCAAACTGGAAGATTCCTTCATATCCACAGCTGTTCCCTTCTGTCAACAGTGTATAGCTCCATTTCTGCTGTCATTTCCTGTAATGTGTGCAGGTGTGTGATTTTAGACCGTGCATCTTAAGGTTCTAAGGTCCAAAAGCATAAAATTGCACACATGTAATGCTTTGACTCGGTATAGATTAATCCAATAGCACTATAGCATGAGGTGGATCAACCATGATAATTTAAGGATATTGCCAGATTATCTTGGTGCCATAAGGTGGCACTACCCGAGAATTATCATGGTCAATCCATCTCCTGCAACTGGTATACATGGTGGTTGGGTGACGCCTTCAGAATTTGGATTAAATGTGTTAACCCTTAACATTCGGAATACACCAGTGTGTGAAATAAGTTTGACTAAAATAGTTAAGGGTAGTTCCAGAATAGCTTGGCACCAGGCTATTCTGACACTACCCTTGAACTAAAGCCATTGGTCTATGACTCTGTACAAATTTGAAGCTTTTAGCCTCAGTATGATATGGGTTAAGACTGATTTGTCAGTGTGTGTCTGTCACTGGGTTCTGCGTAAGGACTTTGTTTTTGTTTCTGTTTGTTGCAGTGTCAGCAATGCTGGAGCAGAGTCAGATGGTGCAGGATGTTATTTCAAAGTTACTGCCCTTGCTAGCAAGACAGCTAAGTCGTGTCTTTACAGAGTTTGGCAGTTTGACCCCCAGTGAACTGAACAAAGATGAACTAGACAAATTCTGCATAACAACAAAGGTAATGGACATATAATTTATTATATCATTGGCAGTATTGTCTCATGTACTGAGTTAAGAGATAGCCTTTGTTTTTTGTTTACTTGGGTGATTCTCCTAAGTTATTTATGAAGCAATTCACACCAACCCACCATGATGTGCTTAGTATGTCACTATGTGTGTGTTTTGGATGTGTATGAAGTATGACTGGCATATTATGTTCGTCGGAATGTGTATGAAGTATTACTTACTTACTTACTTACGCCTGTCACCCCTACCCGGGTATAGGCCGTCGACGAGAGACCTCCAGCAACTCCTGTCCTGTGCTTCTCCTTCGATTCTACTCCAGGTGGTTCCTAGTCTCTTGATGTCTGCTTGGAGGTCTCGACACCAGGAGTTTCTCGGCCTACCTCTTTTCCTCTTTCCCTGGGGGTTCCATGACAATGCCTGCCTAGTGATACTGGAAGCTGGCTTTCTCAGACTGTGACCGATCCATCCCCATCTTCTTCGCCCAATTTCATTCTCTGCCTGTTATCTGCTCTGTTCTCTCCCAGAGTCTAACGTTGCTGATCTTCTCTGGCCAGTGGATTTTCAAAATTCTTCTAAGGCAACTGTTCATGAAGGTCTGTACTCTGTTGACTGTGGTTTTTGTCAATCTCCATGTCTCTGCTCCATATAAGAGAACTGCTTTTACATTAGAGTTGAAAATCCGGACTTTGGTGTGTTGTGACAGCTCTCTGGAACTCCACACTTTTTTCAACTGGAGAAAGGCTGCTCTGGCTTTACCGATTCGTGCTCTGACATCTGCATCAGTGCCGCCTTTTTTGTCTATGATGCTCCCGAGATAGGTGAAGGACTCCACCTCCTCCAACGGGGTGCCAGCAAGCAAGACTGGTTCTTCCCTGGTTGCGTTCAGCCTCATTGTCTTTGTTTTCTGTTTGTGAATGGTGAGGCCCACTTGGGACGAGATGTCAGCAAGCCTCGTGGTCTTGTCCTGCATTTGTTGATGAGTGTGGGACAGTAATGCCAAGTCGTCTGCAAAATCGAGGTCGTCAAGCTGTGTCCACAGTGTCCACTGTATTCCACTTCGTCTGTGCTCTGTGGTCATCTTCATGACCCAGTCTATGGCCAGTAGGAAGAGGAACGGAGACAGCAGACACCCCTGCCTGACACCAGTTCTGACCTGGAGCTCTCTGGTGAACTGCCCTTCGTGGATCACGCGACATGTCATGCCATCATAGCTGCTCTTGATCAGGCGGACGAGCTTTGTGGGTACACCGTAGTGTCGTAGGAGTTTCCACAGAGTCTCTCGGTCCACGCTGTCAAATGCTTTCTCATAATCCACAAAGTTGACGTACAGCGGGGAGCTCCACTCCAGAGACTGTTCCACGATGATGCGGAGAGTGGCGATCTGGTCTGTACATGATCGGTTCTTCCTGAATCCTGCTTGCTGGTCTCTCAGCTGGGGGTCAACGGAGCTCTTCATTCTCTCTAGGATGATCCTGTTGAAGACCTTTCCTGGTACTGACAGCAAGGTGATTCCTCTGTAGTTGGAACACTTGCTGAGGTCGCCTTTCTTGGGAAGATTGATTAGGTACCCCTCCTTCCAGTCAGCTGGCATCACCTCCTCTTCCCAGATCTTTCCAAACAGTGGGTACAGCATCTCAACTGTTGTCTCTAGGTCTGCTTTCAGAGACTCCGCTGGGATGCCATCTGGCCCTGCTGCTTTGCCATTCTTCAAAAATGCCACTGCTTTTCTGATCTCTTCCCAGCTGGGTCTGTCACAGCTGATGGGTAGGTCGGTCTCTGCCGGCTGGATGTCGGGGGGGTCGGGTGGGCTAGGTCTGTTCAGTAACTCTTCAAAATACTCGGCCCATCTGTCGAGTTGGTTTGCTCTGTCTGCAATAGGCTTGCCTTCTTTGTCTTTTACTGGTCTTTCTGTATGGCCATACTTACCCGACAATCTTCTGGTAATGTCGTAGAGCTGTTTCATGTTGCCGCTGCCTGCTGCCTTTTCTGCCTCTGCTGCTGTGTAGGCCCTCTTGTCTGCCCTGATACTCCTCTTCACCTCGCGGTTGGCTTCCCAGTATTCCCCCTGTGCCCTTACTTTGGCTGCTCTCGTGCGACTGTTGTTGACCGCTGCTTTCTTCTGCTTCCTCGCTTCTATCTTCTTCAAGGTCTGTGCCGACAGCCAGTCCTTGTGGTGGTGTTTTCTGAACCCTACAGTGTCTTTGCAGGTTGAGTTCAGCGCCTCTCTAACTGCCTTCCACTGCTGCTCTGTGGTGACTGCCTCCTCTTCATTTACTAGCTCCTGTAGCGCTTGAAACCGGTTGGACAGCACCAGTTTGAACTCTTCTCTAACTCCAGTTTCTCTCAGGAGGCCTACATTATAGCGCTGTCTTCTTGTTGTCTCTGTGCGGCTTTTCTTTAGCTTGAGCTTCATTCTTAAGGTAAGCAGATGGTGGTCTGAGGCGACATCTGCTCCCCTCCTCACTCGAACATCTTGAAGGGATCTTATAAATTTCTTGCTAATGCAGATATGGTCTATTTGGTTCTCTGTTGTATGGTCAGGTGAGACCCAAGTTGCTTTGTGTATTCTTCTGTGTGGGAAGATGCTGCCTCCAATGACAAGTCGGTTTAGAGCACAAAAGTCTACAAACCTCTCCCCGTTCTCACTCATCTCCGAGCCTAGTCCCTGTCTCCCCATCACCTCTTCGTATCCGGTGTTGTCCTCCCCTATTTTGGCATTAAAATCGCCCATGACGATGGTGATGTCTCGCTCCGCACATTTGTCCACGGCACTCTGGAGTCGGTCGTAGAACTCTTGTTTCTCTTCCTCGTCACTGTCATTGGTGGGCGCATAACACTGGATGACGTTCAGCTTGAGCTTTTTCTTGGTTCTAAAGGCTGCTGTTATAATTCTTGGCCCAAGAGGTTCCCAGCCCATCAGCGCTCTCTGTGCCACTGGTGACAGCATGAGTGCTACTCCTTCTGTATGGGGGGCATTCTCCTCTTCATGACCTGAATACAGAACCATCTCCCCACTTAACAGCCTTTTCTGGCCAAACTGCGTCCATCTGGCTTCACTGATGCCTAGCAGGGAAAGGTTGTACTTTTGCATTTCCGCTGCTATCTGGGCGGCCTTGCCGCTCTGGTACATGGTCTTGACGTTCCATGTGCCCATGGTTGTATCCCTGGATAGAGAGAGGCGGCTCGGTCCTGTGGCTTCCGAAGACTTCCGGCTTTCACCACAGGACGTCATAAGTCTTCTAGTAGAAGAACCTTCCTCCTCCAGGAAAGGAATTACTGTTAGTCTTTTCGTCGGCGTTTTTGTAGCTATTTCCTTTTTTGCAGGGTGGGGAAGCTACCCCCACGCCCAACCCCCTTACTAGGAGGACCAGGGGTTTTCTGTCGGGGTCACCTTCCCTTAGACCATGTTGGTTCACGGCACCTTATTTCATTCGGTGCACCCCTCTCACGAGGGACCCCCTATCCACCACCCAGGGGACGCGCCTCAACGCCGTATGGTCCCAGCGCGAGGTGTATGAAATATGACTAGCATTAAACGTATTGTGCCGGTATAGGTCTTTGTAACTGATTTAGTGAGTAGTTTTTGGTTGTATCTCACTTAACCCTTTTAGCCCCAACACCCAACAGCAGGAGACTGATTGGCCATGATAAGTCAAGGGTAGTGGCAGATTAGTTTTGTGCCTTTAGGCGCCAGACTAATCTGGCACATTATCATGGTCAATCCACCTCCTGCACCTGGAACATAGTCGTTCAGTAACACTTCCAAAATTTGGGAAACGCAAACGTGGGGCTAAAAGGGTTAACATATTATGTGGTTTTTGTCTGCTCTTGTCTATTTCTGTCAGCTTTAAATTTTTCTTTGTAAAGCACTTGGAGCCTGATTTTTCAGAGATGGGCATTATATAAAACCACTTTAAAACATTATTTAGTTATATTCTGCGTACTGCCTGGCCTGCATTCACAGGCATGCATTCAAATTACATAATGTTTTGTTTGCAGCTTTCACTGCAGGTGTTCCAGTGGTTTCCTGAAGTGAGGCAATCATTGTGGTGTGGTCAAATCACTGTTGACCGCCAAAGTACAGAAGGAAGTGGGCTAAAACTGTCAGATGACGTAATTGGCTGCTTCAGGCAGATTGCTTCTGGGGTTTTCCTAATCCTTGTCAGCAAGGTAAAGGAGTTATTCCTGACCATTTCCAAAAGTTTGGTTGAATTGGTCACAGTGGAATTTTGTATTAGTTTTGAAGAAAGATAAAATTAAAAAATAGATCTAAAATGATAGTCCATGGATGGTGCCAGAATAGTTTTGCGCCTTTGGAGTGGTGCCTGGAACTGTCATGGTTGATCTATCACCTAATTTAGTGTCAGTGTATGATTAACTCATTACATCTTGAGGATGAAATTATCAGTTTATGTACATATCCATTGAGGTCAATATCACAATTCTGGATACAGATCGACCTTGATAGTTCAAGGGTGGTGTCGGAATAGCTTGGCGCCTGTTGGTGCCAAGCTATTCTGACATCATCCTTAAACTATCATGGTCGATCCACATCCTGCCTTAGCAACTAGCATGTCAGGGCTTTATGGGTAAAACCTGTTTGATTTGACACAGTTTATGATTACAAGAGCCTAATTCCACAGATATGGCCAAGGGAGACGACTCTTCTGGCTGGCACTGCAGCGGCAATGATCATCAACTCTGCGCCTTCCCCTGACCATGTCACAGATTGTTTCTTCAGTTTGTATGATTCCGTTTCGACAGGTGAGTTGGGTTTTTTTTCTCTCTCATACGACAGGGAAGGGTTAGACCAATTCAGCTTTGACACATGACATCAAGACGTGGATTGATCATAACAGTTTAACTCATTCTACACACCACAGCAAGATAAGGATCGACCATGATAGTTCAAGGGTGATGCCAGAATAGCTTGGCGCCTATGGGCGCCAAGCTATTCTGGCATCACCCTTGAACTATCATGGTCAATCTGTGTCCTGCACTGCAATGCAGTCTTCAGAGGACATGGTCAAAATTTGCGGATTTCGGTGTTGGGGTAGAATGAGTTAAGGGTTTTGCGAGAATAGCTTGTTGCCTTAGCACTAAGCCATTCTAGCACCAGCCTGGAACTATGATGGTCGATCTGTTGCCTGAACTGTATTGCTGCCTTCAGAAGACAACTCCCAAATTTTGACCTTTGGCCTCAGTGTCTAACCCCTTCACTGCTGAGAACATTGAACAACACCTAACTGCAAGAGGTATAGATCCTCATGAGCCCCCGCAATTGTAGGGGCTCATGAGGATCTATACCTCTTGTTGACATCACTCTGTATCCATTTTCCTTAAATGACCTAGGGCTATTTGACGCTTGACAAAGATTAAAAAAATGCAGTTTGCGTCTGCTGGTGGGGTGGAGCTAATTCTTCAGTTGTGGTCTTCATGACTGCCATATTTCTCCAACAGGTGTGTCTGTGAAGTTTGGAGCACTGCAGCTTGATGTGAACTCGGACAAGACACGCTCATCATCAAACAGCACCGACAGTCGCACTGCAGACATAGCCCTGCTTCGCAGCATGATCAGCAGTGCCAGTGACACGGTCATGTGCTGCACTCTTCCCTCTGACTCACCAAAGTCTGCTCACTTAAAGAGTGAGACGATTCAAAGTTCAGAGAGTGTCCTTCCTCCAGCGTTTGTGCTCACACTTTTTCCTTTGGTCTGCAAACTGTGCGACTCGGGAACAGAGTTCCAGTACCTGTCATTCCAGCTTTTGTCTCAGTGGTACAAGAAACTTACATCTTGTTTGCCAGTGCTTATTCAGCGAAATGAAAAACTTTCACTGATGGGCAAGGAGTCCGAAATTTTGCGAGAAACCCTGTCTCGACTTTGGGTCAGCTGGGATAGCCCAGTAGACGGTGTGGCCGAATTTGTGGTTGACGCATTCAGGGTGATGCTGGAGGTCTGGCAAAGTGAGCTGACAGCTGGACAAAGCAACTACCCTGAGCTATCAGAGGAGCTGGTGGCAAAAGTGCTGCAAAGGCCGTGGTACGATCGCTCCCGCTACAAACCTCTGGCATTGCTGGTACCTTTTGTGGACACTGAGAAAGTGAGTGTTCTTTTCAAACTCATGAGTCCATTAGCCACCTGGTGCATACAGCAACTGATACTGTTTACAGCACTAAGAAATTCCCAACAAAGAAAGAAACATGCTTAGAAAAGACAAGTACACTAGTCATTTCTAAGTGTTCATTGTTGGCAATACATTTGGAAGTCAGAAGTAGATCAAATTTGCATATGTTTCAACCCAAAAAGTTGATTAAAAGCCTGGACAAACAGATGACATCGCGTTTGTCCAGGTTTTTAATCCACTGTTTTGGTCCAAAACACGTGCAATTTTGACCTACTTCTTTGTTTCCTCAAAACTCATTACCGATGGTATTACTGATAGGAAACGTTACCTAGCTAGCCTAATTTTAGCCAAAATTTGGTTGTGTCCGTATAAGGGAGTGTTGGCAGGTGAGGGGCGCCATAGTCCAGGCAGTAACCCGAGTAGCCTCCTTCCGGGTACGAGCTCACCCGATATTCCTCAGTTTAGTTCTTAGCTAGCCTGTTGACGGTTGTGTTTGTACATCGCTCCGGATCTTACTGTGTGGTGACCAGTCGTCTTGTGTCTTACTGAACTGTGCTTACTCGTTGGGACTTGACTGCGCCGGTTGTGCTAGCTTGGAATTCACTTGGATTGTGCTAGCTTGGCGCTTACTTGGATTGTGCCTTGTGCTGTTTCAAACTTTGAACTGTGCGGCGTGACTTGGACTTAGCGTGCCTGTGGACGGCCTGGACTGGGGTGGTGACTGTGAGTCCCGTGGTGCCTCAGGACGGCGCTTCGACCGGCGTGGGTTTGCTTCCCGCACCGTTATGGCCAGGTAAAATCTCGGTTACTGCCCTCGACCGGCGCTCAAGGGAAGGGAAGAGCGCCGGGCGTCGGCACGCTCTGTGCACTTGATTGAGTTCGTTCACACCCTCGCGCGCGTAATTATTGGTGCGCGGCCTCGGTGGCCATGTTCGCTCATTCTTCATTATGGCCTAATTCAAGGGCAGTGCCAGATTAGCTTGGCGCCTTCGTACCTGCATGCATTTTGGCGATTTTCAGTGGCCCTGTGACGAGCATGCAGTCTGCCTGCCCTGTTCTGGCTGTGAGCCCCTGGCTGGAAGAGAGATGGTCCCAGCTGTGGGGATTCTACTACTGTGAACGCCTGACACCTACCTGAGAGCAACCATCAGTTCCCGGTCAGAATACCACAGATGGGCCCAGTAAATTTCCCATGACCGTGATGAATCGACTAGTAGAATGACTAATGCGCAGAATACCACGGATGGGGCTACTAAGTTACCCATGACCGTGACGACTTGGGCCAGTACGGCTACTACCACGCAGAATACCATGGATGGGCCCAGTGAATTTCCCATGACCGTGATGAATCGGACCAGTAGAACGACTAATGTGCAGAATACCACGGATGGGGCTACTAAGTTACCCATGACCGTGATGGCTTGGGCCAGTACGGCTACTACCACGCAGAATACCATGGATGGGCCCAGTGAATTTCCCATGACCGTGATGAATCGGACCAGTAGAACGACTAATGCACAGAATACCACGGATGGGGCTACTAAGTTACTCATGACCGTGACGAATTGGGCCAGTATGACTACTACCACGCAGAATACCACGGATGGGCCCAGTGAATTTCCCATGACTGTGATGAATCGGACCAGTAGAACGACTAATGCGCAGAATACCACTGATGGGGCTACTAAGTTACCCATGACCGTGACGAATTGGAACAGTACAACTACTACCTGCGCAGAATACCACGGATGGGGCTCTTAAGTCACCCATGACCGTGATGAATCGGACCAATCCTACTACTTCTGGGCAGACGTCGGCACACGCTCTTACGACGATCTTAGCACTGGACCAGACGGTGGAACGCAGACTGGACAAGAAGAAGGTGTCACGCTTGGTGCTTCGGGAAGAGAGACACGAGGCGCACGCACAACGGGATCTCGCCCCTAGAGACGAATGCTCGGCTTCATGATCGCAGGTCAGTGATGAGCGTCCTCGGCCAGACAAGCTCCCTACATGGATTGGCGCCAGCTCCCGACACGGGATAGACAGGCATGAGCCTGCTGCATCCAGAGACCGCAAGCACCACAGAACTGCTACGCATTCACATCACGATCCCAGGTCAGTGATGAGGTGCCACGACCACATGCCCCGATCGTGGAGAGGAGAGCACGCTCCAGACGCGGCGCTGAGAGGCAAGAGACGACCCCATGATGGGACCCCGACCCCCGCCCTCGGCCACGCTCGGACAGTTCTTCTGACTCCAGTAGCGCTCGCTCATTACACAGAGACAAGAGACATGAGAGGAGTATACGACGACATACCAGTACCGATGGGACGCTACACGATGGCAAGACTGGCTCGACTACGACTCTTCGTCGCCATTCGAGTTCGTGGAACTGGCCGCCGAGACTGCACTCGTCCTCCCGGACTTCGCGGGACAGCCGTCTCCCTATGTCTTCGTTCGGACAACGGGAGACAAGGTAAGTTCTACCCCAATGGCCCGTGCTAACGACAAACGCAGTACGCACCGAGACACCCGTTCGAGACCTTCCCGTTCTCCACGTTGCAACCGCTCCCCTCGGGATCGCCGGTCTGCCCCTAGCAGTTCGGCCTCTTCACACAGGACCCCACGGGATTCCCCGGCGCTTCTCCACTCGCGGCGTCCCCAGCGGAAGACAATCCCCTCACATCGCTATTTCCGCTTCTCATTGGGCCGCCGGCGATCACTGATTGTTCGGAGGAGTTGGACGCCCCTGTTCCTCCCGCGCGCTTGATGGACAACTCCATCAGCTTGGCTCCAGAAGACTCCGTTTCGGCGTTGCTTGGCGATGACGGCGCCTCCCCTTCACGGCGCTCGTAGTTCTGAGATGAGATGGGTTCGCCACCAGCTACACTGAGCCATAAGATGGAGAATCTTCGGGCCTTGGACGAAGCTGCTCACCTCATCGCGTCGTGTCTTCCCACGGAAGACTGCCCTCATCTGCAATTCCCTGGCCTCTGCAGGGTTCCTGGACCTGGTGACGCAGGCCATCATCCGTCGCGTTGAGGAGGCCTGGAATCATACCATCTCACCGCTTTAGCCGACATCCTCGCTTTGGCAGTTTCCGGCAACCGGGCCGCTTACCATACCGGTGTCAACGCCATGGCTGTGGCTACAAACTGTGATCTGATGCGCCGAGATACCATCCTGCACGCTTGCTCGCTGCCGACTGAGCCCCACCGGGTCTGCCTGGGGACTGGGTGGGTTAGGTACTTTTAGTTCCCAGGTCACCTGGTCAGCCCACAGGTGGGTTCCTTCTATTCTGGGCATGTGCTCTGTCTACCCTGGTCCATTCACCTGTATTGTCTTTTAAAACTCTCCCAACTGTCTGCACTGCCGTAGCTCTGATATTGGATGTGTGTTGCTAATGGTCTAGCTTATTTAGGCCCATGTTGTAGGTTATTTACGTATTTGACCGGCTGGCGACATACATTCAATTTCTGTTTAGTTTTTTTTTTTTTTTTTTTTTTTTCACAAGCAGTGCAGCACGTCCTGAGAAGCCTTGTTGCTGTCGGACGTTAAGCAATGTACAATCAATCAATCAATCGCTGCCGACTGAGTTGAAGAATCAGCTTCGCTGGGCTCCTCTTGGTGGAGAACTCCCTTTCGGCCCCACCATGGAGACCATCAAGGAGGCTAACAATTACTTGTGGCCCACCCGCGTCGCTCCGACCTGCTTTAGGCAGCCCGTCAGACCCTCCTCTCGTCCCTTCCCCAGTCGTGGTTGACTCCCCCCCCCCCCCCCCCCCAGACTCCGGCTTTTGGTCGACCCTGCACACTCCCTACCCGGAGGCGTGTATTCCTGGTCTCCTGTCAGCGGGAGGCTCGCACGCCACAGCGACGTTGGAGATCGCTGTTTCCCAACGACCCGTGGATCCTGTCGACCGTCTGCGAGGGACTACAACTTTCGTTCCGTTCGCCCCCTACCCACCCCCCCCCCCCCCCCCCCCCCCCCCCCGTGCCGTTCACCCCTCTGGACTGCGGTGCCTTCAGATCAGCTCAGGGCCGACGCGCTTCGCAACAAGGTCGCCGCTCTACTACGGAAGAACGCCATGGAGGTGGTGACGCGACATGACACTCCAGCCGTCTACAGCCGCCTATTCGTGGTTCCCAAGCAGGGGGGCAAGTGACGCCCAGTCATCGACCTCTCCGCCCTGAACAAGTTCATAGTCGCCCCATCCTTCTGCATGGAGACCGCTCGAGCCCTTCGCACCACAGTACAGCCCATGGACTTTGCCGTCAGTCTTGATCTGTCGGATGCGTACCTCCATGTTCCCATGCATCCTGCGGCCAGATGCTACGTTCGCTTCGCCTTCGCCGGTGTAGTCTACCAGTTCCGCGTGCTTCCTTTTGGCCTCAGCCTCAGCCCGTGGGTGTTCACCCGGATCATGGACGCCGTCGTAGCTAGGGCCAGACGGACGTCATCCAGTCCCACGTTGAACTACCTCGACGATCTTCTCCTGAGGAACCAAGCAGACTCCGCCTTAGAGAAGGACCGGGATGCGCTCCTCGCACTGCTTGGCACACTCAGGTTCCTCGTCAACTCAGGCAAGCCCGACCTCTCGCCCTTGCACCGTTTCGTACACCTGGGGATGGAGTTTCGTACCGACCTCAACGAAGTGCGGCTCCCGGAGGCACGTATCCAGAAGTTGGGGAATCTGGCGCGGCAAGTAGCTCAAGAGGACACCGTCACTGCCCGGTTGTGGTTACAACTTCTGGGCCTGATGCGCGCCGCAGCGGATCTCCTTACCCTAGGACGCCTCTACTGCCGCCCGCTGCAGCTGCACCTGCTACTACACTGGCAACCCTCGACAGACAACATCGACTCCCTGATCCCGGTGCCTCCGATGCTGCATCCTCACCTCCTGCGCTGCAAGGACCCCACCTGGCTCGTTACGGGGGTCCCACTTTACTCGCTGCCTCCCCGGTTGTCCCTCTGGGTCGACGCAAGTCTTGCCAGTTGGGGGGCTCTCCTACTACCGATGTTCGCCACAGCCTCCAGTCTTGACCCCCAGATCTTCGGTCCCGGCACATCAACTGGTTAGAGCTGAAGGCGGTCTGGCAAGCCCTTATGACGTGGGACTCTCAACTCCGGTGCCAGGAGCTCCTCGTCTTGTCTGACAACTCCAACGTCGTCACCTACATACAGAAACAGGGCGGGACACACTCTCCCTCGCTGTGCATCCTTCCTTACCAGGTGCTCCGCTTGTGCGAGGATCGGGGCATCGCTCTTCGTGCGAGACACATCCCAGGACATCTAAATTTTCTAGCTGACTCTATCGCGCTGCGCCAGTTACTCCACACCGAGTGGACACTCCGTCCGGACATCTTCAGGATGATCGGGACCAGGTGGGAGGCTCCCATGATCGACCTCTTCGCGACGAGGTGGAACCGCTAGCTACTGCTGTTCGTCTCACCAATTCCAGACCCGCTAGCTTGGGCAGTCGACGCGCTATCCATCCCCTGGGATGGACTCGTCGCCTATGCTTATCCTCTGTCGGTGCTGGTGCCCAAAGTCCTCCTCAAGCTCCGCGGCTGCAACATGGTCCTGTTCCTGGTGGCCCCCTTCTGCTGGACCAAGTCGTGGACCACAGTCCTATTGAACCTTGCCATGTGCCCTCCTCTGCAGCCCCCCACTCCACGCACGATGCTCAAGCAACCGCGACAGCCACTGTACCATACGTGCCCAGAAAGTCTCCTCCTCCATGCCTGGAAATTGTGTGGCAAGCCCTCTCCAGCAGAGGCTTCTCTAGTGTGGCAGTGGAGGCTATTGCTGCAGCCCGCAGACCCTCAACCAGTCGAGTTTATGAGGGAAGATGGTGAGTGCTGTGTGAATGATGTGGTGACAACCTTCTCTTCCCCATGGACTTGACGATGCCCCACCTGGCGGAGTTCTTCCTCTGGCTATTCAGTGACCAATGACTGGCTCCATTTACCATTCGGGGCTACCTCGCCATGATCGCCGACACCTACCGGCACTTGGGGCGGCCCGACCCTGGGAGCTGCAAAGACCTCACTGATCTAATGGCCCACTTCAGTCTGCAACGCCCGGCACTGCGTTCGCTTTCGCCGAGATGGGATCTTCCACAGGTGCTTCGTGGCTCACCTCGGACCGTTCTGAACATCTTTAGTTGGCACGCATGCTGGACGTGACTCGGAAGAGGTGCTTCCTGTTGGCCCTAGTCACGGCTTCCAGGGGCAGTGAACTTCACGCGCTGTCGACACGCCCAGATTGCTTGCAGTTCTGGACGGATGGCTCCGTGCAACTGCTACCTGAACCGGCCTTCCTGGCCAAGACACGGTCGCCATTGGCTGCCCCGGGTTGATGACTATTTGCCCTTATGAGTGACAGACTCCAACCAGGAGACCAGACAAAAGGACCCAGTGAGAGCCTTACGTGTGTACCTGCGCCGGACCAAGCCTCTGCGCAAGGACGCACCCGCCTGTTCTCCCTCTGTCCCCAGGTAGACGTGACATCTCAGCCCAGACCATCTCCTCCTGGCTCCGATGGGTGATTCGCTCTGCCTACCAGGACCTCGCCCCTGATGCAGCCAAACGTATGAACATCAGGGCGCACGAGGTCAGAGCCATGGCCGCAGGTCTTGCATTCGACCACAACTGCGCGGTCAAGGACATTGTGGCAGCCGAGGGATGGCGAGCTGAGCCTAGCTTTGCCCGCTTCTACCTGAGGGACCTCTCCGCCCAGCGGTGCAACACTCCCTCCCGGCGCCATAGGTATCTTAGCTAAAATTATCGGGAGTTTGCTTTGGGAGAGCGGGTCTGAGAACCAGTGTCTTTGGTTAGGGGTGCTATAGCGGCACCCACCTCCTCTTCGGGATTCTTCCTATCAGTAATACCATAGGTAATGTGTTTTGAGGAAACAAATGAATTTGTCTTTAAAATGAATTTTTTAAAAAAATACTTACCGATGGTATTACTCAAAGGTCCCTCCCTCCTGCCCCGCTTGCCGCCAGTTTGCTAAGAAACTAAACTGTGGAATATCAGGTGAGCTCGTTTTGAAGGATGGGGCGAAAGGGAGGCTACTTGGGTTACTGCCTGGACTATGGCGCCCCTCACCTGCCAACACTCCCTTATACGGACACAACCAAATTTTGGCTAAAATTAGGCTAGCTAGATAACGTTTCCTATCAGTAATACCGTCGGTAAGTATTTTTCGAAAATATTCATTTTAAAGAAAAATTCATGTTTTCTGGAAATGGTCTATTTCTTTGCATTTTTACATGTTTGGCAGTCACCTGTTTGATCAGGAGTCTGTTTACAGTACTGACGGCCGCATGAGCAAGGAGTTTAAGCCCTGACACAACAACAGGGAATTGCTGTTCTGACAAGACACCTAAACTATCATGGTCAATCTGTTCCTTACATACACCTATATGTTGTCTTCAGACAACATCTCCCAAATCTTAACCCTTTGTGTGTTGGTAGTGGTTTTTTTTTTTTTTTTTTTTTCTTGTGATGATTCCGAGAAATCAGCACAACACAAACCACTACTGACATGCAAAAGGTTAACTAAAATGGTTAGACACAACAATGAACTTAAGTTCTGGTCAGGTGAACTTTTATACATGCATTTTTTCACAATCCCTTGCCTGAACTTTGTAAAATCTATGTGTACTAAATATTTGTATTTTGAAGTGTTTCTCAAGGGTTTTTCCCCAAAAATCAGAGCTTCACTGTTCAGTTTCTGATCACTGTTTCAGTTGTTAATTGATCATGGCTGCCTGAAGAGTGAGCTGCAGCAGTGTATGGGAACCAGCTTTTTAGCTGCATTGGCTTCAGATGTTTATGCAGCCTTTCTGCAGACGATCAGGTGAGACTAGCAGTTGTTGAGCTGAATTGTTTTGCAGTAGTTTTGACTTATATTGTTACCACTTGAACTCATGCAGCCCCGACACACCACAGCAAGACATGGGTTGAGCATGATAGTTCAAGGGTGGTGCCAGAATTTTCTGGCAGCACCCTTGAACTGTCATCCTCGATCTATCTCTTGAATTGTGATACAGTCCCTCAGAGGGCAACTTCAAAATTTGGGGATTGCGCTCCTGGGGTAGAATGTGTTAATCATATTTTTTAGAGCTTTGTTGTTTTGCACTGGTATTGGTTGTATGTTAATGTTATGGCTACACTACTATTTTCATCATAATGGGGCAGACCAATACACAGTAAAGTGCCTGACATCATTGTTTGATACCATGATAAAGGCAAGGAAAGCGCCCGCTTGATTAACAGCTTGGCGCCCTCCCAGAAGACAAGTGAACGTAAAAATACCCCTTAAACTGTATGGTCAACACGTCTCATGCAACTAGCATGCAGTCAGCAGAGGATCCCTCACAAATTTCTAAACCGTTTGGCTGTCAATAGCATTCTTTGTTAAGGTGACTCCTGCAGGAATCACCTCAGCAGAAAGTGCAACGGACAGCCAACGGGTTAGAGTCTGAGCTTGCAGAGATTGAAAGATGAAATTTATGTGTAGGAAACAGCACCCAGAGGAGCAGCAAGTGAAGAGATGGTGGGAAATTTGGGGGACCTGCATTGTCACAGGACTGACTCACTCGGATAGGTAAGAGTACACTCACCGCTTAGCCTATTTAACCCCAAGGCAAGGCGTACGCTAAAATTCCCAGACGTCCAAGGAACATGGATGCAAACTGGTTTCAGCAAGAGGTACAGATCCTCATGAACTACGGAGCCTTATGAGGATCTGTACCTCTTGCAGTTAGGTCTTGTTCAATAACTGCAAGAGGTACAGATCCTCATATTCTCAGCAGTGAAGAGTTTAACCCATTTTGCCCCAACATCCTACAGCAGGAGATGGATTGACCATGATAATTCAAGGGTAGTGCCAGATTGGCTTGGCGCCTTCAGGCACCAAGCCAATCTGGCACTAGCCTTGAATTATCATGGTCAATCCATCTCCTGCAACTGGTACATAGCTGTTAGATGCCACCTCCAAAGTTTACGAAATGTGCCTGTTATGTGGTAGTCGCGGTCATAGTATGATGCAGTCACACCCAGACACACTCATGTAGGGTTCTTGTAAAGAAACCTCACTCAGTTGCAACTCGTCATGCATGGCACAAGGTTGTAGACCACACTGGAGTAACAGTTCCAACAGTACTTTATTCTCGCGATGTACTATCTCTCGCAAATGCATCCACACTTTGATACACTGTCACGTATACAATGCATTTACAATTTTGATACACTGTGTCTCTCACTCTCATACAATGCATCCTCATTATGATACACTGTCTCTCTACAATGCATGCAAATTTGTTTCTTCAAAAACATTACCGATGACATGACTGAATGGAAGTGTCTACTACTTACTCATTCTAGCCTAAGAGCCAGTTGTGTTAAGACACAACCCGGGAGGCACTCGGGGAACCCCGAGGGGACCAAGAGTTGTCTCCCTATACCCACCACCCGGAAGCCGGGTACCCATAATCCCTCAGTCTAGTCTACTTAGGCGCACGATTCGGTCGTCTTGCGCTCGGCTCTAGCCTACGGACTTTGGTTTTCGACCGTTCTCGGGTTCGGACTTGCTGTTGGAATGAAGAGCGGGAGATAGGATCGTTTCGTCGGCCCTGCCTGTGCTGCTGCGTGGTTTTCTCGTCCCCACTGCTTGGCGCCTGCGCTTCGGCCTCTGGTGAGCTGTCCGGTGATCTTCGCCGGTCGTGCCAGGCGGGTTTTTGGACGTCTCCCCCCGTTCCCCTTCGGCGGAGAGGTAAGGTAGCGGGATTGACCCTCGGCTGGTTCCCGGGCTGGGCACTGGTTGTGCAGGTACGAAGTTTTTCGGCTTCTTCTCACTGTAATTGCGCCCCCACTCACCTTCGGTGAATCGTAGAGAAGTTTCCTACGCTTTTGTACCTTGGGTGTGGAGAATTCTTTTACTCCATGGCCTGATTAGCTGAGTGGCACAGCTTGAGTCACGCCTTGTCATCGCGTGGTTTGTTCGGGACCAGCGCCTGTTCTGTTTTCGCTCACGGGTGATGGATTTAAGCGCACACTCGCATACGCAGGCATACGCGGTAGACAAGTACTCACGTACCTTAGAGAGTGGATATACGTTCCGGCGGGCAGCTGGGGGGTTTACGCTCCTTGGCTGGGCGGGCCCCTCGTGGCATGTTCACCTAAAGTGGTGATTTTCTGCCCCAGATGTTTTTCTTGTCTTGATTGTCATTGCGTATTGAGTTGTACAGCATGCGGCCGGTGTTGGTTTTTTTTTTTTTTTTTTCCCACACACGGTCACCCTTAGTAATAATGTTTGGGGGCCTGACTCCTTTGGTCACAGGGGTTGGTACATATGTTGTTGCTCACCTTAGCACTTGACGGCGGTGAAGCTACCTCGTTACTGCACTGCTAGATTGCAGACGTGCAGTTTGGTACCTCGCTTCCGTCATGACGTATTCGTCTTTTGTGTACATATGTTGTTCCCTCGCCTTAGCGCTTGGCGGCAGTGGGCCTGCTTGCTTACTGCACGGCTAGTTGTCGGCATGCAGTTTGCAGACCTGTTTACCCAAGAATACACTTTTTGGAGAAACTGACAACTCACTGGCTTGGGAATAATTACACATGTGAGGTCCAAAGTACACAATTAGTCAGTTGAAAGTACACTGACTACACCCAGGGGGTAAACAGGTCTGAGTTTGGTACCTCGCTTCTGTCATGACATGTTTGACTTTTGCTACATATGTTGGTTGCTCACCTTAGTGCTTGAGGGCAGTGAGTCTACCTTCTTGCTGCACTGCTGGCGTGCAGGCTTGACAGTCTGTTACCCCGCTTGGTGCTTGTGTGTTTTGTTGTTACGAAGGCTACCTTTCGTGGCTTAGTCCCACAGGACTCGCCCGCAGGCCTTCGGGTGTTATCTGTTGCAGGGATGCGCTACCCATTCACACAGATGACAGTGGCTAGTTCAGCCCCCAGGGGCTTTCGCCACTGCACCGGATGCCCCGCCGACCATGCTTGCTTTGCAAGCGATCGGCACCGGTTTAGGCGCCTTCAGACACTGCGGGTTTCCGCACGACAACGGACTGCCCTGGGAGAGAAGCCACACCGGATGTCGCGACTAGTGCGCGAGCATGGATCGTGGAGGCCGCTGCCAGGGGGAGCGCACGGGAACAGCCTCTGGCAAGGCCCGCTCGGAAAGACAATTACGCACACGTCCGACGTCTTAGGACGTTGCAGTACACTACCACCTTGAGAGGACAAGCAGCTTCTCGGCTGTAAGCCCCAGCCCGGCTGCTACTGGTAGGTGTGTTCTTCATGTCCAGGCAGCGCCCATTGGGACTAGGCCTGTCTTCCGACACGGGAGGTGCCTCCTACCACATTGGGATGATTGCGTCACCTGGCCTCAGCAGCGCGGATGGCAGCATTGAAGCGTCTGCAGGCGGGAGCGACCTATGCTGTTGGTGCTTGAAGGATCCCGTTCCGCCCCGATGAAGAGGGGCATGCCGATGTCCTTCACGCAAGGCAGATGTTCCGGTGGCCGTCGGACAACCACTGGGTCGGGTCTCCTATGCGCAGGATGTGGATACGCCTTCCAACGTATCCTTGGCACCGGTCGCTTGAGACCAGGCCGTCCCTGTGGGAATCCCCACACCGGATTCAGTGGACTAGTGCACGAAGTGGGCCTGGATCGATGAGGCCGCTTCCAGGAGGGAGCGCGCCCGGACTAAGACTTCCAAGAAGCCATGTCCACTTTCTGCCCCACTTGTCTCCAAGAAGCCCGCGGGATCCCGCTGGGGGTCCCCCTTACCGGCAAGAAAGCCCGCCTCCCTCGGAGCCCGGCTCAGAGACATTTACGTGCACGTCCAGGGACTCTAGTAAGAATGCTCGTCTCCAAGGAAGCGGAGACTACTATCAACACAGTTCCGGGCCACCTCTCGTCCCGCTCGCTCTGCGCGGCGCCAGAGTAGGGACCACTATCGGACGGCTGAGGACATGCAAGCTATGCGGAGGCTTCCAGTGGCCGTCGGATAACCATACAGTCTGTCTCCTGTGCGCTGGGTGTGCTTCCGACCACTCTTGTAACGTCTGTGCTACCTGACCGGAGCTGCGATGGTCTAATCTCTGGAACTTTAGAGGAGGGAGACTCCTACCCTCTCGGGTACTTGAAGATTGCCGAGACGCCTTCCGCTGTGCCCCCGGCACCGGACGTGCGAGACCAGCTGGATCCGACACAGAAAACGCCACTGAGTAATCGAGGGATTAGTGCAGTGTGGGAGTTCGACCGTCAAGACCGCCTCCGTTAGAGAGCGCGCCCGGATACAGCTGGTGGAAAGAACCCGCCTCTCCCAAGAGCCTGGTTTGGTGGGACGCTCGTGGCGTCCCTCCTCCACCGTCGTTCCCCACTCGTCTCTGAAGAAGCCGCCGGGATCCCGCTGGGGGTCCCCTGGCCGGCAAGAAACCCGCCTCTCCCAAGAGCCTGGTTCACAGAGACATTCACGCACTCGTCCGGAACCTCCTGGTTGTGAAGAGCGTAGACACAGGGATTCTACTCGACGTTATCGCTCTCCCTCGCAAGATCATAAGAGGACCTTCCCGCTCGGGTGCTTGGAGTTGCCCAAGACGCCTTCCGCTGTGCCCCCGGCACCGGACGCGCGAAACCAACTTGATCCGACACAGAAGACGCCACTTGAGTATTCAACGGATTAGTGCACAGAAACCCGCCTCTCCCAAGAGCCTGGTTCGTTCCCCACTCATCTCTGGCCGCAGGGATCCCCTTGCCGGCAAGCAACCCGCCTCTCCCAAGAGCCTGGTTCACAGAGACTTACACGCACTCGTCCGGATCCTCCTGTTCGCGAGGATCGTAGGCGCTGGGATTCTACTCACCGTTATCGCTCTGCTTCGCAAGATCGTAGGAGGACCTTCTCCACTCATCGTTCGACGGATCAGGACTCCCTCGACTGGTTTCGCCTTCTTCGCGTTCCTCATCTCGTTCGGACTCCCGTTCGTCCCGTTCCTCTTCCCATCGACCGGCCACTTCCCCTTCCCTCGTCCTCTCCGTTCCGTTCCTCCTCGTCGCAGCCGTTCTCCTCGTCGGAACCCGCCTTCGGCAAACGGGAGAACCTAGCCGCGTCGCTCCGTCTTCGCTCTCCCCTTCGGAGGGAGTCTTCGACCTGCGGTTCGCCGTCAGCGGGATTCCCTCCCTCGGAGCCCTCCTCGGTCGCCGGTTCCAGACAGCGGGACTTTGACACCCTGAGTTGACGGCTGACGACCCCTCGGACTGGTTGCTCGGACGTCTCAGCCGTTTCTCCTCTTCCTCTTCTTCGGCTTCCAGTGCTGCGGTTCCATCAGACCTGTTCTTCTGCGCGGATGGACACTCGGCCGGCGCTGGACGGGACATCCAAGCTCATCGCCGCCGCCCTGCTGCGGAAGTTGCCCGGCATCGCCCCTTGACTCACCGGGGGTTCTCATCTATCGTGGACACTGGGGATCCAAGGCGCAGCCTTTCTCCCTGACGTCTAACCATCTCGACATCTCTCGTTGGGCACCCGGAGGGTGCCGTACTTCGGACAGGTGGTACCGCTTGGCTGTGCTCGGGGTGGAGGCCTAGCCACTACACGGAGTCGAATCTACTCACCTTAGTCGTCTCTAAGCCCGGCTGCTCAAGCTACGCTTCCTACTTCCGTGATTCTTCTCGAGGTCCAACACTCCGACCTTCGGACTTCGCGGACAAGAGCGTGCTTAGCTTGGATCTGACGCGGACTACTAGGCCTGCTTCTTCTGCTCGTGGGGGGAAGGATAGGTCACAGGAGCTTTTCCTCTTCGGCTACGCGACAGCGGAGGTGTTCTTCCAGGATCAGGGCAGCTGGCGATCCTCCGACCAGTGCATACCCCCTACCCTGGTGCTTGGGGAAAGAACTTCATCTCCCTCCGTGCGTGACGCTACCTGGACCGACGGTAGTTCTGGGCCAGTCTTCCCCGGTGGGACCAGGGGCTACACACGGAATACACCAGGACACCTTCGGAGGATCGGCGCATGAGACCAGGATGATCCTACGTTTTCAGTGGACTGGGGCACAGGATGGGGCCTTGACCGAGGCCGCTACCCGGACGGAGCGAGCCCGGACACAGCTTTTGAGAAGCAGAGAACTCGCCTCACAGAGCCCAGTTCAGAGAGTCGCGCTTGGCGACGTCCCACGTACAATCTCGGTACCCACTCGTCTCCAAGTAAGCCGCCGGGATCCTGCTGGGGGTCCACTTGCCGGCAGGAACCCGCCTCTCCTCAGAGCCCGGGTCGGAGAGACTTACACGCGCTCGTCCGGAGCCTCCTGTCGACTCCCCTCGGGAGGAGTCATCGAATGCTACGTCTTGCCCTTGCAGCCATACGGCGCCTGAGGGATGTTGCCGTGGTGGATTGGTTAACGAGCTTCAGGAGCTACGCCTCACCCTGTCTGCCTACAGTTCGAGGGAACAATTACGTACAGCTCCTCTCGGACCATACCTTACCTGGACCGCCACGCCTTGGTCCACAGGTTCACCTTGCGCCCGCTTACGGGGCGCTATTCCACCAGGAGACCACGTAGCAAATCCCTGTACAAGCCTCACGGGTGCCTACGACATAGCCGTTCGCTTCGGACGCGCTCGCCTCTTTGCCGGTTCCGGCAGCACTGACGCTACATGCCGGACGTTCTTCCTGGTTAAGCTCAGTCATACGTTCTGAATTACAGGACCCCTCCCTCAGGGAGATTAGAGGCTACAGGTACGTTATCAAGGCACTTGCAGGGCCACGAACGTCACATTCGTCAGGGACTGTACTGTCTTGCACTTCGTGGCTACTGGAGGCTGGCGGGCAGGATGACTTCGCCCGCCTCGATTGCAGAGCTCTGCCAGGCCAGAGAGACTCCTCGCTCTGGTGGAGGCCTTTTTGCGGGGGGCACAACTCCCTCCTGGCGCCTCAGCGCCGTAGGTATTCACCTACCTAGGGTCGTCGGGAGTTTGCGTTAGGGAGGACGGCCCTTGGGCCCTAAGGTGTGCTGGAGCGCGGCACCCACCTCCTGTTCGCAATTCTTCCATTCAGTCATGTCATCGGTAATGTTTTTGAAGAAACAAATTCATTTTTCTTTAAAAGGTATTTTTTCGAAAAATACTTACCGATGACATGACTCAAACGACCCTCCCACCTGCCCCGCTTGCCGCTCGTGCGCCAAGTATCCTGACTGAGGGATTATGGGTACCCGGCTTCCGGGTGGTGGGTATAGGGAGACAACTCTTGGTCCCCTCGGGGTTCCCCGAGTGCCTCCCGGGTTGTGTCTTAACACAACTGGCTCTTAGGCTAGAATGAGTAAGTAGTAGACACTTCCATTCAGTCATGTCATCGGTAAGTATTTTTCGAAAAAATACCTTTTAAAGAAAAATGAATATTTCCTAACACCCTCTTTTATACCATTACAGATTTTCAGAACAATCCCACAAATTACACAAATTAACCAATCAAAAAAGAAACGTAACCAAAACTCATTAATATTCATTAAAAGAACACTTGAAATCTATCTACAATCTGCCATTAAAATCTAGGTGCATTACATAAATGTTCCGAAATGTAGCCAACATGTATAGTACAAAACTTTGATGTCATATTTGAGGTCACTAGAAGGATCACACCTTTTCCAAAACATCCAGCTTAACCTAGGTCGGACTTTGCAACAATTTAGTAAAATGTGCAACATTGTAGTCACACCATAAAAATCGATCACAATTTTTCTCCAAAAGAAAATAAATCATTCTAAAAAAGGTATGTGATTCTGATCTAAAATAACTCAGCTAAACATCGGAACTTTTCTATGGTCAACACACACTTGCCCTAAAAAAATTAATTTTTCTCTAAAATGTATGTTTCTGAGTGGAACAGTGGCAAGCGGGGCAGGTGGGAGGGTCATCCGAGTAATATCATCGGTAAGTATTTGTTTTTTCAAAATACATTACCGATGGCATTACTATCTGGGAATACACTCTATTGCCTATAGATTTCAGCAAAATTGTGTGTAGCACACAACTGGGGAGGAGACACCGGGGATCCAAGCACTATGACCCCGGGTGGCCTCCCCTTACTACCCTATCCCGGCGAGCACAGGGCGACCTCGTCAGTTTCACTCATAGCTCGACCGGGGACGGTCGAGTTTTTGCCTTTCTCCGTTCTACGGGTTTCAGTGGTTTTTGACTGTGGGCTTGAATTGGAGTCTTCGATTCAGCCCTGGACTCACTACATTCGTGGTTTTTCCTTTGACAATTGGACTCATTGTGACCTGTGCGCCGACCGGTTTTACCGGCTCTGACTTTGTGAGTTCACCCTTGGCTTGGCCTTGGGGTTCGACGACGCACGTGACTTGTGCCCGGCTGGTTTGTGCAAGGTGGACTTTCTTCGCCGGCGTAGCTGGTTTAGGGCCTTATGGCTTCTTCTGTGTCGAAGACTTGCCGGCGTGCGGGGACTTCCAGTGGCCGGTTGATGCACTCGACTCTTGCTTGCCGTGTTCGGGCTGTGCTTCGGACGGAACGTGTGATGGTGGCGCCGCTTGGACGGAAAACCGGTGTTCGCGCAGGTGGGACTTCTTCAGGCGTGACCGGTCCCCTCGCCCGCTTCGGTCTCCACGGGATCCTCCACGGGTGGACGTACTTCCCTCGGCGCATCGGGCTTTCCGGCCCACAGGTAAGTCCCCTTCTTGTACCGTTACCTCGCAGGTTCTCCCTCCCCTCTCCGAGTCTTCGGAGCAGGGTAGGCGAGTTTCGGAGTCACGCTCCCCACGCTCTGCTTCGTTAGCGCGTGGCTTGAGCCCATTTTGGTTCCCACCCCCCGCTCTGCTTCGGGCGAGCGGTCTGGGAGAGATGAGCGTTCGTCGGCCACCCCCGGCTCTAGGTCTCCGGAGCGGGGACGGGTGACGGAACGCAAGCATAAGAAAGAGAGTAAACGTGATAAGAAATGCTCTCGCTCACGCACCGAGGCTTCGGAACGTGACTCGAGACCGTTAGTAATGCTGCCTCCCCGCTCTGTATTTTCCGAACGGGCAAGGCATGCTTCGCTTTCTTCCCCCCCCCCCGCCCGCCCCGTCTCGCCTGGGCGGGCCCGGGGTGTGGTTGACTCTCGCCCCCCACGCTCCGAGGAGTCGGAGCGGGGGTCGCGTGCACATAATGGTCCCCTCCCCGCTTCGCTTCGCCTGAGCGGGCTTGGCGTGACTGTAGACTGTCCCCCCCCCGTCTCGTATCGACCGGACGGGCCCGGTGTGACTTGGACACTCGCCCCCCCCCCCCCCCCCTCGCTCCGAGGCTTCGGAGCTGGGGCAGCGGGCTCATAAATCGTCCCCTCCCCGCTCCGCCTTTCCTGAGCGGGCTTGGCGTGACCCTAGACTGTCCCCCCCCCGCCTCGTATCGACCAGGCGGGCCCGGTGTGACATCGCGCGTCCTCCACGGTCCGACACATCGGACGGGGGGCCGCGTGCCCGGTATTTGTCCCCTCCCCGCTCCGCCTTTCCTGAGCGGGCTAGGGGAGACTATTGGCGGTCCCCCCCCCCCCCCCCTCGCACCGGTTCTCCCGGGCGGGCCAGGGGTGACCAGGCCACTTCCTCGGTATTCCGATCGCGGTTTGTCGCTCACGTCGGCTGCCGCGTGCGGATCCCGACTTCGAGGTGGACCGTCGCTTTGCCACGGTCCCTCCGTCGCCGCGGCGCGCCTCTTTGCGTGCGTCGCAGGCGGCTGCGTCTACCTCGCGCGCGGCGGTGCGGCACTCTCGTAGCCGCTCGCCCCTTTCGTCTTTGCCGCGAGAAGATCAGTTTGGAACGGACGTCCTCAGCCTTCATCCGTCGGACTCGGCCTCGGCGATCTTCTTGCAGGACTCGGCGGCGGGTTCTCCTTCCTGCCTTTTTTCCGCTGTCGCGTCGGCCTCCGCCTCGTCAGACGTTGCCGGCCCTTCGCTCGGATCACAGTCGGTCCACGCTATGGGTGAGGCTTCAAGGCTTATCGCCAAGTCCCTACCGCCCGACGTCTGTCCGCCTTCGCCTCCTCCGAAGAGACAGGCTTCGGCCATGGTCGACGCGCAGAGGCCAGTCCAGCGCCGCAAGTCCCTCCCGCAAGCCGGCTTCCGGGACCTCACCGATGCTTCTCCGCCCAGCTGCGTAACGACGCTTTCGGCGACACGGGATACTTTACCGCCGCTCGATCGCCGGTGGGAATCAACTTAAGCTTCCACCAGGCCTAGTACGCTGGACACTCCCAAGCCTTCGCCTTACCTTTTCCAGCGGTGGATGTGGCGGCCTTACTACAGGCGGGCGGCCGCAGGCTCGTCCAGAACTCGTGGCCTCGGCCTCTCGACAGGATCGCCTCCTTAGCGCGGAACTCGCTGGCGTGCTCGGGTTTGGAACTGGCTACCCAGGCAGCACTGCAGTGCCTACAGGATACGTGGGACCTGGAGGCTCAGTCCCCGCTTCGTGACGTGCAGTCCATCCTGATTGCGGCCAACCGGTCCGCCTACCATTCTTCCGCCACCGCCAGGGCAGCGGCTGCCAAATGCGACCTCTGGAGGAGGGATACCCTTTTGCGCCTCTGCTCGGACCTTCCCTTGTCAGTGAAGTCCCAGCTCCGTCACGCCCCCTTAGGGGGTCCTCAGCTGTTCGGCGACACTTGGCACACCTTTAAGGAATCTTCCAAGGACTTGTGGCCCAAGCCTGCATCTAACCCAGCCTCGACCCGCTTTCGCGCCCACCGCACGGCGGGGGTCGTGCCCAGCGGTCTTTCAGGCCCTCCTTCTCTACAGTCGGATCTTCACGAGGTCGGGCCCGTCCATTCCAGGCTACTCAGGCCGGCCCCGCCCCTCGCCCTTCTTGGCCCCGCGGTGCCCGTAGATCGGGCCGCGGTCGGGCTCTTTGACTCGCCCCCGCCTCCGCCCCCGCCTCATTAATCGGGCCTCCCGTCGGCGGGCGGCTGTCGCTCTTCCCGGACGACCCCTGGATTCTTTCCACCGTTACCACAGGCCTGCAACTTTCGTTCCTGTCGCCTCCGCCTCTTCGCTGAGCACCCATGTGGACCCAGGAACCGCTCGACGGCACACAGGCGGACGCTCTGCGCGGGGAAGTGGCGACCCTCCTCACCAAAGCGGCGACAGAGGTGGTTTTGCGGCAGGACTCTCCGGCGTTCTACAGCCGACTCTTCTAGCTCCCAAACCAGGCGGCAAGTGGCGTCCAGTTATCGACTTATCAGCTTGGCCAGCTTGGCCTTATCAGCTTGGCCAGCTTGGCCTCGATTCAGGATGCTTGGCCCCTCGATTCAGGATGGAGACGGCCAGGACACTCCGTGCGGCCCTCCGGCCGATGGACTTTGCGATCAGCCTCGATCTGTCAGACGCCTATCTGCACGTCCCGATTCATCCGTCGTTTCGCCGGTACCTTCGGTTTGACTTGGGGGGATCGTCTACCAGTTCTGCGCCCTTCCTTTCGGCCTCAACATCAGTCCGTGGGTGTTTACAAGACTGCTCGACGCCGTGATAGCCAATTTCCGTCAGCGCTCCTTGAGCCCGGCCTCCAATTACTTGGACGACCTTCTACTGCGCACCTTGGTCTCCGCAGCCCTCCAGACGGACAGGGATGCCCTGCTTTCCCTTCTGCGTCGTCTAGGTTTCCTACTCATTGGGGAAATCCGTTCTTCTCCCTCTCGACGGTTTCTACATCGGGGGATGGAATTCCTGACCGACCTCAACCTTGCCCGCCTGCCTCTGGCCAGGCGACAGAAGATAGTCGACTTAGCCACTTCGATGGGGATGGGATCCTCCTTCACCGCCAGGGTCTGGCTTCAACTCCTGGGCCTCCTCAGGGCGGCTGCGGACCTGCTTCCCTTGGGCAGACTTTATGCTCGGCCTCTCCAGCTACGTCTCCTTCTTCACTGGCGACCCTCGGGCGCTCTGTTGGATCTAGTACCTGTCACGCCTCGGGCTCGTCCTCCCCTCGAGAGGTGGGCGGACCTCGCTTGGCTGGCTTCGGGGGTGCCCTACACTCCCCGCCGCCTCGGTGGTCTCTCTGTACAGAGGCGAGCCAGGCCGGCTGGGGCGCGCACCTGTTACCGGATTTCTCTCGGCCTCGGGCGTTGGCTTCGGGAGCTGTTCGGGAATCACGTCAACTGGCTGGAGCTGAAGGCAGTTGGATTGGCATTCGACGTTGGCAGGAGACCTGGGCCAATCAGGACGTCCTCGTGCTCTCCGACAACTCGACGGTGGTGGCTTACATACAGAATCAGGGTGGCACTCACTCGCCCTCCCTTTGCATTCTTCGGTGCCACCTTCGCCTCTGGTGCAGGGATCGAGGCATTGCCCTACGAGCCCGCCACATCCCTGGCCACCTCAACGTGAAGGCGGACGCCCTGTCTCGTCGCGGACAGTTGCTCCACACGGAGCGGTCCCTACGCCCGGATATTTTTCGCCTGCTCTGCGCTCACTGGGAAACGCCGCTAGTGGATCTGTTTGCCACCAGATGTAGCAGCCAGCTCCCGGTCTACGTCTCGCCAGTCCTGGATCCACTCGCTTGGGCAGTGGACGCACTCCCCATTCCTTGGGTCGGCCGGATTGCTTACGCCTACCCCCCGGCAGTCCTCGTTCCGAAGGTACTGCGGAAGCTTCTGGGATGCTCGGCGGTCCTCCTGCTGGTGGCCCCCTTCAACTGGACCAAGAGCTGGACCACGGACCTCCTCGCGCTTGCGACGGACCCTCCTCTGGAGCTTCCTACCCCTTCCACGATGCTCAAGCAGCCCCGTCAGCGGCTTTTCCATCCGTGCCCCGTACGCCTCCACCTACACGCTTGGAGGTTGTCCGGCACGCCCTCGCCGCTAGAGGTTCTCGGATGCAGCAGTGGCGGCAATTGCAGCAGCCCGCAGACTCTCTACAAGGAAGGTGTACGAAGGCACGTGGAGGGTCTTTCAGACCTGGTGCACCTCCCATGGGCACCCTCCCACTAACCTAGCCTCCCACCAACTGGCGGAGTTCTTCCTGTGGCTCTTCGACGACCGGGGCTTAGCCCCGGTCGCCATCAAGGGCTACCGCGCTACGTCCGCGGACATCTACCGTCACCGGTGTCTTCCGGACCCAGGCGCCTGCAAGGATCTGTCGAATTTCTGGCTCACTTTGAACTCCGACGTCCGGTTTCACGTTCCCTAGTACCCCGGTGGGATCTTGCCTGGGTACTGACGTGGTTGAATTCGGACTGGTTGAGCCCCTCCCCTTGGCTCGGTTCTCAGACTTGACCCGGAAAACCTGTTTCCTTCTGGCTCTCGTTACAGCGTCCCGAGTCAGCGAGCTTCACGCGCTCTCGATGCTCCCAGCCTGTTTGCGGTTCGTTCCGACGGCTCTGTGCAGAGGCTCTCCGATCCGTCCTTCCTGGCCAAGAACCGCCGCCCGCGGCGGCTCCTCAGGTGCTAACGATACGGCCCCTCTGTGGAGCGGACCTCTCCCCTGGATCGCGGCAACAGGACCCAGTGCGGGCGCTAAAGATTTACCTGCGCCGCTCTCCGCCGCAGCGCCGGGGGCGCTCGCGCCTCTTCTTACCTTGTCCGCGGGCAGACGCCACATCTCGGCCCAGATCGTGTCATCCTGGCTGCGGTGGGTGATTAGGTCAGACTACCTAGACCTCTCCCCACGCGGCGCTGAGCCTTTACAAATCCGGGCGCATGAAGTGAGCGCAGTAGCCACCAGTCTAGCCCTGGACCGCAACTGCTCGGTCAAAGATATTTTGGCAGCGGGTGGCTGGCGCTCAGACTCCACTTTCGCACGCTTCTACCTTAAGAGACCTATCCGGCTGACGTGACTCCCTGGCACGGGTGGGCGACATCTCCGCGGCCCAGCACTCCCTCCGAGCGCTGCTGGCGTCTTAGGCACATCATAGCTGAAATCGTCGGGAGTTCTCTCTCGAGGGGGCCGGCGGAGTGGTTGGGTTGTGGTTAGATACGGCACCCTCCGCCTGTTCGCCATTCTCCCAGATAGTAATGCCATCGGTAATGTATTTTGAAAAAACAAATGAATTTTTTTTCTAAAATGTATTTTTTTGAAAAATACTTACCGATGGCATTACTCGAATGGCCCTCCCGCCTGCCCCGCTTGCCTCTTGTGGCTATGTGTGAAACTGACGAGGTCGCCCTGTGCTCGCCGGGATAGGGTAGTAAGGGGAGGCCACCCGGGGTCATAGTGCTTGGATCCCCGGTGTCTCCTCCCCAGTTGTGTGCTACACACAATTTTGCTGAAATCTATAGGCAATAGAGTGTATTCCCAGATAGTAATGCCATCGGTAAGTATTTTTCAAAAAAATACATTTTAGAAAAAAAATTCATTTTTTGAAAAAATATATTTTAGAGAAAAATTAATTTGTTTCCTCAAAACACATTACTGATGATATTACTGTTAGGAAGAATGACGAAGAGAAGGTGGGTACTGTTATAACGCCCCTTAATAATAATAATAATAATAAGCGCATTAAATAGGCGCTTTATCCCAATTGAAAATCGGCTCAAAGCGCCGCCGCGAACTGAACCCAACAAGCACGCTCACGTGAATCACGCGCATTCACTCACACACTGTACATAAACACAGAACATTGACGTGGTGCTAAGGGCAAGCTCAAGCGAGCTACTGTAGTTTTTGGAAATTCACAATCGTTTGTATTTGAAATTTGATTAAGTGGGCTGAAACTGATACCAAAGTTGTGGGGGAGGAAGAGCCGGAGTACCCGGAGAAAGAACCCCAGTTACGTGTCTACGAGACCCGCCCTCACATGCAACCTCCCGATAATTTTAGCAAAGATTACCTACGGCGCCAGAGGCGCCGGGAGGGAGTGTTGCGCCATCGTGATGTCTCCCACCAGCGAAAGGTTCTGGCGCTGGCTGGAGAGGTCCCTCAGGTAGAACTGGGCAAAGGTCGACTGCGTCCGCCATCCCACGGCCGCCACAATCTCTTTGACAGCGCTGTTGCGGTCGAATTCTAGGCTTGCGGCCATGGCTCTGACCTCGTGTGCCCTGATGTTCATTCGTTTGGCTGCATCAGGGGAGAGGTCTTGGTAGGCGGAGCGTATCACCCATCGGAGCCAGGAGGATATCGTCTGGGCCAAGATGTCATTTCTACCTGGGAACAGAGGGAGGAAAAGGCGCAGGTAGACGCGTAAAGCCCTCACCGGGTCCTGCTCTCCGAACTCTCGGGAAGAGCCGGGGTCTCGTAATGGTGGAATGGTGACCATTTGCGGGGCAGTCAAAGGCGATCGGGTCTTGGCAAGAAACATCGGATCGGGCAGAAAGTGAACAGAGCTGTCCGTTCAGAACTGCAAGTATGCGGGCCGCGTTGAAAGGGCGTGCAGCTCGCTGACCCTGGAAGCCAAGGCGAGGGCCAGTAGGAAGCAGGTCTTCCGCGTCACGTTCGGCAACCGCGCCAACTGGATAGGTTCGAAGTGGACAGAATTGAGCCAGGTCAGCATCCAGGGCAGGTCCCATCGCAGCACGAGCGAGCAAAGGGCGGGACGTTGTAGCCTGAAGGAGGCCATAAGATCGGTGAGGTACTTGCAGTCGCCAGGGTCGGGTCGTCCCAGATGCCGGTACATGACAGCAATCATGGCCAGGTAGCCCCGAATGGTGAAAGGCGCTAAATCCTGGTCGGAGAATAGCCAGAGGAAAAAATCCACCAGCTGGGGTACCTTCAAATCTGTGGGTAGAGTCGGTTGTCATCACACCATTGGCACAGGACTCGCCACTTCCCCTCGTAGACTCGTCTAGTCGAGGATCTGCAAGCTGTAGCGATCGTCTCCACTGCTGCACCTGAGAAGCCTCTAGCCGCGAGGGCTTGCCGCACAATCTCCAGGCGTGGAAAAAAAAAAAACCAAAAAAATTCTGAAATGGTCTGGTTCTTAAACGGCGCAGGTCCACAAGTTGTCAGATTCGTTTATCGTTAACTTTAGGTAAACTTCGTTTTTCCAAGATGGTGTCTGGTGACGTAGCACACATTGTTGCTCGCGGCCAAACTTTTAATGAAACGGGAGTGAGAAAGAAATGGAGATGGGAGTGGTATGAAAAATCGGTGAAAGTTAAGTCGCACCCTGACTTGTTTAAACGGATAGGAGAGCACATTTTGAAGCTGGATGTGAGCTTTGCCCCGCCAACAATGTGTACTGTGATTTTTCACGCCTACCACCCCCCCCCCCCCCCTGCCCCCCACCCATTGTTTGAGTATTTTTTGCCCCCGAAATCAATGCCTCGCGTGTACTATCCCCCCCCCCCTCACCCCCTACCCCACTGATTCCGCTTTTTTCCCCAGCATGTGTTTTGACCCCCTGAGGGTGGAACAGGGCCTGTCGCGGTTGCTTGAGCATCGTGCGTGGTGTGGGAAGCCACAGCGGAGGAGCCGTGGTGAGGTTCAGGAGATCGGTGGTCCATGACTTGGTCCAGCAGAAAGGGGCCACCAGGAACAGGACCGCGTTGCACCCTCTGAGCTTGAGTAGCACCTTGGGGACCAGCACCGTCGGAGGGTAGGCATAAGTGACCAGGCCGTCCCACGGGATCGATAGAGCGTCCACCACCCAGACCAGCGGGTCTGGAAACGGAGAGATGAAGAGAGGAAGCTGGGTGATTCCATCACGTCGCGAAAAGGTCGATCATGGGCAGTTCCCAGAGAGCACCGATCATCTGAAAGATGTCTGGGCGAAGCAGTGTGCAGGAGTTGGCCGCGCCGCGAGAGAGAGTCGGCCATCACATTCAGATGACCCGAGATGTGCCACGCGCGGAGAGTGATGCCTCGATCTTCGCACCAGCGGAGCATCTGGTAGAGGAGAATGCAGAGGGAGGGAGAGCGCGTCCCGCCCTGCTTCTGGATGTAGGCGATGACTGTGGAGTTGTCGGAGAGGACTAGTCGCTCCTGACGCAGCGGTGTTTCCCACGCCAGTAGGGCTTGCCAGACCGCCTTCAGTTCCGACGGCCAAACGCCAGAGGATGTGGAAAACGATGGTAGCAGGTGAGTGCCCCAACCCGAGAGACTTGCGTCGACGCAGAGGGACAGCTGGGGTGGAGTCGAGTAGAGGGGAACACTCTTCGTGAGCCAGCCTGGATCCGCCCAACGAAGCAGGTACGGAAGCAACATCGGCAGTCCCGGGACCGCACTGATCAGTCCCAAAAGCTGAAGCCAACGTCTGGCGGGAATCGCCGTCTCTTGAGATACCTGTCGCGCCAAGGTCGCCAGCTTCTGAATCCTTTTCTCCATTAGCCGGACGTCGTTGAGGTCGGTGCGGAACTCCATGCCCAGGTGAATGAAGCGGCGGGAAGGCTTGAGGTCGGACTTGTCCACGTTGACCAGGAAACCGAGCGTGTCGAGTAGGCGAAGAAGCGCGTCTTGATCGACCTTCAAGGCTGCCTTGGTGTTACGTGGTGGATTTGTAGTCATAGTATGTAAACACACCAGACACACGCACGTAGAGTTCTTTTCAAATAACCTTCGTTCAGCTGCAATCCATCACACGTGGCTTAAGGATGTAGACAATACTGGAGTAACAGTTCCAACAATATTTTATTACAGCGATGCGATTTCCACGAAAAGCATTCACAATTTCACCAACAATATCTTCTCTTCCAAAAGTTCACACTTTGACACAATGCGTCTCTCATACAATGTACATCACCACTCACTGCACAACTCCCTCTCTGACAAATGAAGCATGATATCTTGCGTAGCTCTCTCAACGTCAATGTCTTTTTCGATACACTGCAATTATACAACTGAACACTGTATAAATGCTGTAACATCGCAATCCTACAACTGAACAATGTACAGACTCTGTTACATCGCAATCCTACGACTGGACAATGTACACGGATGCTTCCTAGCACGATCTTTTACAGGGGTATGTTTTCTAGCACAATCGAGCAAAATCGTACAACACAACCAATCAGAACAAAACACGCAACTAAAACTCAAAGGTACATTCAGACTGGAATATTCTGTAAAAGTCTGGCTATTATTTACTAGCTAAAAAAATAGGTGAATCCCCACTCATCCTAACTTCACGCATGCGTACACTAAACAGGTCGCGACCTTGACCGTACAGTCTGGTAAACAAGCTATAAGTGCATGGATACTAACCGCTAACACACGCGCGCGGTAAACAAAAGAATATTGAAGTATCATCTAGATCTTTCCTGACTCAACTCCGTGCGGCAACAGACACTCAAGACCGCACCACCTGCAAACGAAAGTGAAACTCACCGAAAAGGCACGCGACTAGGCATCGCGATAGCTCAAACAAAACGTCGGATCGTTACCTACGATCTATGCACGCACGCTCTCACAAAACAACACAACCATAATCGTAACACTTAGACTGGTTCCGCAGAAGAAGATCGTCCAGGTAGTTCGACGTGGAACTCGAAGACGTTCGCCTGGCTTTGGCCACCACCGTGTCCATGATGTGGGTGAACACCCAAGGGCTGAGGTTGAGTCCGAAGGGCAGTGCACGAAACTGGTAGATCACCCCCTTGAAGGCGAAGCAAAGGTACCGTCTGGCGGCGGGATGCATGGGAACGTGCAGATAGGCATCGGACAGGTCCAAGCTGACGGCGAAGTCCATGGGCTGCACTGCGGCGCGCAGGGCTCGGGCGCTCTCCATGCGAAAGGACGGTGCGACGATGAACTTGTTTAACGCCAAGAGGTCGATGACAGGACGCCACTTGCCGCCCAGCTTGGGCACCACGAAGAACTGGCTGTAGAACGCTGGGGAGTCATGGCGAGCCACGACCTCCATGGTGGCCTTCTGGAGCAAGGCTGCTATCTCGTTGCGCAGGCGTCTGCTCGGAGCTGGTCCGTCGGCACCGAGGTCCACACACGGGCAAACGGCGTAGGGGGGTGGGGGGGGGGGTGGGGGGGGAGACTGAAAGGAGATCTGAAGTCCTACTGAGATGGTCAATAGAATCCACGGGTCGTCTGGTAGCAGCAATCGCCATGCGTCGCTGCGAAGCGTAAGCCTCCCTCCAACAGGAGACCCGGGAGCGGTCGGCGGGGGCGGAAGGGAGAGGCAGTCAGTGGGCCCTGTCTCGCCTGGGACGACGGGCAGGCTTGGGTCAGGTCTGGGCGGGGGCGGAGTTGGGGAACGCACGGGGGCGACGAAAAGTCAGTGACCGGGGTGGCAGACGACCTCTTCTGCTGAAGGGGCGAGCGGTCGGTCTAGCAGACCGCAGGGTGTGACCCACGGCCTTGTGAGCTGCCTGAAAGCTGGCTGGGGTGGTGTGTCTGGGCCAAGATTCCTTATTAGCGTCCTTAACCGCGAGGCAAGTGGGTCCAAACAAGAGGTGTCCACCGAGCGGTGCCTGGCGAAGCTGTAGCTTCAAGTCGCTAGGGAGAGGGCAGGACCGAAGGAGGGCATCCCGACGCAGCATGTCGCAGTTGGCGGCCGCGTCCATGGCATTGACTGCGGTGCGGTAAGCGGCGCAGTTACCTGAAACCGCCAAGGCCAGCAAATCTCCCAGGAGGGGCGAGATCAAAGGATGCCACGCAGCCTCGATGCGACGAACGATGGCCTGCATCATGAGGTCCAGAAATCCTGCTGCAGCCAGGGCATTTCGGATGAGGGTTGCTGTCTGTTCCACGCCAGGGAGGAGAACCCGTAACTGAGGCAAGCCTGCCAAAGCCACCGCCAGGGGATCCGCCTTCGGAAGGGGGCAAATGAAGCTCTGCGAGTGACCCGCGTACCAAGTCTGACGGAAAGAAATGTCCAGATTCGTCGGCCACCTAGCGTCAGAGAAAAACCCCGAGTTACCGAAAAAACCCTGCTGTACATGCTTGGAGAAAGCGTTGCGCATGTCTCTGAATCCTGGAGGCTGGGGGAGCAACTTGAAACGCTTGGACTGGCGCTCCGCATCCACAAAGGCTGAAGCCTTTCTTTTGAGCGGAGGGGACGATGGGTAGTCCTCCGCGGGAAGACAATCCGCTATGAGACAGGCCGCCTCGTCCAGAGCCCGAAGAGTCTTTAACCTATGGCCCAAGGATGACGGCTGTAATTCCACATCATCGCAGGAGCTTGCCCATCCAGACGGATAGGGGCTGTCATCTCGGAGGAGCGCCAAAGCTGAATCCTCCGGGGCCAAGCTGAGGGCGTCCTCCTGTACACGGGCTGGGGGGCCGCGGGGGAGCCATTCTTTTCCATGTCGGGGAGAAGGGGACTCGCTAGAGTCCTGCCTAGCAGACCTAGCCGTAGGAGAAGCCCTACCTTGGGAGCGGTGCCGTGAAGAAAACACCACCGCAGAGTCAAGCGACGACTTCCACGACGATAACGCACTGCGTTGGACCAACCGGCAGTCACGCCGGGAGCGGGGGGAACGGGAACGCCTGGTGCTGGAGAGAAGCCTAGCTGGGTGTCGAAGTAGGGATGTCGAACGTTCCGAACGTCGGGACTGTGAACACCGAGCAGATCACGGCGGCGACGACGTCCGAGAAAGAAGTCCCATGGCAGGATGAACAGCAGAGTCCGGTTCATACCTAGAGGTCGCTTGAGAAGGTCGGCGGGAAATCGAGTGGCGAGAAACCGTCCGTCGGCGAGTCGACTGTCCCTTTAGCGCCAGTGTCGCCGAGCTACGTGGGTCCGCTCGGCTCTACCAACCGTGGAAGGCTCATCCTCCCTGAAGGGTAGACGGGACGAGCGAAGTCGTCGTGGCCCCATCCCGAGCCAATCTCTGTCCGACGAGCGGTCGCATATTCGACCCGAATGCCAATCCGTACGCTGTCCCCTGTCTCTGACCTTGGATCGGAGCGCCGAAACTCTAGGCTGGCCTCGTGTTGCAGCATAGGAGGCTGAGGCTGGCTTATAGCGTTCCTTATGAGGCTCCACAACCGGTGAGACACCACTCGCCGTGTCTGTGGCATCCACCGATGCTGGAGTTCATGCCCGGGCTGCTGTCTGGCGCCGGGCTGAAGGTGGCCGAACACGCCTCAGTCTCTCCCGTGCTGCTCTAGGCTCCACAACCGATGGCGTACCACTCGTCGGGTCTGTAGCAGCCACCGATGCTGGAGTTCGTTCTTGGGTTGACGTTGGCTGTTTACGTGTCAGACGGTCCCTCGCTCCAGGCTCCACAACCGATGATGTACCACTCGTCGGGCCTGTGGCAGTCAACGATGCTGGAGTGCGTTCTTGGAAGGGTAGAGGCCGATCATGTGTTAGTCCATTCCGCGTTGCTCGAGGCTCTACAACTGGTGCCGAACCACTCGTCGGGTTTGTGGCCGTCACCGATGCTGGAGTTCGTTCTTGTCTGTTCCCGCATTGGAACCCGCGCTGCTCAAGGCTCCACAACCGGTGACATACCACTCGTCGGGTCTGTGGCAGCCATCGATGCTGGAGTTGTTACTGGGGCTGGCGTCGGCCACTCACGTCTATCCTTTGCCCCTCGCGGCTCCACAACCGGTGAACTACTACTCGTCGGGTCTGTGGTAGCCACCGATGCTGGAGCTCGTTCTCGTACAGGAGTCGGCCGTTCACGCCGGTAGAAGCTCCATAGCTGGGACCATAACACCTCTCGCCAGGGGGCGCAGACCGCGCACGGGTGCGTAGAAGCACAGCCCGAGCAGGGTAGGCAGACAGTATGCTCATCACTCGGCCACTGAAACTGCCCACATCACGTGCAGGTTCGGACTTGCATACTGCAACACGAAGTGCACAATGAAAGGCAAGCGAGCGTGACCCCCAGCGGGTCCGCAACTAATATCCGCGCGTACTAAACAAAACGAAGCCAAGCGTACGGCACAAGCCAACGCCCGGCACTCTTCCCCTTCCCCGAGCGTCGGCCAAGAGCAAGAACCGAGGTTTTACCTTGACATGATGGCGATGTCGACAAACCAACCAAGTTTGAAGACCAACACTATCACCTTGGCGAAGGCCAACAAGAACGGCCGGAGGAGCACCCAGTCCGCCGCCAGCTAGGCCAAGTCCATGGTCCGTGGCTGCAGGAGAGATCGGAGAGGTCACAATGACGCCACAGGCTCGTCCGGTGGAGAACAACATGAACCGACGACATATTCTGCAGGCAAAGCGTCCCAGGCTAGCCCCAGGCACGAAGCGGGGGGCACAAGTCTAACAGCACCGAAGCTGAAAGTTCAGGACACACGACGCCCGGTCACACCATACACAGCCGCCACGGTACATGAGCATAGCTCGCCAGTCACTACAAGGCTCGTTCCAGGCCTAAGAATCGCTAGAACTGGCTAGAAAACCACAGCCAGAGCGTCCAAGCGTCTAGCACAAGGCACACAGCCGCTAGCACTTCCAAGTGTCCAAGAAAGTCGCAAACACCAACACTAGTTTCTTTCCTATGAAGGAGCAATCCATGTACACAACCTTCCACTGTCTAGCGAAGAAACAGGCTGGTGAGCATCCGGTGGGCGCGTGCCCGGATGGGATGGAGGGGAGGCTACTTGGGTCACGGCCTAGGCTATAGCACCCCTTGTTACCTCCCCTACTATGTACACAACTTTTTGGGCTAAAATTAGTCTAGCTTAGACAATATTCCTAACAGTAATAATCATCGGTAATGTGTTTTGAGGAAACAAAGAATAACACAATCACAAACATAGCAGTGCACGTGGGGCTAAATGGGTTAACTGCCCGGGCAAGACATACACTTATTCCCAGACGTCCAAGGAACATGGATGCAAACTGGTTTTATCAAGAGGTATAGGTCCTCATGAACTATGGTGCCTTAGGACGATCTGTACCTCTTGCAGTTAGGTCTTGTTAAATTTTTCTCAGCAGTGAAGGAGTTAATGTTTTTGTTTTTTGTCTGATGTTATGATGCTGAACTTTGTTTTTTCAAAATACATTACCGATGGCATTACTATCTGGAATACACTCAATTGCCTATAGATTTCAGCCAAAAAGTTGTGTAACCCACACAACTGGGGAGGAGACACCGGGGATCCACACACCAGGGCCCCAGGTGTCCTCCCCTTACTACCCTATCCCGGCATTCGTAGGGCGACCCCATCAGTTTCACTCATAGCTCGACCGTGGATGGTCGAGTTTTTGCCTTACTCCGTTCGGAAACTTCTTTCTACCAGAGTTTGATAGTTTTTTTTGGCCTTCGTTTTGAGGGTTTTTCATAGACTTGGACTCTCTACTTCGTTGACTTCTCTCCTACTCGTAGTTTGTAAGGGACTACTGCGTTTGAACTGAGCTCCATCCGGTTCGGACCGGCTTTGACTTTCAGTGAGCTTCGCCAGTGACCTTGTGGTTGGCTTCCGCGCGTGACTTTGTGAACTTGGTAGGAGTGCGACTTGACTTTTAGCCTTCGTACGGGGTTTTCAGTGACGCTATGGCTACTCCTGTGTTGAAGTCTTGCCGTATTTGCGGGGACTTTCAGTGGCCCTCCGACGCCCATGACGCCTGCTTGCCGTGCTCGGGCTGTTCATCGGACAGGACTTGTGACGTGTGTGACGAGTGGATGGAAGACCGGTGGTCGCAGATGTGGGACTTATACAGGCGCAACCGGCCCTCCCGGCCGCTTCAGTCTCCCCGGAATCCTCCACAGGTTGTCGTCGCTACGTCGGCTCTTTGGGCACCGCTCCACTCCGTCGTTCGGGCTGTCCGGCCCTCAGGTAAGTCCCCTTCTTGCACTATTACCTCACAGGTTCGCCCTCCCCACTCCGAGTCTTCGGAGCAGGGTAGGCGAGTTTCGGAGTCGCGCTCCCCACGCTCTGCTTCGGCAGCGCGTGGCTTGAGCCCATCGGGTTCGCTCACCCCCCGCTCTGCTTCGAGCGAGCGGTCTAGGCGAGCGGAGCGTTCGTCAGCCACCCCCCCGCTCTGGGTCTCCTGAGCGGGTGTGGTTGCAAGAACGCAAGCGTAGTAAGAATGAGAGGAAACGTACTAAGAGAGGTTCTCTCTCACGCTCCGAGGCGTCAGAGCGTGACTTGAGGCCCTTAGCAGTGCTGCCTCCTCCTTCGGTTAATTCCGAGAGGGCTGGGCCAGCTTCGCTTTCGTCCCTCCCCCGCCCGGTCTCGTCTGGGCAGGCCAGGGGTGAAGTTGACACTCGTCCCCCACGCTCCAAGGCGTCTGAGCGGGGGTCACGTGCTCAGAAATTGTCCCCTCCCAGCTTCGCTTCGCCTGAGCGGGCTTGGCGAGACCATAGGCAGTCCGCCCCCCCCCCCCCCCCCCCCCCGCCCCGTTCCGACCAGGCGGGCACGGTGTGACTCTGACACACGTCCCCCTCGCTCAAAGGCGCCTGAGCTGGGGCCGCGTGTTCATGATTTGTCCCCTCCCCGCTTCGCTTTTCCTGAGCGGGCTTGGCGTGACTCTAGTATGTCCAACCCCCCACCCCACCCCCCCACCCCCCTCCCCTGCCCCGTTCCGACCAGGCGGGCACGGTGTGACATCACAGTGCGTCCCCCTCACTCCGAGACCTTGGAGCGGGGGCCGCATACACGTTTGTTTTTTCAAAATACATTACCGATGGCATTACTATCTGGGAATACACTCTATTGCCTATAGATTTCAGCAAAAATTGTGTGTAGCACACAACTGGGGAGGAGACACCGGGGATCCAAGCACTATGACCCCGGGTGGCCTCCCCTTACTACCCTATCCCGGCGAGCACAGGGCGACCTCGTCAGTTTCACTCATAGCTCGACCGGGGACGGTCGAGTTTTTGCCTTTCTCCGTTCTACGGGTTTCAGTGGTTTTTGCCTGTGGGCTTGAATTGGAGTCTTCGATTCAGCCCTGGACTCACTACATTCGTGGTTTTTCCTTTGACAATTGGACTCATTGTGACCTGTGCGCCGACCGGTTTTACCGGCTCTGACTTTGTGAGTTCACCCTTGGCTTGGCCTTGGGGTTCGACGACGCACGTGACTTGTGCCCTGCTGTTTTGTGCACGGTTGACTTTCTTCGCCGGCGTAGTTGGTTTAGGGCCTTATGGCTTCTTCTGTGTCGAAGACTTGCCGCCGTGCGGGGACTTCCAGTGGCCGGATGATGCACACGACTCTTGCTTGCCGTGTTCGGGCTGTGCTTCGGACGGAACGTGTGACGGTGGCGCCGCTTGGACGGAAGACCGGTGTTCGCGCAGGTGGGACTTCTACAGGCGTGACCGGTCCCCTCGCCCGCTTCTGTCTCCCCGGGATCCTCCACGGGTGGACGTACTTCCCTCGGCGCATCGGGCTTTCCGGCCCACAGGTAAGTCCCCTTCTTGTACCGTTACCTCGCAGGTTCTCCCTCCCCTCTCCGAGTCTTCGGAGCAGGGTAGGCGAGTTTCGGAGTCACGCTCCCCACGCTCTGCTTCGTTAGCGCGTGGCTTGAGCCCATTTTGGTTCCCACCCCCCGCTCTGCTTCGGGCGAGCGGTCTGGGAGAGATGAGCGTTCGTCGGCCACCCCCGGCTCTAGGTCTCCGGAGCGGGGACGGGTGACGGAACGCAAGCATAAGAAAGAGAGTAAACGTGATAAGAAATGCTCTCGCTCACGCACCGAGGCTTCGGAACGTGACTCGAGACCGTTAGTAATGCTGCCTCCCCGCTCTGTATTTTCCGAACGGGCACGGCATGCTTCGCTTTCTTCCCCCCCCCCCCCCCCCCCCCCCCCCCCCCCCCCCCCGCCCGCCCCGTCTCGCCTGGGCGGGCCCGGGGTGTGGTTGACTCTCGCCCCCCACGCTCCGAGGAGTCGGAGCGGGGGTCGCGTGCACATAAATTGTCCCCTCCCCGCTTCGCTTCGCCTGAGCGGGCTTGGCGTGACCGTAGACTGTCCCCCCCCCCCCCCCCCCCCCCGTCTCGTATCGACCGGACGGGCCCGGTGTGACTTGGACCCTCGCCCCCCCCCCCCTCCGCTCCGAGGCTTCGGAGCTGGGGCAGCGGGCTCATAAATCGTCCCCTCCCCGCTCCGCCTTTCCTGAGCGGGCTTGGCGCGACCCTAGACTGTCCCCCCCCCCCCCCCCCCCCCCCCCCCCCGCCTCGTATCGACCAGGCGGGCCCGGTGTGACTTCGCGCGTCCTCCACGGTCCGAAACATCGGACGGGGGGCCGCGTGCCCGGTATTTGTCCCCTCCCCGCTCCGCCTTCCTGAGCGGGCTAGGTGAGACTCTTGGCGGTCCCCCCCCCGCACCGGTTCTCCCGGGCGGGCCAGGGGTGACCAGGCCACTTCCTCGGTATTCCGATCGCGGTTTGTCGCTCACGTCGGCTGCCGCGTGCGGATCCCGACTTCGAGGTGGACCGTCGCTTTGCCACGGTCCCTCCGTCGCCGCGGCGCCCCTCTTTGCGTGCGTCGCGGGCGGCTGTGTCTACCTCGCGCGCGGCGGTGCGGCGCTCTCGTAGCCGCTCGCCCCTTTCGTCTTTGCCGCGAGAAGATCAGTTTTGGAACCGGACGTCCTCAGCCTTCATCCGTCGGACTCGGCCTCGGCGATCTTCTTGCAGGACTCGGCGGCTGGTTCTCCTTCCCGCCTTTTCCGCTGTCTCGTCGGCCTCCGCCTCGTCAGACGTTGCCGGCCCTTCGCTCGGATCACAGACGGTCCACGCTCTGGGTGAGGCTTCAAGGCTTATCGCCAAGTCCCTACCGCCCGACGTCTGTCCGCCTTCGCCTCCTCCGAAGAGACAGGCTTCGGCCATGGTCGACGCGCAGAGGCAAGTCCAGCGCCGCAAGTCCCTCCCGCAGCCAGCCGGCTTCCGGGACCTCACCGATGCTTCTCCGCCCAGCTGCGTAACGACGCTTTTGGCGACACGGGATACTTTACCGCCGCTCGATCGCCGGTGGGAATCAACTTAAGCTTCCGCCAGGCCTGGTACGCTGGACACTCCCAAGCCTTCGCCATACCTTTTCCAGCGGTGGATGCGGCGGCCTTACTACAGGCGGGCGGCCGCAGGCTCGTCCAGGACTCGTGGCCTCGGCCTCTCGACAGGATCGCCTCCTTAGCGCGGAACTCGCTGGCGTGCTCGGGTTTGGAACTGGCTACCCAGGCAGCCCTGCAGTGCCTACAGGATACGTGGGACCTGGAGGCTCAGTCCCCGCTTCGTGACGTGCAGTCCATCCTGATAGCGGCCAACCGGTCCGCCTACCATTCTTCCGCCACCGCCAGGGCAGCAGCTGCCAAATGCGACCTCTGGAGGAGGGATACCCTTTTGCGCCTCTGCTCGGACCTTCCCTTGTCAGTGAAGACCCAGCTCCGTCAAGCCCCCTTAGGTGGTCCTCAGCTGTTCGGCGACACTTGGCACACCGTTAAGGAATCTTCCAAGGACTTGTGGCCCAAGCCTGCATCTTACCCAGCCTCGACCCGCTTTTGCGCCCCCCGCCCGGCCGGGGGTCGTGCCCAGCGGTCTTTCAGGCCCTCCTTTCCTACAGTCGGATCTTCACGAGGTCGGGCCCGTCCATTCCAGGCTTCTCAGGCCGGCCCCGCCCCTCGCCCTGCTTGGCCCCGCGGTGCCCGTAGATCGGGCCGCGGTCGGGCTCATTGACTCGCCCCCGCCTCCGCCCCCGCCCTCAGTACTCGGGCCTCCCGTTGGCGGGCGGCTGTCGCTCTTCAGCGATCTTGGAGATCGCTGTTCCCGGACGACCCCTGGATTCTTTCCACCGTTACCGCAGGCCTGCAACTTTCGTTCCTGTCGCCTCCGCCTCTTCGCAGATCACCCATGTGGACCCAGGAACCGCTCGACGGCACACAGGCGGACGCTCTGCGCGGGGAAGTGGCGACCCTCCTCACCAAAGCGGCGACAGAGGTGGTTTCGCGGCAGGACTCTCCGGCGTTCTACAGCCGACTCTTCTAGTTCCCAAACCAGGCGGCAAGTGGCGTCCAGTTATCGAGCTGCTAAACAAGTTCAGCGCTAAACAAGTTCATTTTGGCCCCTCGCTTCAGGATGGAGACGGCCAGGACACTCCGTGCGGCCCTCCGGCCGATGGACTTTGCGATCAGCCTCGATCTGTCAGACGCCTATCTGCACGTCCCGATTCATCCGTCGTTTCGCCGGTACCTTCGGTTTGACTTGGGGGGATCGTCTACCAGTTCTGCGCCCTTCCTTGCGGCCTCAACATCAGTCCGTGGGTGTTTACAAGACTGCTCGACGCCGTGATAGCCTACTTCCGTCAGCGCTCCTTGAGCCCGGCCTCCAATTACTTGGACGACCTTCTACTGCGCAACTTGGTTTCCGCAGCCCTCCAGACGGACATGGATGCCCTGCTTTCCCTTCTGCGTCGTCTAGGTTTCCTACTCAATTGGGGAAACCCGATCTTCTCCCTCTCGACGGTTCTACATCGGGGGATGGAATTCCTGACCGACCTCAACCTTGTCCGCCTGCCTCTGGCCAGGCGACAGAAGATCGTCGACTTAGCGACTTCGATGGGGATGGGATCCTCCTTCACCGCCAGGGTCTGGCTTCAACTCCTGGGCCTCCTCAGTGCGGCTGTGGACCTGCTTCCCTTGGGCAGACTTTATGCTCGGCCTCTCCAGCTACGTCTCCTTCTTCACTGGCGACCCTCGGGCGCTCTGTTGGATTTAGTACCTGTCACGCCTCTGGCTCGTCCTCACCTCGAGAGGTGGGCGGACCTCGCTTGGCTGGCTTCGGGGGTGCCCTACACTCCCCGCCGCCTCGGTGGTCTCTCTGTACAGATGCGAGCCAGGCCGGCTGGGGCGCGCACCTGTTACCGGATTTCTCTCGGCCTCGGGCGTTGGCTTCGGGAGCTGTTAGGGAATCACGTCAACTGGCTGGAGCTGAAGGCAGTTGGGTTGGCATTCGACGTTTGGCAGGAGACCTTGGCCAATCAGGAAGTCCTCGTGCTCTCCGACAACTCGACGGTGGTGGCTTACATACAGAATCAGGGGGGCACTCACTCGCCCTCCCTTTGCATTCTTCTGTACCACCTTCTCCTCGATCGAGGCATTGCCCTACGAGCCCGCCACATCCCTGGCCACCTCAACGTGATTGCGGACGCCCTGTCTCGTCGCGGACAGTTGCTCCCCACGGAGCAGTCCCTACGCCCGGATATTTTTCGCCTGCTCTGCTCTCACTGGGAAACGCCGCTAGTGGATCGGTTTGCCACCAGATGAAACAGCCAGCTCCCGGTCTACGTCTCGCCAGTCCCGGATCCACTCGCTCGGGCAGTGGACGCGCTCCCCATTCCTTGTATCCCCCGTCAGTCCTCGTTCCGAAGGTACTGCGGAAGCTTCTGGGATGCGCGGCGGTCCTCCTGCTGGTGGCCCCCTTCAACTGGACCAAGAGCTGGACCACGGACCTCCTCGCGCTTGCGACGGACCCTCCTCTGGAGCTTACTACCCCTCCCACGATGCTCAAGCAGCCCCGTCAGAGGCTTTTCCATCCGTGCCCCGAACGCCTCCGCCTACACGCTTGGAGGTTGTCCGGCACGCCCGCGCCGCTAGAGGTTCTCGGATGCTGCAGTGGCGGCAATTGCAGCAGCCCGCAGACTCTCTACAAGGAAGGTGTACGAAGGCAAGTGGAGGGTCTTTCAGACCTGGTGCACCTCCCATGGGCTCCCTCCCACTAACCTAGCCTCCCACCAACTGGCGGAGTTCTTCCTGTGGCTCTTCGACGACCGGGCCTTAGCCCCGGTCGCCATCAAGGGCTACCGCGCTATGATCGCGGACACCTACCGTCACCTGTGTCTTCCGGACCCAGGCACCTGCAAGGATCTGTCGAATTTCTGGCTCACTTTGAACTCCGACGTCCGGTTTCACGTTCCCTAGTACCCCGGGGGGATCTTGCCTGGGTACTGACGTGGTTGAATACGGACCGGTTTGAGCCCCTCCCCTTGGCTCGGTTCTCAGACTTGACCCAGAAAACCTGTTTCCTTCTGGCTCTCGTTACAGCGTCCCGAGTCAGCGAGCTTCACGCGCTCTCGATGCTCCCAGCCTGTTTGCAGTTTCGTTCCGACGGCTCTGAGCAGAGGCTCTCCGATCCGTCCTTCCTGGCCAAGAACCGCCGCCCGCGGCGGCTCCTCAGGTGCTAACGATACGGCCCCTCCGTGGAGCGGACCTCTCCCCTGGATCGCGGCGACAGGACCCAGTGCGGGCGCTAATGATTTACCTGCGCCGCTCTCAGCCGCAGCGCCGGGGGCGCTCGCGCCTCTTCTTACCTTGTCCGCGGGCAGACGCCACATCGCGGCCCAGATCGTGTCATCCTGGCTGCGGGGGGTGATTAGGTCAGCCTACCTAGACCTCTCCCCACGCGGCGCTGAGCCTTTACAAATCCGGGCGCATGAAGTGAGAGCAGTTGCCGCCAGTCTAGCCCTGGACCGCAACTGCTCGGTCAAAGATATTGTGGCAGCGGGTGGCTGGCGCTCAGACTCCACTTTCGCACGCTTCTACCTTAAGAGACCTATCCGGCCGACGTGACTCCCTGGCACGGGTGGGCGACATCTCCGCGGCCCAGCACTCCCTCCGAGCGCTGCTGGCGTCTTAGGCACATCATAGCTGAAATCGTCGGGAGTTCTCTCTCGATGGGGCTGGCGGAGTGGTTGGGTTATGGTTAGATACGGCACCCTCCGCCTGTTCGCCATTCTCCCAGATAGTAATGCCATCGGTAATGTATTTTGAAAAAACAAATGAATTTTTTTTCTAAAATGTATTTTTTTGAAAAATACTTACCGATGGCATTACTCGGATGGCCCTCCCGCCTGCCCCGCTTGCCTCTTGTGGCTATGTGTGAAACTGACGAGGTCGCCCTGTGCTCGCCGGGATAGGGTAGTAAGGGGAGGCCACCCGGGGTCATAGTGCTTGGATCCCCGGTGTCTCCTCCCCAGTTGTGTGCTACACACAATTTTTGCTGAAATCTATAGGCAATAGAGTGTATTCCCAGATAGTAATGCCATCGGTAAGTATTTTTCAAAAAAATACATTTTAGAAAAAAAATTCATTTTTTGTCCCCTCCCCGCTCCGCTTTTCCTGAGCGGGCTAGGCGTGACTCGTTACGGTCCCATCCCCTCCCCCTCCTCTGCCCCGTTCCGACCAGGCAGGCCCGGTGGGACCAGACCGCTACGTTGCTAGACCGGTTTCGTTTGGAGAGTGGTCTCCGTCACCAGCGTGCGGTATCTAGCTTCACTGCTGACCGTCCTTCCTTCGCTGTCCCTCTGTCCCCGTGACGCTCCACCCGGCGGGCGTCGCGGGCGGCCCCGTCTATCTCTCGCGCAGCGGTGCGGCTCTCTCGGAGCCAGTCGCCCCTTTCGGCGCATTCACGAGAGGGATGGTCTAGTTCTTCGGAACCAGATGTCCTCAGCCTTCATCCTACGGATTCGGCTTCGGCCATCTTCCTGCGGGATTCGGCGGTGGGATCCCCTTCCCGCCTGTCAGCGTTCTCGTCGTTCTCCTCCTCCTTGGACATTGTCGGCCCTTCGCTCGGATCGCAGACTATCAGCGCCTTGGATGAGGCCTCCCGGCTTATTGCGAAGTTTCTCCCGCCCGACTTCTGTCCTCCTTCACCCCCGATGAGACAGGCTTCCGCTATGGTCGACGCACAAAGGCACGTCAAGCACCGCAAGTCCCTTCCTCAACCTGCCGGCTTCCGGGACCTCACAGATGCGTTCTCCGACCAGTTACGACAAGACAACTTCGGCGACGCGGGATTCTTCTCCGATTCACGGTGGCCTGCAGGGATTAACTTGAGCTTCTGGCAGGCCTGGTACGCGGGACATTCTCAAGCCTTCGCCGTCCCTCTCCCAGTGGTGGATACGGCAGCCCTAGTCCAGGCGGGCGGCCGCAGAATTGTCTTGAAAGCTTGGCCTCGTCCGCTCGACAGGATCGCTTTCTTAGTGCAAAATTCGCTGGCGTGCTCAGGGTTCCTAGAGTTGGCTACCCAGGCGGCTTTGCAGTGCCTGGAGGGAACTTGTGATCTGGAGGTGCCGTCCCAGCTCCGCGATGTGCAGTCCATCCTGATAGCGGCCAACCGGGCCGCCTACCACTCCACCACCAATGCCATGGCGGCGGCCGCTAATTGTGATCTTTGGCGACGGGATACCCTTCTGCATCTCTGCGCGGATCTCCCGAAGTCAGTGAAGACCCAGCTTCGACAGGCCCCCCTAGGTGGATCTCAGCTTTTCGGGGACACGTGGCAGTCAGTTAAGGACTCGTCCAAGGACCTTTGGCCCAGACCTGTCTCCACTCCTGCAGTGACTCGCTTTCGCGGCCCCCGCTCGGCTGGGGGGTCGTGCCCGGCGGTCTTCTAGACCCTCTTTGCTTCCAGTCGGTTCGGCCAGAGGTAGGGCTCGCCCTCCTCAGGCCCCTCAGCCCTTCCCCGCCTCCCGCCCCTCTTGGTCCCGCGGCGCCCGTACGTCCGGGCGCGGCCGGGCCCGCTGACTTGCCCCCTCTCTCGCCCCCGTCGGCAGTTCCCGGGTCTCCAGTCGGCGGGCGGCTGTCTCTTTACAGCGACCATTGGAGGTCGCTGTTCCCAGACGACCCCTGGATCCTTTCCACGGTTTCTACGGGCCTCCAGCTTTCCTTCCGGTCCCCTCCGCCTCTTCGCAGGTCCCCCTTGTGGACCCAGTCTCCACTCGACACCTTTCAGGCGGACACTCTGCGCAGAGAAGTTTCGGCTCTCCTCGACAAAGCAGCGACGGAGGTGGTATCGCGTCAGGACTCACCAGCATTTTACAGCCGCCTCTTTCTCGTTCCCAAACCAGGAGGCAAGTGGCGCCCAGTCATCGACTTGTCAGCGCTAAACAAGTTCATTTCGGCCCCTCGGTTCCGGATGGAGACAGCCAGGATCCTCCGAGCGGCCGTCCGACCGATGGACTTCACGATCAGCCTCGATCTGTCCGACGCCTATCTTCACGTCCCGATTCATCCGTCGTCTCGCAGGTACCTGCGGTTTGCCTTTGGGGGAGTCGTTTACCAGTTCTGCACCCTTCCCTTCGGCCTCAACATCAGTCCGTGGGTTTTTATGAGGATCCTCGACGTGGTGATGGCCTACTTCCGCCAACGATCCCTGAGCCCGGCCTCCAATTACTTGGACGACCTACTACTGCGAAATCTGATAGCCTCGGCGCTCCAAGAGGACAGAGACACCTTGCTTTCCCTCCTGCGTCATCTCGGGTTTCTTCTCAATCTGGGCAAATCGGATCTTACCCCCTCTCTGCGTTTTCTACATCTGGGGATGGAATTCCTGACCGATCTCGATCTAGTCCGCCTGCCTCTGGCCCGGCGGCAGAAGATCGTCGATCTAGCGCTTTCGATGGAGGTAGGGTCCTCCTTCTCAGCCAGGTGCTGGCTTCAACTTCTGGGCCTACTCAGTGCGGCTGCGGACTTGCTTCCCTTGGGCAGGCTTTATGCCCGCCCGTTGCAGCTACATCTCCTACTACACTGGCGTCCTTCGTCGGGTTCCCTTGCGGATCTTGTATCAGTTACCCATCTGGCTCGTCCACACCTCCAGAGGTGGGCGGACATCGATTGGCTACGGGCGTGCCTCTTCACTCACCTTTACCCAGGTGGTCTCTCTACACCGACGCGAGTCAGGCCAGCTGGGGCGCACATCTGTTACCGGACTTTGTCTCGGCCTCGGGCCCTTGGCCGCAGGGTTTGGAGGACAAACACATCAACTGGCTGGAGCTGAAGGCAGTTTGGCTGGCCCTCAGTTTCTGGCAGGAGACCTTGACCAACCAGGACGTTCTCGTTCTCTCAGACAACTCGACGGTGGTGGCTTACATACAGAACCAGGGGGGCATTCACTCGCCCTCCCTGTGCATTCTCCTTTACCATCTCCTCCTCTGGTGCAGGGACCGGGGCATTACTCTACAGGCTCGCCACATTCCCGGCCACCTGAACGTGATCACGGATGCCCTGTCCCGCCGTGGACAGCTGCTCCACGCGGAGTGGTCCCTACGCCCGGACATCTTTCGCCTGATCTGCTCCTAGTGGGAAACTCCTTTACTGGACTTGTTTGCCACCAGGTGGAACAAACAGCTCCCGGACTACGTCTCACCAGTCCTGGACCCGCTCGCCTGGGCGGTAGACGCGCTTTCCATCCCCTGGGACGGTCTGATCGCTTACGCCTACCCCCCGTCAGTCCTCGTTCCGAAGGTTCTGCGGAAGCTTCTGGGTTGCTCCGCAGTCCTCCTTCTGGTGGCCCCCTTCAACTGGACCAAGAGCTGGACCACAGACCTACTCGAGCTAGCAACGGACCCGCCGCTGGAGCTTCCTACACCTACTACGATGCTCAAGCAGCCCCGCCAGCAGCTTTTCCATCCGTGCCCGGAACGCCTCCTCCTTCACGCCTGGAGGTTGTCCGGCAAGCCCTCGCCGCTAGAGGTTTCTCGGATGCGGCAGTGGCAGCTATTGCAACAGCCCGCAGACGGTCTACGCAGTGGGTATATGAGAGCAAGTGGAGGGTCCTTCAGGCCTGGTGCGCCTCCAGAAGTCTCCCTCCCACACATCTAGCCACCCCGGAGCTGGCGGAGTTCTTCCTGTGGTTTTTTGATGAACAAGGCTTAGCACCCGTTACCATCAAAGGTTATCGCTCCATGATCGCGGACACTTACCGCCACCTGTGCCGGCCAGACCCAGGCGTTTGCAAGGATCTGACAGACTTGCTGGCACATTTTGAGCTCCGACGACCAGTTTCTCGGTCCCTAGTGCCTTGGTGGGATCTCGCCTGGGTACTAACGTGGCTGAACACGGACCGCTTTGAACCTCTGCATTTGGCTAGTTTCTCAGATTTGACCAGGAAGGCATGTTTTCTGCTGGCTCTCGCCACGGCGTCCCGAGTGAGCGAGCTTCACGCTCTCTCGGTACTTCCCTCCTGTTTGCAGTTTCGCTCGGACGGTTCTGCACAGCTTCTCACTGACCCATCCTTTTTGGCCAAGAACCGCCGCCCTGCGGCGGCCCCTCAGATGCTGACCGTAAGGCCTCTCCGTTAAACGGACATGGCCCCTGAGTCGCGTCAACAGGACCCGGTGCAGGCGCTTAGGATTTACCTGCGTCGCTCTAAGCCGCGACGCCGGGGGCGCTCTCGCCTCTTCCTCCCACTTTCCGCAGGCAGGCCGGATATTTCGGCCCAGACAGTGTCGTCCTGGCTGCGGTGGGTGATTAAGTCGGCCTACCAGGACCTCTCCCCAGATGGCGATAGGCTTCTTCACATCCGGGCGCATGAAGTAAGAGCAGTGGCCACCAGTCTTGTCCTGGACCGTCAAAGATATTGTTACGGCGGTCGACTGGCGAGCTGACTCCACATTCGCCCGCTTTTATCTCAGAGACCTATCCGGCCAACGTGACTCCCTGGCATGGGTGGGCGACATTTCCACGGCCCAGCACTCCCTCCGCGTGCCCCTGGCGTCTTAGGTACGTCATAGCTGAAATCGTCGGGAGTGCTCTCTCTCTCTCTCTCTCTCTCTCTCTCTCTGGGCCAACGGGTGGTTGGCTTTGCGGTTATAGGAACGGCACCTTCCGCCTGTTCGACATTCTTCCAGATAGTAATGCCATCGGTAATGTATTTTGAAAAAACAAATGAATTTTTTTTCTAAAATGTATTTTTTTTGAAAAATACTTACCGATGGCATTACTCAGACTGCCCTCCCCCCTGCCCCGCTTGCCTCTTTTCGCTATGTGTGAAACTGACGGGGTCGCCCTACGAACGCCGGGATAGGGTGGTAAGGGGAGGCCATCCGGTGCCCCGGTGCGTGGATCCCCGGTGTCTCCTCCCCAATTGTGTGGGTTACACAACTTTTTGGCTGAAATCTATAGGCAATTGAGTGTATTCCAGATAGTAATGCCATCGGTAAGTATTTTTCAAAAAAATACATTTTAGAAAAAAAATTCATTTTTCCACAGCCTTGTGAGGCAGAAGATTTGTGCCTACTGGCTTCCAGCCACAGTGAAAACTATTCCAGAGAGTGGACGTAGGCTACAGCAGCATCTTGAGGGTCACCTGTGTCAAGAGGACAGCTGTGGGCATCACGCCCTGCTCTTTGCTTGGGTCACTGTCTGCAGACACGTCAGAAATCTGGTTGGGATGGACATTGAGAGTCTGGTACGTACATGATTCTGATGTTTTTTTCATTGGGCTTTTTTTATTTGTTTGTTTTTTATAATTTGGGTTGTGAGTTGTGATTTAGTTGAATTTGTAATGACAAGAACAGAAGTTTAAAGTGTGTGCATTACATGTTTTTGATGAACAGTTGACTAGCAGATGGTACTGGGGCAGGGCATTGCCCTGCCCCAGTACCATCTGCTGGTCTAACTGATCTTCATTTGTTTTTTCAAAATGCATTACCGATGGCATTACTATCTGGAATACACTCAATTGCCTATAGATTTCAGCCAAAACGTTGTGTAACCCACACAACTGGGGAGGAGACACCGGGGATCCACGCACCGGGGCCCCAGGTGTCCTCCCCTTAATACCCTATCCCAGCGTTCGTGGGGCGACCCCGTCAGTTTCACTCATAGCTCGACCGTGGATGGTCGAGTTTTTGCCTTACTCCGTTCGGAAACTTCTTTCTACCAGAGTTTGATAGTTTTTTGGCCTTCGTTTTGAGGGTTTTTCATAGACTTGGACTCTCTACTTCGTTGACTTCTCTCCTACTTGTAGTTTGTAAGGGACTACTGTGTTTGAACTGAGCTCCATCCGGTTCGGACCGGCTTTGACTTTCAGTGAGCTTCGCCAGTGACCTTGTGGTTGGCTTCCGCGCGTGACTTTGTGAACTTGGTAGGAGTGCGACTTGACTTTTAGCCTTCGTACGGGGTTTTCAGTGACGCTATGGCTACTCCTGTGTTGAAGTCTTGCCGTATTTGCGGGGACTTTCAGTGGCCCTCCGACGCCCATGACGCCTGCTTGCCGTGCTCGGGCTGTTCATCGGACAGGACTTGTGACGTGTGTGACGAGTGGATGGAAGACCGGTGGTCGCAGATGTGGGACTTATACAGGCGCGACCGGCCCTCCCGGCCGCTTCAGTCTCCCCGGAATCTTCCACAGGTTGTCGTCGCTACGTCGGCTGTTCGGGCACCGCTCCGCTCCGTCGTTCGGGCTGTCCGGCCCTCAGGTAAGTCCCCTTCTTGCACTATTACCTCACAGGTTCGCCCTCCCACTCTTGAGTCTTCGGAGCAGGGTAGGCGAGTTTTGGAGTCGCGCTCCCCACGCTCTGCTTTGGCAGCGCGTGGCTTGAGCCCATCGGGTTCACTCACCCCCCCGCTCTGCTTCGAGCGAGCAGTCTAGGCGAGCGGAGCGTTCGTCAGCCACCCCCCGCTCTGGGTCTCCTGAGCGGGTGCAGTTGAAAGAACGCAAGCGTAGTAAGAATGAGAGGAAACGTACTAAGAGAGGTTCTCTCTCACGCTCCGAGGCGTCGGAGCATGACTTGAGGCCCTTAGCAGTGCTGCCCCCTCCTTCGGTTAATTCCGAGCGGGCTGGGCCAGCTTCTCTTCCGTCCCTCCCCCGCCCGGTCTCGTCTGGGCGGGCCAGGGGTGAAGTTGACACTCATCCCCCACGCTCCGAGGCGTCTGAGCAGGGGTCGCGTGCTCAGAAATTGTCCCTTCTTCGCTTCGCCTGAGCGGGCTTGGCGAGACCATAGGCAGTCCCTCCCCCCCCCCTCCCGCCCCGTTCCGACCAGGCGGGCACGGTGTGACTCTGACACACGTTCCCCTCGCTCAGAGGCGCCTGAGCTGGGGCCGCGTGTTCATGAATTGTCCCCTCCCCGCTTCGCTTTTCCTGAGCGGGCTTGGCGTGACTCTAGAATGTCCCCCCCCCCCCCCTCCCCGCACCGTATCGACCAGGTGGGCACGGTGTGACATCACAGCACGTCCCCCTCGCTCCGAGACCTTGGAGCGGGGGCCGCATACACGTTTTTTGTCCCCTCCCCGCTCCGCTGTTCCTGAGCGGGCTAGGCATGACTCGTTACGGTCCCCCCCCCCCCCCACCCCACCCCGTTCCGACCAGTCGGGCCCGGTGGGACCAGACCGCTACGTCGCTAGACCGGTTTCGTTCGGAGAGTGGTCTCCGTCACCAGCGTGCGGTATCTAGCTTCACTGCTGACCGTCCTTCCTTCGCGGTCCCTCTGTCCCCGCGACGCTCCGCCCGGCGGGCGTCGCGGGCGGCCCCGTCTATCTCTCGCGCGGCGGTGCGGCTCTCTCAGAGCCGGTCGCCCCTTTCGGTGCATTCACGAGAGGGATGGTCTAGTTCTTTGGAACCGGATGTCCTCAGCCTTCATCCTACGGATTCGGCTTCGGCCATCTTCCTGCGGGATTCGGCAGTGGGATCCCCTTCCCGCCTGTCAGTGTTCTCATCGTTCTCCTCCTCCTTGGACATTGTCGGCCCTTCGCTCGGATCGCAGACTATCAGCGCCTTGGATGAGGCCTCCCGGCTTATTGCGAAGTTTCTCCCGCCCGACTTCTGTCCTCCTTCACCCCCGATGAAGAGACAGGCTTCCGCTATGGTCGACGCACAAAGGCACGTCAAGCACCGCTAGTCCCTTCCTCAACCTGCCGGCTTCCGGGACCTCACAGATGCGTTCTCCGACCAGTTACGACAAGACAACTTCAGCGACGCAGGATTCTTCTCCGATTCACGGTGGCCTGCAGGGATTAACTTGAGCTTCTGCCAGGCCTGGTACGTGGGACATTCTCAAGCCTTCGCCGTCCCTCTCCCAGTGGTGGATACGGCAGCCCTAGTCCAGGAGGGCGGCTGCAGAATTGTCTTGAAAGCTTGGCCTCGTCCGCTCGACAGGATCGCTTCCTTAGTGCGAAATTCGCTGGCGTGCTCAGGGTTCCTGGAGTTGGCTACCCAGGCGGCTTTGCAGTGTCTGGAGGGAACTTGGGATCTGGAGGTGCCGTCCCAGCTCCACGATGTGCAGTCCATCCTGATAGCGGCCATCCGGGCCGCCTACCACTCCTCCACCAACACCATGGCGGTGGCCGCTAATTGTGATCTTTGGCGACGGGATACCCTTCTGCATCTCTGCGCGGATCTCCCGAAGTCAGTGAAGACCCAGCTTCGACAGGCCCCCCTAGGTGGATCTCAGCTTTTCGGGGACACGTGGCAGTCAGTTAAGGACTCGTCCAAGGACCTTTGGCCCAGACCTGTCTCCACTCCTGCAGCGACTCGCTTTCGCGGCCCCCGCCCGGCCGGGGGTTGTGCCCGGCGGTCTTCTAGACCCTCTTTGCTTCCAGTCGGTTCGGCCAAAGGTAGGGCTCGCCCTCCTCAGGCCCCTCAGCCCTTCCCCGCCTCCCGCCCCTCTTGGTCCCGCGGCGCCCGTAAGTCCGGGCGCGGCCGGGCCCGCTGACTTGCCCCCTCTCTCGCCCCCGTCGGCAGTTCCCGGGTCTCCAGTCAGTGGGCGGCTGTCTCTTTACAGCGATCATTGGAGGTCGCTGTTCCCAGACGACCCCTGGATCCTTTCCACGGTTTCTACGGGCCTCCAGCTTTCCTTCTGGTCCCCTCCGCCTCTTCGCAGGTCCCCCTTGTGGACCCAGTCTCCACTCGACACCTTTCAGGCGGACGCTCTGCGCAGAGAAGTTTCGGCTCTCCTCGACAAAGCAGCAACGGAGGTGGTATCGCGTCAGGACTCACCAGCATTTTACAGCCGCCTCTTTCTCGTTCCCAAACCAGGAGGAAAGTGGCGCCCAGTCATCGACTTGTCGGCGCTAAACAAGTTCATTTCGGCCCCTCGGTTCCGGATGGAGACAGCCAGGATCCTCCGAGCGGCCGTCCGACCGATGGACTTCACGATCAGCCTCGATCTGTCCGACGCCTATCTTCACGTCCCGATTCATCCGTCGTCTCGCAGGTACCTGCGGTTTGCCTTTGGGGGAGTCGTTTACCAGTTCTGCGCCCTTCCCTTCGGCCTCAACATCAGTCCGTGGGTTTTTATGAGGATCCTCGACGCGGTGATGGCCTACTTCCGCCAACGATCCCTGAGCCCGGCCTCCAATTACTTGGACGACCTACTACTGCGAAATCTGATAGCCTCGGCGCTCCAAGAGGACAGAGACACCTTGCTTTCCCTCCTGCGTCATCTCGGGTTTCTTCTCAATCTGGGCAAATCGGATCTTACCCCCTCTCAGCGTTTTCTACATCTGGGGATGTAATTCCTGACCGATCTCAATCTAGTCCGCCTGCCTCTGGCCCGGCGGCAGAAGATCGTCGATCTAGCGCTTTCGATGGAGGTAGGGTCCTCCTTCTCAGCCAGGTGCTGGCTTCAACTTCTGGGCCTACTCAGTGCGGCTGCGGACTTGCTTCCCTTGGGCAGGCTTTATGCCCGCCCATTGCAGCTACATCTCCTCCTACCCTGGCGTCCTTCGTCGTGTTCCCTTGCGGATCTTGTACCAGTTACCCCTCTGGCTCGTACACACCTCCAGAGGTGGGCGGACATCGATTGGCTGGCTACGGGCGTGCCTCTTCACTCACCTCCGCCCCGGTGGTCTCTCTGCACCAACGCGAGTCAGGCCGGCTGGGGCGCGCATCTGTTACCGGACTTTGTCTCGGCCTCGGGCCTTTGGCCGCGGGGTTTGGAGGACAAACACATCAACTGGCTGGAGCTGAAGGCAGTTTGGCTGGCCCTCAGTTTCTGGCAGGAGACCTTGACCAACCAGGACGTTCTCGTTCTCTGAGACAACTCGACAGTGGTGGCTTACATACAGAACCAGGGGGGCATTCACTCGCCCTCCCTGTGCATTCTCCTTTACCATCTCCTCCTCTGGTGCAGGGACTGGGACATTACTCTACGGGCTCGCCACTTTCCCGGCCACCTTAACGTGATCGTGGATGCCCTGTCCCGTCGCGGACAGCTGCTCCACACGGAGTGGTCCCTATGCCCGGACATCTTTCGCCTGTTCTGCTCCCGGTGGGAAACTCCTTTAGTGGACTTGTTTGACACCAGGTGGAACAAACAGCTCCCGGTCTACGTCTCACCAGTCCCGGACCCGCTCGCCTGGGCGGTAGACGCGCATTCCATCCCTTGGGACGGTCTGATCGCTTACGCCTACCCCCCGTCAGTCCTCGTTCAGAAGGTTCTGCGGAAGCTTCTGGGTTGCTCCGCAGTCCTCCTTCTGGTGGCCCTCTTCAACTGGACCAAGAGCTGGACCTCGGACCTACTCGAGCTAGCGACGGACCCGCCGCTGGAGCTTCCTACACCTCCTACGATGCTCAAGCAGCCCCGCCAGCAGCTTTTCCATCCGTGCCCGGAACGCCTCCTCCTTCACGCCTGGAGGTTGTCCGGCAAGCCCTCGCCGCTAGAGGTTTCTCGGATGCGGCGGTGGCGGCTATTGCAACAGCCCGCAGACCATCTACGCGGCGGGTATATGAGAGCAAGTGGAGGGTCCTTCAGGCCTGGTGCGCCTCCAGAAGTCTCCCTCCCACACATCTAGCCACCCCGGAGCTGGCGGAGTTCTTCCTGTGGCATTTTGAAGAACAAGGCTTAGCACCCGTTACCATCAAAGGTTATCGCTCCATGATCGCGGACACTTACCGCCACCTGTGCCGGCCAGACCCAGGCGCTTGCAAGGATCTGATAGACTTGCTGGCACATTTTGAGCTCCGACGACCAGTTTCTCGGTCCCTAGTGCCTTGGTGGGATCTCGCCTGGGTACTAACGTGGCTGAACACGGACCGCTTTGAACCTCTCCATTTGGCTAGTTTCTCAGATTTGACCAGGAAGGCATGTTTTCTGCTGGCTCTCGCCACGGCGTCCCGAGTGAGCAAGCTTCACGCTCTCTCGGTACTTCCCTCCTATTTGCAGTTTCGCTCGGACGGTTCTGCACAGCTTCTCACCGACCCATCCTTTTTGGCCAAGAACCGCCGCCCTGCGGCGGCCCCTCAGATCCTGACCGTAAGGCCTCTCCGTGGAACAGACATGGCCCCTGAGTCACGTCAACAGGACCCGGTGCGGGTGCTTAGGATTTACCTGCGTCGCTCTAAGCCACGACGCCGGGGGCGCTCTCGCCTCCTCCTCCCACTGTCCCCAGGCAGGCCAGATATTTCGGCCCAGACAGTGTCGTCCTGGCTGTGGTGGGTGATTAAGTCGGCCTACCAGGACCTCTCCCCGGATGGCGATAGGCTTCTTCACATCCGGGCGCATGAAGTAAGAGCAGTGGCCACCAGTCTTGCCCTGGACCGCAACTGCTCGGTCAAAGATATTGTTACGGCGGTCGGCTGGCGAGCTGACTCCACATTCGCCCGCTTTTATCTCAGAGACCTATCCAGCCAACGTGACTCCCTGGCACGGGTGGGCGACATTTCCGCGGCTCAGCACTCCCTCCGCACGCCCCTGGCGTCTTAGGTACGTCATAGCTGAAATCATCGGGAGTGCTCTCTCTCTCTCTCTCTCTCTCTCTCTCTCTCTCTCTCTCTCTCTCTCTCTCTCTCTGGGCCAACGGGTGGTTGGGTTTGCGGTTATAGGAACGGCACCCTCCGCCTGTTCGACATTCTTCCAGATAGTAATGCAATCGGTAATGTATTTTGAAAAAACAAATGAATTTTTTTTCTAAAATGTATTTTTGGGAAAAATACTTACCTACCGATGGCATTACTCAGACTGCCCTCCCGCCTGCCCCGCTTGCCTCTTTTCGCTATGTGTGAAACTGACGGGGTCGCCCTACGAACGCCGGGATAGGGTAGTAAGGGGAGGACACCCGGGGCCCCGGTGCGTGGATCCCCGGTGTCTCCTTCCCAGTTGTGTGGGTTACACAACTTTTTGGCTGAAATCTATAGGCAATTGAGTGTATTCCAGATAGTAATGCCATCGGTAAGTATTTTTTTTTAAAAATACATTTTAGAAAAAAAATTCATTTCTCATCAGTCTAATTTTCTGGTACAGGTGCCATAGTTTGAAACCAAACACCAACCACTTGAGATGTCAGTGTGGCTAGCATGCATGAATCATTAATTGATGATCTTATGCCTTATGACTAGGAGTCCCTAGTCTGCAGAGGCACATGATGACCTTTGCCTTGAGCAGAAAGCTAGCTTGTGGTCTCTGTAAAACACACACACACACACACACACACACACACACACACACACACACACACACACACACACACACACACACGTATGCACACACAAGTAATGTGGCTATCTATACACATGGTGTCAATGTGAATTTGACAATCTTCCCATAGATATGGTTTGCATGAGTACTCCCCAGTTAGACCCCCAAGTAAACTTCTTTTCAAATGATAAGCGTAGCATCTCATTTGAATAGAAGTGTACTTGTGGCATACGATAAGCGTAGCATCTCATTTGAATAGAAGTGTACTTGTGGCATACTCCCTGCATCGGTCTACTTGGAGAATACAACAGGCATTGATGAAAAAAGTTTGCTGCATGTAAAATAAACTGTTCCCAGAGGGAGAATCTGCTGGTGGAAGCAGTTTACAGTGACGACGAAGACGTCTGCGCCCAGGCGCTATCTTTACTTTGCGGCACACATAAGAAAGCTGGTTTGTATATTATAATTTTTGCATATCACGCAAACCGTCTTGTGCATGCTAGAGGATGCAGATAGTATTATGTAGTCATTGTCAATTCATAGATCTCTCTAACCGTCCAAGGAACATAAATACAAAGTGGTTTATAGATCGTCTTGAGCCCTCACAGCTGCGGAAGCTCATGAGGATCTATACCGCTTGCAGTTCAGTGGGATTAAATTTTTCGCACCAAGCTAATCAAACACTACCCATGAACTATCATGACCAATCCATCTCCTGTAGCTTTTGCACGTTCTTTAGAGACATCTTTCAAAGTGACGAAAGTCTTGCATTGTTGGGTGTGAGTAAATGAAACGTTTCTTTTTATTTAGTGTGCTTCTGTAAGGCTTTTCTTCTTCTGCCTTGTTACTGAGGTTGGTAGACTAGAAAATAATAGTAAAATCAAGAAAGAGAAAAATTACAAATAAGTTAGCAGAAGACAGTAATGTTTTGTATAAATACAAAAGTATGTGCCTAATGTTTAGGATCTCATCTTTGACTGAACATACAGTGGTTTTGTACAGAACCTTTGAAGGATACAGAGATGCGACTATTGCGTTCAGCCTTGCCATACTGTTTGAAAGTTGACTCCGCACCATTCCGGCAGCAACTGATCACCAGCCTCCGGAAACTCTTTGTGCGTGTTCGAGACAGCTGCTCTACAGCCATCAAGAGAAAGACAATCACAAACTTTGTAGGTATGGTCAACAAATATTTCACACAACCACTACTTAGAGTGTTTGGCTGTCATGTCCCACGAAAATCATTTTTGATTTTGTGTGTGTGTGTGTGATTTCTGAATTAGGATATCACAAGTTAAATGTTTCATGTACTTGAATCCTGAGTTCTGTGAGACTTGAATCCTGATTTCTGTGAGAAAACAAGCTCAACCCCTCAGATGTTGTATATTAATATGACACTGCTTCAGATTAAAAAAAAAAAAAAAAAAAAAAAAAAAAAAAATGTTCACGTACATATATTTATCCAGAAAGCGTCAACAGTGAATTGATCCAGATGTATAGTCTCTTCAGTTCTAGTCATTCCACAGAACCAGACATTTACTAATCATCAGATACACGGCTCACTGAACAGACCTAGCCCACCCGACCCCCCAGACATCCAGCCGGCAGAGACCGACCTACCCATCAGCTGTGACAGACCCAGCCGGGAAGAGATCAGAAGAGCAGTGGCATTTTTGAAGAACGGCAAAGCAGCAGGCCCAGATGGCATCCCAGCAGAGTCTCTGAAAGCAGACCCAGAGACAACAGTGGAGATGCTGTACCCACTGTTTGGAAAGATCTGGGAAGAGGAGGTGATGCCGGCTGACTGGAAGGAGGGGTACCTAATCAAGCTTCCCAAGAAAGGCGACCTCAGCAAGTGTTCCAACTACAGAGGAATCACCTTGCTGTCAGTACCAGGAAAGGTCTTCAACAGGATCATCCTGGAGAGAATGAAGAGCTCCGTTGACCCCCAGCTGAGAGACCAGCAAGCAGGATTCAGGAAGAACCGATCATGTACAGACCAGATCGCCACTCTCCGCATCATCGTGGAACAGTCTCTGGAGTGGAGCTCCCCGCTGTACGTCAGCTTTGTGGATTATGAGAAAGCATTTGACAGTGTGGACCGAGAGACTCTGTGGAAACTCCTACGACACTACGGTGTACCCATAAAGCTCGTCCGCCTGATCAAGAGCAGCTACGATGGTATGACATGTCGCGTGATCCACGAAGGGCAGTTCACCAGGGAGCTCCAGGTCAGAACTGGTGTCAGGCAGGGGTGTCTGCTGTCTCCGTTCCTCTTCCTACTGGCCATAGACTGGGTCATGAAGATGACCACAGAGCACAGACGAAGTGGAATACAGTGGACACTGTGGACACAGCTTGACGACCTCGATTTTGCAGACGACTTGGCATTACTGTCCCACACTCATCAACAAATGCAGGACAAGACCACGAGGCTTGCTGACATCTCGTCCCAAGTGGGCCTCACCATTCACAAACAGAAAACAAAGACAATGAGGCTGAACGCAACCAGGGAGGAACCAGTCTTGCTTGCTGGCACCCCGTTGGAGGAGGTGGAGTCCTTCACCTATCTCGGGAGCATCATAGACAAAAAAGGCGGCACTGATGCAGATGTCAGAGCACGAATCGGTAAAGCCAGAGCAGCCTTTCTCCAGCTGAAAAAAGTGTGGAGTTCCAGAGAGCTGTCACAACACACCAAAGTCCGGATCTTCAACTCCAATGTAAAAGCAGTTCTCCTATATGGAGGAGAGACTTGGAGATTGACAAAAACCACAGTCAACAGAGTACAGACCTTCATGAACAGTTGCCTTAGAAGAATTTTGAAAATCCACTGGCCAGAGAAGATCAGCAACGTCAGACTCTGGGAGAGAACAGAGCAGATAACAGCAGAGAATGAAATTGGGCGAAGAAGATGGGGATGGATCGGTCACAGTCTGAGAAAGCCAGCTTCCAGTATCACTAGGCAGGCATTGTCATGGAACCCCCAGGGAAAGAGGAAAAGAGGTAGGCCGAGAAACTCCTGGCGTCGAGACCTCCAAGCAGACATCAAGAGACTGGGAACCACCTGGAGTAGAATCGAAGGAGAAGCACAGGACAGGAGTTGCTGGAGGTCTCTCGTCGACGGCCTATACCCGGGTAGGGGTGACAGGCGTAAGTAAGTAAGTAAGATACACGGCTGGTCCTGCCCACTCTTTGATACTACTCGATGATGCTGCATCCAAAAGACCTGCTGGGCTGAGTTGCATAAGAGCATACATCCTAAGCAAGCGACTACTAAAGGCATTCTGCTGTGCATTAGAGAGCATAAATCCTAAGCAAGCCACCATATAATGTGCTCTGCTGTAAGCCTCCATGCAAGGTTCTCCACATGAGTGCAAATCCTGCACAAGCCATTATGCAAGGTGCTTCACTGCAGCGGAGCAACTTCCATAATAGCTTAGCAGCGTGGAGCATCTTGCACGGTGGCTTGCTTAGGATTTTTATTACGTTTTCCTTCAACTTATTCCTAATGCTGCAGACATGTCTGTGGAGTTTATGGACTGGCTGTACCACTTCTGCATAGCAAACCTTTTCCCTGGTGCCAGTTTTCAGCGACGACGCACCTGCCTGGACATCATACATGCGTGGTTTGAGACTGTCATCTTTGTACAGTCGGATGGTGCCAAGAAAGGAAAAGCTCAGGGTTTGTTGAATTTGTATTTACAGTGTAACAAATCTATAGCCTTGATACAGACAGAAGATGGACTGACCATGATAGTTCAAGGATGTTGCCAGAATAGCTTAGTGCCTTTCAGCACCAAGCTATTCTGGTGCAGCCCTTGAACTGCGATGGTCAGTCTATTTCCTGAATTTAAATCTTCAGAGAAAAACTCCCTTTTGGGGTAATTTTTACCTTAAAGTGTGAAGTATTAAGAATGTTATTAAGATAGTTCTTCATGCATGAAGTCTTCACTCAAATTGTCAACTCTGTGACAGATTTCTCCTTTCAAAACCTCTAACTCTTGAACTCCCAAAATGAAATGACTTCCATTCTATAGAATGGAAGTCATTTTGTTCCAGGAATTTAAGAGTTAAATGTCAAAAATCCTTTTTGGGGAACGGACAGACAAATGTGTCCTGCTATAAAAATGTTGTGTTCAGATGTCCAAAGATTATGTTATACATGCCTGTTTTGTAGCATTCACAGAGTTTGTGATTATGCACAAGACATTAATCAGTTGCAAAAAATTTCTTAATAAAGAAAAAGTAATGATTTTTGCATGATAAGCATGACTTTTGCATGAGTAATAGGGAAATGAGATTTGACGTATCTGGTACCCTGATGCAGGCCCCACAGATGTGCTGCTCGGATTCGCCAGGTCAAAGGGGCAGTGGGACTGGTTTTCTCCTGACAACAGAATCTCACTTCTTTACTGCGTGACAGATGGTGCAGACGAGGTATGCAGTGTAGTCAGTATCTAGTGATCGCTTGAGCTTGCCTCCCCCACTTCACGTCAGTGCGCTGTGTTTGTATTCCGATGGTGACTGAACGCAGATCTCTTGTGAGTGTTCATGTTGAGACCAGCTTGCACTTGTGTTTTGATCCAGACTTCAATTTAGCCCCTTCGCTGCCAGTGATCACAGAAACAAATGCACACTGATCAACATTTACCTTAAGAGCACAAACCAAGTTCGGACCAAACATAGGCATAAAGAACACAAGACCAGCAAGAGACATAAATCCTCATGAGTCCCCGCTGTCGCGGGGCTCATGAGGATTTATGTCTCTTGCAGCTGGATAGCATTTGCCTTGCCCTGGCAGTTAAGGAGTTAATAAAGTCAATTTATTTGTTTATGTATTTATTTGTTTATTGGCAGATCCAGGAGTCGGCTCTCCACCTCCTGGGAAAGTACTTCCCCTGGTCAAGGTCAAGTGAGGGGTACGCGTCTCCAAAGCCCCCTTCTGCACCCCACAAAAGCTTTCTCCCCACCTCCATGGCTGCCGCTGCTACCAGCAAAACCGCTTGCGCCGTCTGCGCTGATGACTTAGCTGTCCAGCTTCTGCGCCACGGCCTGGAGTTATGCAACAGTCCCAGGGGATATGAGAACCATAGTGGGGCTCTGCTGGTCAGGCTTGTCTTTGAAAAGTAAGTTAGGTTTCAGGGCTTATTATTTCATCGATTTACCTGACACACCACAGCAGGAGGCCTGTAGACCACAATAGTTCAAGGGTGGCACCAGAATAGCTTGGCGCCTTCAGGCACCAAGCTATTTTGGCACCACCCTTGAATTATCATGGCTGATTCCTCGCCTGAAATGTCATAGTTTTTTTTTTACTTCAGGGCTCAAGATTACCGGGGATATAGACTCATATTAATTTTTTTTGTGGTCAGTCTGAGCTTAGATGCATGCTCTGTGTTGTGTGGCAACATCTTACCATTATGTAAACAATGTGTGTACAGGGTGAACAGATTCAAGCAAAATCAAAATACAGTTTTAACCCTTTTCTATGTCAGTTGCGGTTTTAGTCACGATGATTCTATAGGAATCGTGACTAAACCTGCTACCGACATGTTAACCCATTCAGCCCTGATGCACTACAGCAGGAGATGGGTCGATCATGATAATTCAAGGGTAGTGCCAGATTAGCTTGGCGCCTGTCGGCGCCAAGCTAATCTGGCACTGCCCTTGAATTATCATGGTCGATCCATCTCCTGCAACAGGTGCATAGTCGTTAGATGACGCCTCCAAAATTTGGGAAATATGTGCGCTGGGCTGAATGGGTTAAGGGTTAAGTACACTGCTAATGAATGTGTTGTACCATTTTGTAGAATTTCTTTGATTTGGTGGTTTTATTTTTTTTCTTTAAGATATGTCCTACAACAGGGTTGCCGCTTCCAGGTTTTCATTGACGGGCAAACGGCTGCTCTCACTATTACTGTGGTAGCAGAACCAAGAACTACCGATAAGGGAGAGGTCTGTGCTGCATTCTTTAACCACGTTCTTATCAAGTTACTGAACTTGTCACTTCAGGCCGCACAAAGGGACGCCCTTGCAGCGTCCAAACACCATCCTATCCATGGTACAGTTGCATTTTTTTTTTTTGTTTCTTTTATCTATAATTAAAGAACTATTAACTCTTATTATTTAATACACCAGTGTGTGAAATAAGTTTGACTAAAATAGTTCAAGGGTAGTGCCAGAATGGCTTGGCGCCTCTAGGTGCCAAGCTATTCTGGCACCACCCTTGAACTAAAGCCATTGGTCTATATTCTCATCTGTAAAGTACTATAATGTAGCTTGCATGTGGCGGTGTACAAATTTGAAGCTTTTATCCTCAGTATAATATGGGTTAAGACAAGATATGGTGCAGTGCATTCAATAGCATGTCTTCATTCTCACGAATCTTAACTCTTTGCCTATGTCTGGCGGCTTCTGCCGCTGCAAGACAACTTCGAGTAGCACACTATGGGTGATGAAATCCATCCAGCCAAAGTTCGCTTGCTGTGCATGAGCTGTACACATACAAAGGGGAATTACTCAGCGCTGCAGTTAGATCCCATGGATGTATATGACTGTCTTGTTCTAATCCTGCATATTTTTATGTGGGCTGGCAATTGGGTGCCTGATAGGCGGGGGCAGCAATGAATGCTAAACAGAATTACTTAGTGGCAGAGTACATCATTTAGAAATCTTGTTTAGTAGGCAAAGATTTAATGAGATCTGGCGTCACATTCTAGAAAGAAAAAAAAAAAACAGAAGGAAAAAAACGACATCATGTCCAGGTAAAGTCACTGGTACAGAACTTTGCACTTTTGATATGTAGCATTTCAGTTGAAACATTTTACTTTTAATTTACTCTTTTGTTCCTTGATTTTGGTTTTCACTCTTCGCGCATCATTAATTTGGAGAAAAGTAATATATATGAATTTGCATTATTACTTTTAGCGCATTTTTTAAAAAGTCAGCCTGACAACACTACAGTGGGAGATAGACCAGCTGTGATAGTTGAACACATTCTGCCCCAGGACCGAAATCACCAAATTCTGACAACACTACAGTGGGAGATAGACCAGCTGTGATAGTTGAACACATTCTGCCCCAGGACCGAAATCACCAAATTCTGACAACACTACAGTGGGAGATAGACCAGCTGTGATAGTTGAACACATTCTTCCCCAGGACCGAAATCACCAAATTCTGACAACACTACAGTGGGAGATAGACCAGCTGTGATAGTTGAACACATTCTGCCCCAGGACCGAAATCACCAAATTCTGACAACACTACAGTGGGAGATAGACCAGCTGTGATAGTTGAACACATTCTGCCCCAGGACCGAAATCACCAAATTCTGACAACACTACAGTGGGAGATAGACCAGCTGTGATAGTTGAACACATTCTGCCCCAGAACCGAAATCACCAAATTTTGACAACACTACAGTGGGAGATAGACCAGCTGTGATAGTTAAACACATTCTGCCCCAGGACCGAAATCACCAAATTTTGACAACAATTACAGTGGGAGATAGACCAGCTGTGATAGTTGAACACATTCTGCCCCAGGACCGAAATCACCAAATTTTGACAACACTACAGTGGGAGATAGACCAGCTGTGATAGTTGAACACATTCTGCCCCAGGACCGAAATCACCAAATTCTGACAACACTACAGTGGGAGATAGACCAGCTGTGATAGTTGAACACATTCTGCCCCAGGACCAAAATCACCAAATTTTGACAACACTACAGTGGGAGATAGACCAGCTGTGATAGTTGAACACATTCTGCCCCAGGACCGAAATCACCAAATTTTGAAGTTGCCCTCTGAAGATTGTATTACATTTCTGGAGACAGATCGAGCATGATAGTTCAAGGGTGGTGCCAGAATAGCTTAGTGCCTTATGGCGCCAAGCTATTCTGACACCACCCTTAAACTATCACACTCGATCCATGTCTTGCTGTGGTGTGTCGGGGATAAATGAGTTAAGAGTAGATCCAGATTTCATGTAGATCCAGATTTCATGTAACTTGGCACCTGGGAAGGCATCCCCCACATGATAGCACATCTTTTGTAAACGCCTCCCAAAGTTGTGAAAGCCATTCCATGTACATCAGAACCTGTTTTCAGCAGTCTGTTATCAGAGATCACCTGTCATTAAAGACCATCAATTAGGTGGCTAAACGGTCTTTAATCCATACCATACCGAGACTAAAAGCTTCAAATCTGTACACTGCCATATGCAAGCTACATTATAATACTTACAGATAAGGATATAGGCCAATGGCTTTAGTTCAAGGGTGGTGTCAGAATAGCTTGGCACCTAGAGGTGCCAAGCTATTCTGGCACTACCCTTGAACTATTTTAGTCAGACTTATTTCTTACACTGGTGTATTCCGAATGATAAGGGTTAATGACAAGAGACATTTGCCTTGCAAGACTTTTCTTCACCCATTATAACTTGAGGTTGATTTTTTTTTGTCAGATTAGTGAGTTGTCTTATGAAGGCTGCATCACAGTTACGGCGATATGTTGACTATGATAGTTCTTGGCGTCTCTGTCACCACCCTTGAACTATCATGGTCAGATTATCTCATGTTGGAGTGTATCAGGACTTACAGGGTGAAGCACGCTGGATATACTATGAATTTTTACCTTAGAAAACTGAATTTTTACTGAATCCAACCCTCCCTTTCCTGCCACATAGAAACATGAACCAAAGGGGCAGCTAAATAATTTCAATAATTTGGGCATTCAGAATGATGATTTTTTTGTTTGTCCTGTCGGAAGAAGGGAGGGTTTGGGTCATTTAGTGTTCAGTTTTCCCAGGTAGAGTTTGTATATATATATATATATATATATATATATATATATATATATTTGGCACACTTTAACCCTTTCAGCGCCATGGGCGCATTTCCAGACTTTTGGAAGTGTTACTTAATGACCATGTACCACTTGCAGGAGGTGGATTGACCATAATAATTCAAGGGTAGTGTCAGATTAGCTTGGCACCTGCAGGCGCCAAGCTAATCTGGCACTACCCTTGAACTATCATGGTCAATCAGTCTCCGGCTGTAAGGTGTTGGCACTGAAAGGGTTAACCCGATCGGTGCCAGCGGACGCAGATTGTGTTTATGCATTCTTTGGTAATTCAACACCAAAATATCCTAGCTGTTCCAGGGACATGAGGTGCAGGTGGTGTTGGCAAGAGGCATAGATCCTCATGAGCCCTCCGTTATTGCAGGGGCTCAGGAGGATTTATACCTCTTGCAGTTGGGTGGTGGTCAGATATTCTCGGCACTCTGAACAGGTTGAGTCCACGTTTTTTTTTAAAAGAGGTGGTTACTCAAAACAGGTTCTGCTGTAGTAGATGTGGATGAAGTTTATATTCTTTCAATTTATTACATTTGGAAGTACTTGTAGAATTTTGTCAGCCTAGATTGTTACATCTGAGTCGTGAGTAAAAGTGTACATGTGCACTTACAATCAGAGTGGTTTCTGTACAGTACAGTACCTTTGCTGTTTTTGCCTGTTGATTTATTGTGTATTTAACAGATTGATTGACATACTGTGTTTTAGGTGTAATGCAAGCATTATGTGAGTGTTTGCGACAGGAGCAGCAGTCGGCAGTGTCAATGAACAACAAAGACTGGATGTTGGTGTTGCACACAGCCATCTCTCTGAGCACCTCAGTCATCACACTCATGCTCAGTCTGCTGGCAGGGGGACAAAAAGGTGCACAGAAAAAAAAAAGTTACCTGTTACACCCCAAGCTTTGCACACCCCAACCAATACACAAGAACCTTTCCCATCGCGAGTAGTCACTTAATGACGGCATGCCCCTTGGTGATTGGTTGATCATTTGGGACAGTGCCATTTACAACTTGCACAGATCTTGATCTAGCTCCATAAAATTAGATGACGTTTTAATGGATCTTAGTTACAGAAAGCTGTCTCAGTTTAGTGGTAAGCAGTGAAAAAAAATTCCGCGAAAGGCGCACATTGTGAAAGTCCAAAATTACTTCATAATGACAAAACAATATGTGGCCACTTTTCTGCCTATTTCAAAGAAGCTGATTTTTGGGGCTCACATGCGAAGCAAAAGTGAGTCTATGTTCTGGGCCAGTGGTCGTCCGTCCGGCATCCATCATCCGTCCGCCATTGTCCATCTGCCGTCGTGCTTGGTAAACTTTAACATTGGCATTTTCATAGAGACTATTGAAGCTACAGTCTTCAAACTTGGCCCAAGGATACTTTGTGGCAAGACCTTTCTAAACATGCCAATTTCAGTGACCCCTTACAAAGGTCAAGGTCACAGGGTTTAGGAAATATATCAAAAATAGCTATATGTTGACATAATTTATTTTTTCTCAAATACTATTCACAACTTCAAACCCAAACTTGGTTCAAAGATACCTGATGGTAAGACCTTTCTATACATACTAATTTGTCAATGGTCACAAGAGCTCAGGAAATAGGTCCAAAATATCCATATTTTGACAAAAGATGATTTTTGTCAAATACAACTCACAACTTGAAGCCCAAACTTACTACAGAGATACCTGATGGTAAGACCTGTCTATGCATACTAATTTGAATGACCCCTCGGAAAGGTCAAGGGTCACAAGAGCTCAAGAAATAGGTGAAAAATAGCCATATTTTGAAAAGAAATGGTTTTTCTCAATTACTATTCACAACTTCAAACCCAAACTTGCTACAGAGATACCTGATGGTAAGACCTATCTATGCATACTAATTTGGATGACCCATTGGAAAGGTCAAGGGTCACAAAAGGTTGGCAAAGGTGTATAAAATGCCAATTTTTGATAGAATTGTAGTTATTATCAACATTTTTGCAAACTTTTCAATCAAATTTGGCACAAGGGAGCTGATGATAAGACCTTCCTATGTATATTAATTTAGTCGACTCATCGCACAGGTCAAGGGTCACAGGGGTTTGACTATCTATCTCTATCTATCGCGTAGTCTTGCCGACCGTTGGGGCACCACTGATGACTTGGCAACCAGCTCCATCCATTGCACTCTGTAACAGGGGTTGACAGATGTGCGAAAATTGATTAAATTTTGAGAAAACGGTTTTTGTTGGTGCAGAAGCCATCCCTTTACTTATCGTCACATGTGTGGATCGGTCATACATGTGAGCCATAAGGGCTTTGGCTACCAAATCTGCACCATATTTTTAAAAAATATTTTGCACATAAGCAATCGGCCTCTAAGTCTGTCTGCACATTGTTACACCCCCAAGTATTTCCACTGGTCATGGGATGAATTCGCAACGGGAAGACCCTCTGTGTATGAGTTGGGGTGTGCCATTGCTTGGGGTGAAACATTACCAAATAAATTTGCTAAGTCTTAGATGTGCTGGAAGGAAATAAGAAAGAAATTAACCCTATGGATGTCAGTAGTGGTTTTTGTCGTGATTCCTGCAGGAATCATTTGGACAAAAAAATGCTGCCAACAGCCAAAGGGTTAACAGAAAGAAAGAAACATGCTGTGAAAAAATCCTAACCTTAAGAATTTGGATCTAAAGGCTAATCATGTTCAGTTGTTCTCATGGTAACTGCCATGTGATTACACTACAGAGAGTTGCCCGTCGTTTGCGGAGATGGGCGTGGCTCTGGATCAGCTGGTGGCGGCCGAAGGGGCAATGGAACAGGAAGTGACATCATCACTCAGTCCAGAATTTCAGCTGCTGTTGTCATGGTGCTGGCTGAACCTGAAGGTAGAAGCAGCTTTGATTATGACATCATGTACTGTGTGCTGGAGTAATTCCAGATAGACCAGTTCAGGGAGTATGCCACAAGTACACTTCTGTTCAAATGAGATGCGAAGCATCTCATTTGAATAGAAGTGTACTTGTGGCATACTCTCTGAGCTGGTCTCTGTAGGGAGTACTCCAGTACGAAAATCCTTCAACATGCAGCATCTGTCTGCATGAGGGGATTGTTCTCGTAAACCCCAGTGAGAATCTGTGAGTCATGTCATTTGCCCAACTGGCACATTTTTTTTGTTTCCTCAAAATCCATTACCGATGGCATTACTGTATGGAATATACCCCTTTACTTACCGATTTCAGCCTAAGCACCCTTGTGTATACCTACCCAACAAGGGGCGTAAGCGAGAAAGAGAGTTGTAACCAAGTGACCGGGTAGTCTCCTCTCCTTCTATCCGGTCATGCGCCGTAACTTACCCCCAGTCGTACCCTTTGCTCCGCACAGGACGGTCACCAGCTTCAGCCTCTCTCGTTTTGGATGTATTTCTCTTCTCTCTTCCACTTAGTGGCTTATAAACAGGATGACGGGCAGTTTACTTCTCGTCGGCACCTCCCTTGGAATTTTTTCGTTTGCGGGCTTAGCCCTCGACCGGTTGTGAGTACTGTTCACGGGCCTTTCGTGTACGGCCCACATGTTGTTTCTAAATGGCGTCTGCTTTGTGTTGCAGTCTACAGCTTCGCGCCTGCATGCGTTGCACAGGTTGTGTTACGGACGACCATACGCCGTGTCTTCCTTGTTCCGGCTGCTCCTCTGCTCGTTCCTGCGCACTTGTGCAGTTTGGAAGGAACGCAAGTGGTCACAGCTGTTGGAAGCCTTTCAGTGTCACCGCCCTGGGGCTTCGGAAGCTACAACGCCGATGGGGAAAGACAGGTCAGTGCGTAGCTTTGTCCTTCCGGTAGCCTCCGCCCCCCTCCTATCTCCGCGCCGGCGGGCGACTTCGGAGTTAGTGGGGCCCTCTTCTCGGTGCTTGTTGGACTTGGTACCGTTGCCCTCTCACAGTGATAACTGATTTAGTCCTATCCGTCTTGCATGGCCCTTAGCAAGGGGTGGCCGAGAGACCTTGCCACTCTCGCATGGTCCTCCGCTAGGGTTGGCCGAGAGATGCTTCGCGCGGGACTCCCTCCCGCTTTCGCTAGCTTCCGTCGAGATGCTTGACAGATGCGGTACCATTGCCCTCTCTCATTGATGGCCAGTAGAGTCCTTTCCGTCTCGCATGGCCCTTCGCAAGGAGTGGCCGAGAGACCCTTGCCAGTCTCGCATGGTCCTCCGCTAGGCGTGGCCGAGAGACAGGGCACACGGGACTCCCTCCCGCCTTCGCTAGCTTCCCGTTGACACGCTTGACGGACTCGGTACCGTTGCCCTCTCTCAGTGATGGCCGGTAGAGTCCACTCAGTCTCGCATGGCCCTTCGTAAGGGGTGGCCGAGAGACCTTTGCCAGTCTCGCATGGTCCTCCGCAAGGGGTGGCCGAGAGACGGGGCATGCAGGACTTCCTCCCACCTTCGCTAGCTTCCATCGACACCGTCCATCAGCCTTTGCTCGCCCTTGCAGGTTTCCGTCTTTGGACTGGCACGCCTTCCTGCGCCACCTCGATAGGAGCCCGTCCCCGTGACATCGGTCTCCTTCCCCCGGCGCTGTCAGGGCTCCTGGCCGTAGCCGGTCCCCTCGCACCCCTCGGGCTTTGTTCGTCTCGGCCGTTCGCCCCAGCTGTTTGCACAGCCCTCGGTAGGGGCCCTCGGCGCTTCGGTCGGATGCTTCCCCTCGGGCCTTTCTTTAGAGCTTCCTCCTTACACTTAGGTCCTACAGGAGCCCCGTCTAGCACTACAGTAGTGCCCGGTTCCCGACAGCGTGTGCGTTCTGCTAGCTTCTGCCTTCCTTAGCTCGCTGCACCAACGTTCGGATGCTGATTCTCCTCTTCGAGTTACAGTCTCTCCTGTGTTAGGGGTTGGTGACGTTCTCAGCTTCCGGAGGATTCCGATGCCGCCATTCTCACCGGATCCTAGCCCTCTTACCCTCTGGTCTTGGATGCACCAGGGGGGCTGTTGGGGGCGACTGACACTTTGCATGCTCTGACGAGGCAGCGTGTTGTTCGCATTTTTTCCCTTGGAGAGCTGCCCTCTGAGGACACCCCCAGCTGCAGTGGTTGTTCCTCTACAAGCGAAGCATCTCCAGTCTTGGCCTCAGCCTCTGGGATTAGGTTCTAGGCAAGCTCCCGTGATCGTGGCTCTTTGCCGACACGCAATGGCCCTCTGGCGTCGATGTCAAGTTTCGGCAGGCATGGTACGCGGGATCTTCTCTAGTTGCCTGCTCGTCTGTTTTTCCTCCCGGCCTGGAGAAAACTGCCACCCTGGCACGTTTCTGGCGTGTGCAGATTCTTGGTCTTGTCTACTCAGGCGGTGGTGAAGTATGGAGGAATTTTGGGAGCGGCCGGATGAGTCTCATCTTCGCGACATTCCCTCCTTCGCCATCACAGCTTCGCGCTGTTCACTACGTTGCGACAAATTCTTGGCGGCCACCGCGTTTTGCGACCTTCAGACGGCATGCCGTGCTGAAGGGCCGTCCGTCATCACTGCGACCTTTGTCGTTCGGCAGCGCCGTGCCTCCCTTGGGGGATCCCTTCCCTTAGTCCTACTCGGCAGCGGGTCGAGATTCAACTAGGACCTTGGGTCCAGTGCCCCTAGTTCGCTCCCTTCCTGACCCCCGGCCCAGCGTGGGGACAGGGTGCGCGCATTTCGGAACTTCAGACCTTCTTTCTGCCGACGCTGCCCGCCGACCCCTCCAGGGCCTCCAGTCAGGAGGCTTTCTTTGCACAGTGACATGTGGCGTTTGCTGCTGCTGGAGGTCCCTGGGATTCTTCACGCGGTCTCGGAGGGGCTTCATATCTCGTTGTGAGTCCCACTTCGTTGAGACGTTCGCCACTGTGATCTTACAGTCCTTCCAATCGAGACAAGGTGGACGCGTTTCAAGAGGAATCACAACCCTTCTTCGGAAGATGGCCACAGAGGTGGTGGTTCGCCACGTCTCAACAGCGTTCTACAGCCGGCTTTCGTCGTCCCAAAGCCCGGTGGCATGTGGCGCCAGATCATAGCCCTCGCGCCCTCCTTCTGGATGGAACAGTCGGTTTTGCGGTCAGCCTCGACCTCTCCGACGCGTACTTCATGTTCCTTACTTCCCGCTTCGCGACGTTACGTTCGCTTGCCTTCGCCGGCGTCGTCTACCAGTTCGGGCTCGCCTTCGGTCTCAACCTCAGCCCGTGGGTTTACTCGGCTTATGGATGCGGTAGTCGTCAGGCCAGGCGGGATTCCTCGAGCCTGACGTCCAACTACCTCGACGATCTGCTCCTCAAGAACCAGGACTCGGTCGCGATGGCGGCGGACAGAGACGTGTTTCTAGCTCTACTTCGTCGTCTCGGATTCCTCCTCAATGGCGGCAAGTCAGACCTGGTCCCTTCGCGTCACTTCAGACACTTGGGAATGGAGTTCTTCACCGACCTCAACAGAGTTCGTCAACCGGAGCCTCGACTGTTGGCAATGGCGCTGCTAGTTTCTTGCGGAGACGCTTCCGGCCAGGACTTGGCTCCAGTCCCTAGGCCTCATCAGCGCGGTGGCAGACTTGTTACCGCTGGGCAGGCTTACACTCGATCGCTACAGCTTCATCTCCTGCTCCACTGGCGGCCTTCTTCAGGGAATCTCTTGGCGATGGGAGTCCCTCTCTCTTCCCCTCCCCCGACGCTCTCCTTTTGCTCGGATGCAAGTCGCCAGGGTTGGGGGGGGGGGGGGCCCATGGATGCCGGAATTCACCTTCGTTTCGGGCCTGTGGACGGCAGACCTTCGAGACCGACATGTCAACGGCTGGGAGTTGAAAGCGGTGTGGTTGGCCCTCATCGTTGGGAAGCACGGCTTCGGGAACAGGAGGTCCTGATCTCATCCGACAACACGACGGTCCTGGCCTACACCCAGAAGTAGGTGGCACTCAGTCGCCGACCCTCTGCATGCGGCTCTACCAGATCTGGCTTGGTGCAGCGTTCACGGCATGTCACTCCAAGCGCGTCACATCCCGGTACACCCAAGTGTTCTCGCGGACTCCCTCTCGAGACGGGGACAGCTTCTCCACACCAAGTGGTCTCTGCAGCCAGACATCTTCCGCATGATCTGCACTCTTGGGGATCCCATGATCGACTTTTTCGCAACCAGGGGGAACAAGCGGCTCCCGCTCTTGTCTCCCCATTCCAGACCCTCTCACCTGGGCAGATGCGTTGTCGAGTTGCTGGGAGGGCCTCGTAGCCTCCCTCTCTTCTGGTACCCAAGCTTACTCCTGCTTCGGGGATGCAACACGGTCCTACTGCTCGTCGCTCCGTTCAGTTGGAACAGGACGTGGACGACCGACCTTCTGAGTCTTGCCATCGTACCACCTCTTCGGCTTCCTACGCCTCAGACGATGCTGAAGTAGCCTCGACAGAACCTCTTCCAGCCCTGTCCGGAGAGACTGCTGCTTCACGCCTGGCGGTGGTCAGGCAGGCCCTCACAACCCGAGGCTTCTCAGATGTTTCAGTGGAGGCGATCGCTTCAGTCCGCAGAGAGTCCACCCTCTGCGTGTACGAAGGGAAATGGAGCGTCCATTGGACCTGGTGTGAGACCAGACATCTGGACCCCTCGGCACTGACTACTCCACAGCTAGCCGAGTTCTTCTTGTGGCTGTTTCAGGACCAGAACTTGGCGCCGATTACCATTCACGGTTATCTCATCATGGTGGTGGACACCTATTGTCACTTATGCCGTCCGGACCCTGGAGCGTGCAAAGACCTCTCAGACTTGACGTCCCATTTCGACCTCCAACGGCCAGTCTCTCGTTCCCTCGTTCTGCGCTGGGATCTTCCTTGGGTCCTGACGTGGCTGAACTCCAGTCGCTTCAAGCCTCTGCGTCGTGCCAGCCTCGCGGACGTGACTAGAAAGACCTGCTTCCTTCTGGCCCTCGCCACAGCTGCCAGTCAGCAAACTGCATGCACTTTCTGTTGACCCAGCCTGCTTGCAGTTCAGGACGGACAGTTCGGTTCAGCTTCTGACCAACCCCTCTTTCTTGGCCAAGAACAGGCTCCCCTCGGCCGCGCCCCAGGTTTGGAGTCTTCGGCCTCTCACAGGATTTGACCGGTCCCAGACATCACGACTGCAGGACCCGGTCCGAGCACTAAAAGTCTACCCGCGCAGGGTGGAACCCTGGAGAAGAGGTCGCTCCCGCCTCTTCCTGCCCTTGGCCCCAGGCCGGGCTGGTATCCCGCCCAGACGATATCGTCTTGGTTGCGTTGCTTTATTCATTCCGCTTACAGTGCTCTGTCCCCACAAGTGGCCAAGACTATGCGGATGCGGGCTCTTGAGGATTGAGCGGTTGCTGCCAGCGTTGCGTTCCACCACAGCTACACAGTGAGAGACATTGTCGCGGCGGTCGGTTGGACATCAGAGTCCACCTTCGCCTGCTTCTATCTCCGGGATCTCTCTGGACAGCGGGATAGCCTGGCCCTCGTCGGAGATCTCGGCAGCGCAACACTCATTCCGTGTGCCGCTGGCGCCTTAAAGCAACCCTTCGCTGAAATCGTCAGGAGGTTGCCCCTCGATGCTCAGCTTTCAGCCATGACGGGTATGGGGGCGGCACCCTCCTCCTTCTCGCCATTCATTCCATACAGTAATGCCATCGGTAATGGATTTTGAGGAAACAAATGTACTTTTCTTTAAAATAAATTTTTTCAAAAAATACTTACCAATGGCATTACTCAGAGGTCCCTCCCACCTACCCTGCTTGCCGCCCCTTCGCAAAGCGTACGACTGGGGGTAAGTTATGGCGCATGACCGGATAGAAGGAGGGGGGACTACCCGGTCACTTGGTTACAACTCTCTTTCTCGCTTACGCCCCTTGTTGGGTAGGTATACACAAGGGTGCTTAGGCTGAAATCGGTAAGTAAAGGGGTATATTCCATACAGTAATGCCATCGGTAAGTATTTTTCGAAAAAAATTTATTTTAAAGAAAAATACATTTTTCAAGTAACAAGGAATAGGTCTTCATACGTTGTGGATATACAGCAGAACCTGTTTTGAGAAATCACCCTTATGAGAGATCACCTGTCATTAAAGATCATCATGTAGACATCTGTTGTCACCTGTCATTAAAGATCACCATTCATGTAGCCCCCTAAATGAGGGGGCTACATGAATGGTGAATAAAATTGCATCAATAACTGTGGAAGTGTCATAGTGTTGCCTCTGGCAGTGCTCTCCACTTTCGCAGCTATTGATGCTGGGCACCTTGAATGAGTTAATGACAGATGACACGTTTTGATTTGTACATGTATTTCCTCAAAACAGGTTCCACTGTAACTTACAGTTAGCATTTGGTTTTTCACAGGAGAGCTGTACGTGCCTCGGAGAGGCTGTTGCTGCTGGAACAAAATCCGACATGGATAGCAGCGAGAGATTCACAGCAGAAACCGTGGAGGGTGTTGGGGAAACATTTCTCAGGGTCCTCACCAATTGTAGACACAGGGTAAGCAGCTAATTTGCAATGTACAGCAGACAGTAAGGCAACGATTGATTGATTGCAGGAAGGAATAATAGCAGGAGCAGTGAATGTTTCTCGCTACTTACAACAATTTGTGAGCAGCAGCCGAAGACATTGATGGCAGCTAGTCTAAACATGACAGAAAATCTGCTTTCGCTATGCACACAAGGTCGTCAGGCCGATGTTGGCCAGGAGACTTGTGCACACTGAAAGCACATTTCTGTATACTGGGTTCTTAGCTGACTTGTTTCTCTCTATGTTTCTGAAGGATGTATTTGTATTGACCCCCTACTAAAAGTTACTTGTCTTTTAAAAAACATTACCGATGCCATGACTACATGGGATTACCTATAGCTTACACAATTTTAGCCAAAAACTTACGACGTGTACCCATTGGGCCAAGGGAGGCTGTCTGGGAGTGCCGTGACCAGCATCCAAGTAGCCTCCCGTCCCACCCCATACGGGTAATCTGGCTAGCGCCAAGACCCCAGTTTATTCCTTTAGCTTGCAGAGTTCAGAGGTGTGTTCTGTTAGCCTCCTACTTGCGAAGCCTTTGGCTGTGTTGGTTCTCGCCAGTGCTCTTTCGACCTTGGCCTTAGCCCGGCGGTGTGTGTGTGCCTTTTCCTTGCTTTTAGTCTGGACTGTTTCTTCTGTCTGTGCCTTTCTTCAACAGCGACGGAAACAGCGGGAAGTGTTGTGTTTCCGGGCCTCGTGGCCCTTGGACTGTTCACTTTTGTGCCTTGTGCATCGCTGTGCCTTTGGGTCTAGCGGCGTGGACACTTGTTACCGGCTTGTGTTGTGCTGGGCCTTGGGCCCTTGACTGTTGCTTCCTATGCCTCCTGTTTGTCGCCCTCGTTATTCGCTCGTGACCGGTCCGCTGCGCCTTCGTCGCTGCTGCTGCGCCTTGCCCGTCGTGGAAGGAGTTTCGGCCTGTGGCGCCCTGTTCCCGTGTCAGGTCTCTCTGGAGCGCCTTCGGACAAGTTCGTCAGTGTTCCGGTCCTGGCCTTCCGTCGCGGATTCAGCGCCCTTGCCTGACGTGTGCAGCCCCCAGCTCCTGGGTGTGGTGCTCCCTCTTCTGCGTGTCAGGTTATTCCCTTCCCTCAGCCTCTGTAGGATGGCTAGGTAAGGTCTCGATGTGTGCCAGCGACCGGCGCCGAGGCGCCGTGCGGCGGCATCACTGTCGGTGTTTTGCATGTTTGGGTGCACTTGTGACGTGGCGTGGCAGCCACGACCACCCGTCTTCTTGATGATGGTGTCTATTTGTCTTGCACACCCATTCTAGCATGCACATGTATCCACTTTCTTGTAGACATACTGGTGTGCTCACCCAGGTATTATTTTTTTACGATCACACTGGTGTATGCCTCCTTATGTTGGTGTTCTCACACCACATTTTATGGACTTGATGCATACGCACACATTGTTTAGTGACACCCAGTGTGCTTGTCGTATTTTTAAGGCACACTGGTGATGTCTGTGTCATACACACCCATGTATCCTGACATGCTAGTAGCCATGTTCAGATATATACTCAGTGTTTCTTATACCTTGGGCTGGAAGAAGGGAAGGTTTTCTACTGCACTCCTGTGCACAGCGCACTTCATGCTGGCATAACGCTATTATACCATTAATTTCTTTGTGTAGTCAGCCCCTATTCGGCAGTGCTATAACTCAATAATTAATATAGCATGAACACGCACCTTCTGGGGCTCTGTAGTCCTTCTTTTCGCCTATGCATATGATAACAAGCGTCCCTATAGGAAGGCCCTGGCTTGTTATAAGCACTGTACATAGCAGCTGCGACCGGCGACACGTGCCGTCCCCATTACGATGCCGTAGTATTGCTACTGGGACGCTATATAGGTGCATGTTCTGATCTGATGTTGCAGTTGTCCAGTCTGCACCTGCACCCGATGTGGCGTTTTCCTGTGGCCGAGTGTATGCATGCAGTGTGCCTCTCCTGCTCCTGGTGTGCCTCCGGCCGCACCTGTGATGTCTGTGCGCCCTTGGTGGAGGAGCTGGTCCCAGCTCTGGAGCTGCTGTCGGCGTGAACGTCCACCGCCGTCCCGCAGCCTCATGCATACCTCATGCATACCTCGGCCCCTGACCAACGAAGACGCACCCACGCTGCTGTTGGGGGACAGCTTACCAGGGATCCCCCCTTGCGCACCCACTCTCTCGAGTCTGGTCCGCAGCGAGTCCGCTCGCCCCGCTTTGCGGAAAACAAATGGCTACCAAGCCCTGACGTTGGGGACATCTTCCCCCCTTGCGCGCCCGCTCGCCTGAGCCTGGCCCGCAGCAAGCTAGCTCGCCCCGCCTTGCGGAACCCAAGCATCACACGACAAGACAAGGAAGTACACCTCCCGCCATCCCAACACCAGACCTTCGGCATCGTCTGGCGGCCCACGACAGGCGACCCCTGGAACGCTCCAGGATGGACACAGCTTGGACACCCGCTCACGCGTTCGGAGCCCACGGCGACACATTCCTTCACGGACTACGACCTCCTGTCAGCTGTTCCACAGCTTCTCGATCCCGGACCTCAGTGTCGTCGCCTGCCTTGCTCCGCGGTCTCAGCCCGTCGTTCCTGCACTCCCTACCCGGCGACCAGGTCTGCTTCAGGCTCCTTGTTCCTGGATGCCTCGACCTCGGCCTCAGACTTCCCCGCACGTCTCGGAGGATTCCCGCTCGCCCCTCGCCATCACTCTCCTCGGATTCGCGTCGCGACGGAGCCCGCTGCCTTGCAACCTCTGGATCGGACAGCGTCCCTCTTCCACAACACCTCGCCTGTGCAGAACTGCTCAACAGGGTTACGCGAGCTGTCATCTCTCATGTGGAGGAGGCCTGGTGCCCGTCGTTTCATTCCGCTGTTAGGAGACGTCCTCGCCTTAGCCGTGGCCGCCCCGGTGGCTTACCATGTTTCCGTCAACACCATGCCTGGTGCCGCCGAACCTACGCAGACAGCTGCATCTGGCCCCTTCCGCGAACTGCTACGCTTCGATCCTGCCTGGACGCGTACAGGGACCTCTGGCCCACCCGCTTCATCTCCTTCGGTTCAGCCACCCGCAAGGTCCTGCGTCTCTCTCTGCGGACTGGTAGTCCCTCCTCTTGCCCGCCCCTGTCACCGGACGTCCCCGCCCGCCCCGCCCGCCCCTCACCCCCGGACGCCCTGCGACGCTCCCTGGTGTGGACGTCCGCCCCTTCGAACCCACTCAAGGAAGCTGCGCTTCGTGGAGAGATCTCCCTCTTGCGGAAGGATGCCACAGAAGTTGTCGCGTGCCCCGACTCCCCCGCCTTCTACAGTCGTCTCTTCCTGATCCCCAAGCCCGGAGGCAAGTGGCGCCCGATCATCGTCCTCTTGGCCCTGAACCGGTGCACCTCCGCACCGTCCTCCTGATGGAGACCGCCAGAGCCCTTCTTCCCTCGCTGCGACCTCTGGACTTCACCGTCAGCCAGGACCTCTCGGACGCCTACCTTCACGTCCTCGTTCACCGGCCTCCAGGCGCTTTCAGCGCTTCGCCTTCGTCGGCATAGTCTTCCAGTTCCGCGCTCTCCCATTCGGCCTAAACCTCAGCCCCTGGGTGTTCACCCGCCTCATGGACGGCGTCGTCGCCACGGCAAGATGGACGGCCTTGAGCCCTCTTCGACTTACCATGACGAGCTGCTCCTTCGCATTCAGTCGGCGGCCGCCCTGGAGACGGACCGAAACGCGTTGCTGTCGCTTCTCGACAGGATCGGCTTCATAGTCAACTTAGGGAAGTCGGACCTCACCCCCTACCGCCACTTCGTTCACCTGGGCATGGAGTTCCTCACCGACCTCAGCCTGGCGCGACTGCCGAAACCGCGGATACAGAAGCTCGCGAACCTGGTTCGCCTGGTGTTGCAGCAGAAGGCGGTCCCTGCCAGAGTGTGGTTACAGCTCCTGGGCCTGATGAGTGCGGCGGCGGACCTCCTTCCCCTGGGTCGTCTCAACTACCGCCCGCTTCAACTGCACCTGCTTCTCCACTGGCGAACCTCCATGGGCCACATCGACACCCCCGTCCCGGTCCCCCCTTTGCTCCTCCTGCACCTCCGCCGTTGGACCGACCCTGTCTGGCTCACCACTGGAGTTCACCTGTCCTCCCCGCCACCCCAGTTGTCCCTCTGCATCGACGCCAGCCGCTCCGGTTGGGGCACACACCTGCTGCCGACGTCCGCCACGGCTTCCGGCAGCTGACCCCCGGACCTCGCGGACAAACATATCAACTGGCTGGAGCTGCAGGCAGTTTGGCAGCCCTCCTCGCTTGGGAACCGACTCTCGGTCGCCAGGAGCTGCTCGTCCTCTCCAGCAACTCCACGGTCGTGTCCTACATCCAGAAGCAGAGCGGCACGCGCTCCCCGTCCCTCTGCTTGCTTCTCTCCCGGCTACTCGGGTGGTGCGAAGATCGCGACATCTCTCTCCGTGCATGACATTTCCTGGGCCACTTGTCCTTGTGGACTCCCTCTCATGGCACGGACAACTTCTCCACATCGAGTGGGCGCTTCGTCCGGACATCTTTCGGATGTTCTGTTCGACGTGGGTGACCCCCTAATCGACCTCTTTGCGACGAGGTGGATCCGTCAGCTCCCCCTCTTCCTATCGCCCATTCCGGATCCCCTAGCCTGGATGGTGAATGCGCTATCCGTCCCCTGGGACAGCCTCATCGCTTATGCCTACCCTCCCACAGTCCTGGTCCCCAAGGTCCTGCTCAAGCTCAGGGGAGGCAATGCGATCCTGTTGCTAGTGAACCCGTTCTGCTGGACCAAATCCTGGACCACCGACCTTCTGAACCTCGCCACGGATCCCCCTTTGCGGCTTCCCACCCCACGCACGATGCTCAAGCAACCACGCGAGGCGCTGTACCATCCGTGCCCAGAGTGACTCCTACTCCACGCCTGGAGGTTGTGCGGCACGCCCTCACTGCTAGAGGCTTCTCCAGTGCAGCGGTGGAAGCTATCGCTGCTGCCCGCAGACCCTCGACCCAGCGAGTCTACGAGGGAAAGTGGAGAGTACTTGGAGCCTGGTGCGACCTCCGTTGCCTCTCCCCTACCGATCTGACTTCTCCCCAACTGGCCGAGTTCTTCCTCTGGCTCTTCGCCGAACAGCACTTGGCGCCGATCACCATCAGGGGCTGCCTCACCATGATTGCGGACACTTACCGGCACTTGGGTCGTGCGGATCCCGGCAAGTGTAAGGACCTCGCTGACCTTATGGCCCACTTCGGCATACAGCGACCTGCCCTCCGCTCCCTGATCCCTTGCTGGAACTTACCCTGGGTACTCGCCTGGCTAAACTCTAAGCGTTTTGACCCGCTTCCCCCAGCAAGCCTGGCCGACGCTGCGCGAAAGACCTGCTTTCTTCTCGCCTTAGCCACGGCCACCAGAGTGAGTGAGCTGCACACGCTCTCTGTGCGCCCCGCCTGCCTGCAGTTCAGGTCGGATGGTTCCGTGCAGCTACTAACGGACCCGGCCTTCTTGGCCAAGAATCAGTCTCCGTTGACAGCCCCCCCAGGTGATCACTGTATGACCGCTGAAGTCGATCGACCTCAACAGGGAAGTCAGACAACAGGACCCGGTGAGAGCCTTACGCGTGTTCCTACGCCGAACCAAGCCGGTGACGCACCCGCCTCTTTCTCCATCTGTCCCCAGGTAGACAAGACATCTCAGCCCAGACGATCTCTTCCTGGCTAAGATGGGTGATACGTTCCGCCTACCAAGACCTCTGCCCCGACGCTGACAAGCGACTTCATATCGGGGCCCACGAGGTCCGAGCCATGGCTGCTAGCATCGCATTCGACCGCAACTGTGCTGTCCAAGACATTGTGGCTGCCGTAGGCTGACGGACTGAGTCAACCTTCACCCGGTTCTACCTCCGAAACCTGGCGGGCCAGCGAGACAACCTGGCCCTGGTGGGGGACATCGAGGCGGCGCAACACTCCCTCCCGGCACCTTTGGTGCCGTTGGTAACCTTTAGCTAAAATTGTCGGGAGTTTGCTCTGGGACGGGCGGGTTTGGTTAGCTTGCGGGGTTACAAGTTCTGCGGCACCCCCCTCCTCTTTGCTATTCTCCCATGTAGTCATGGCATCGGTAATGTTTTTGAAGAAATAAATGAATTTTTCTTTAAAATGTATTTTTTCGAAAAATACTTACTGATACCATGATTCGGACGGCCCTCCCACCTGCCCCGCTTGCCGCTCGTCTGCTAAGCGAATAAACTGGGGTCTTGGCGCTAGCCAGATTACCCGTATGAGGTGGGACGGGAAGCTACTCGGATGCTGGTCACGGCACTCCCAGATAGCCTCCCTTGGCCCAAGGACACGTCGTAAGTTTTTGGCTAAAATTGTGTAAGCTATAGGAGTATAGGTAATCCCATGTAGTCATGGCATCGGTAAGTATTTTTCAAAAAAATACATCGTAAAGCCATTGGTCTATATCATTATCTGTAAGTATTGTAATGTAGCTTGCATATGGCAGTGTACAAATTTGAAGCTTTTAGCCTCAGTATGATATGATTTAATGACCATCATTTATGTGGCTACAGCCACCTAAACGATGGTCATTAATGATAGGTGATTTCTCATAAGGGTATTAGAGGATGTGCTTTATTTCTGTTTGCAGGGTGCCATAGAAGGCTGTAGAAATGGGTTTCACCAGTTTTGTATGTCCCTCATGCTTTCTGATGACAGGCAGCTCTCAGACATCCCAACAAACATTCTCCACCAGGTAGTACTGTTTCCATTTGTGTGCACGTTGTTGCATTGTGTTGGTGCCAAATGTGATAAATGACTTGTCATTTCTCAAATGGAGGCAGTTAGCAAGGTTTAGCCTTAACCTGTGATGGTGCTGTCATTCAGAAGTTTGTTCACGTTTTGTGTCTGTGCAGTTATTGACCAGCTTGGAAAAGGATGAGATGACATCATCTGTGACAAGGCGCTCTGCAGGGCTGCCCATTATAGTCCAGACGGTCACTCAAGCGGAAAGAAAGTGTAAAAGTGTGAGTGTACAACAACATTTCACATATGTTGTCTAGACACGTGCTGAAGCTGAAAGAAAATGCACAGCAGAAGCAGTTTTAAGTCACTAGTGCAGTAACTAGTGTTTCTCCAAGGAAAAGATGGTCTGAAAAGAGAAGACAGATGCTCTCTCAAGAGAAGTCTTGAAGAGCAAAAAGTGTCGCCTGTCATTAACTCTTATCATTCGGAATTCACCAGTGTGTGAAATAAGTTTGACTAAAATAGTTCAAAGGTAGTGCCAGAATAGCTTGGCGCCTAGGCGCCAAGCTATTCTGGCACCACCATTGAACTAAAGCCATTGGTCTATATCCTTATCTGTAAGTACTATAATGTAGCTTGCATTTGGCAGTGTACACATTTGAAGCTTTTAGCCTCAGTATGATATGGGTTAATGACCATCATTTAGGTGGCTACAGCCACCGAAATGGTTTTTAATGACAGGTGATCTCTGATGAGGGTGGTCGCTCAAAACAGGTTCTGCTGTACTAGTACTGAGTTTAACTTCTTTTATTTAGACTTTGCTGTACCTGACTGCATTTGCTACCAATTCTGTTGCAGAACCAACTGCTTCAGGAGAGTGTTCGCCGCCTATACGCCATCGCGTCATGTTGCACTGATGACCATCACAGTCAGACACAAGACCAGGCCTCCGTGCATGCCCTCAATGTCCTGAAGAGTGTTTTCAGCGATGCCAGCATGGCGGGAGATCTGCTCAGTCACCTCGGCAACGCTGTGCAGCTTGTGATTCAGAGCTTTGAGTCCCCGTCCTGGACCATTAGAAACGCGGCCACGCAGTTTGTCAGTAGGTGGAATGCTGGATATCGACTCATTCAAGATGTGTTGAACTTATATACTCAGCTGTTTGCCATGTATACATATGCGGCATGTGACAAAAAGCACTACCAGTGGCCAAAGGACAAATGTGATTGATCCGGTTTGTGACTTGTAAATAGAGTACTGTGTGGTTTGTTGGGAAAACATGGAGTAGGGCTGACATTTGCGTATACATGCATGTATGAATTGTGTATTTATCATCCTCTTTTTTCTGTCAAGGCACACTGGTAACTCGGATGTTCGGTCAGCGCAACAAGGCATCCCTCAGCTGCAACACGCTGACCTTACAGGAGTTCTCTGCCCACTTTCCGCAGTTACTGGACTTTGTGGCCCACAAAATGGAGTCGGTTTTGGCTGAGAAAGACAGAATCGCAGATGTGCAGCCATCATTGTTTCTCATTCTTACCCTGCTGTCTAGTCTCGGACCAGCTGTCAATTGTGCCAACAGTCACAGGTGAAAATGTAGTTGTGCTCGTAGGTGGCTATATTTATGGAATTAATTTGCTATGTACGACTGGGCCAACTGTGGTATATGTCAGCCTTAGAACCTTTTGCTGACCAGGCTACATTTTGTGCACTGAAAATTTGACTACATCTCTAAAATGTGAATGCAGGGAGAGGCCAGCGAGCCCACTTTAGCCACTAGCGGCCCGTGCATGACTGTGTGGGCCAACTGCGGCCAATGTTGACCCAATTACCTTTTGCGTACTGGAGTTTTCGAATTGTGTAAATGGTGGTCTGTTTCTATTTTCTTGCACTTTCTTTCTTGTTTCCTAGACTGACCAACATGCTGCGTGCCCAAGTTCTGACTGTTGTGTCCAGCCCAGTGTACTACCTCAGAGAGTTGTCTGCTTCTGCGGCCGTGGCACTAACTCCGCTTGATGTGACAGAGACTTTTGTGGAGGAACTCTTGTCAGGCCTGGAAGCTGGATCAAAACATCAGAACAGCAACTACATTCATGGCACTCTAATGTGCCTCGGGAAGCTGCTGACCGCTCGCTCATTCAGGTAGTGTTAAAGATTCTATCCCAAGGATATGCACCACAGCACCTGTTCTCGACTGGACGATGCTGACTTTTTTAATACAGCTAAACTTTGTTTTAGCAACCACCCTTATGAGGATTCACCTTTCATTAACATATTCTGCCCCAGGACCGAAATCCCCCAATTTTGAAGTTGCCCTCTGAAGGTCTGTATACAATTCTAGAGACAGATCGAGCGTGATAGTTAACTCTTTCAGCCCGGCACACATATTTCCCAAATTTTGGAGGTGTCATCTAAAGACTATGCACCTGTTGCAGGAGATGGATCGACCATGATAATTCAAGGGCAGTGCCAGATTAGCTTGGCACCAACAGGCGCCAAGCTAATCTGGCACTACCCTTAAATTATCATGGTTGATCCATCTCTTGCTGTAGTGCGTCAGGGCTGAATGAGTTAAAGGTTGGTGCCAGAATAGCTTGGCGCCTATGGGCACCAAGCTATTCTGGCACCACCCTTGAACTACCATGCTTGATCCATACCTTGCTGTGGTGTGTCGGGGCTTAACTCTTTGCCTACAGTTGGCAGCTCCAGCCAATGCGAGATAATTTCCAGTAGCACACTACGGGCGGCGAGATCGCCCAGCCAAGGCTGGCTTTCAGTGCATGCGCTTAGCTATTTTTAATCGCCGAATGTGTTGTTACAAGACGTTACTTGGTGCACAGGATCCAGAAATGAACTTGTAACAAAAATACTTTGTGGCAGAGTACATATTTACAGGAAAGTTACATAGCAGGCAAAGAGTTAAAGACCATCATTGGGGCGGTCCGTGGCGCAGTGGTTAAGGCACCTGCCACCAATGCCAAAGGTACGAGGTTCGAAAACGGGTTCCGGTTTCGGACTTTTTCCTCATCTGGTAAGTGTCACCATTAATTCGGGCAGACCATTGTTTGTTTTTTTTCTCCAGATACTCCGGATCTTCCACCCCCCCCCCCCCAACCCCACTTTGGTACCAGTTTCAGGCCACTTTATAAATTTCAAATACAAGCAATCAAATTTCCGTATCTTCAGTAGCTCAGCTGACCCTTCGTCTGTCTTGTAATGTGTTTGTCTTCAGAGTAAATCCGTGACATACTATGACAGGATGTGGATCAACCATGCAGAGCTGCCAAGTGCTATGATTTAGGCATAGCATGCTACGACTTAGACATACTTGCTACAATGCTACGATCGGTGCTGAAAACTACGATTTAAAAAAAAAACGTTGCCAGTCACTGACTGAACTAAAAATAACTTTTTACCTAGAATCGTGTCTAGTAAATGACCAGTCGCATTGTGTTTCGATCTCGGGGGGGGGAAATCTGCGCTCATAATGCTCCCTTTTTTCTTGGCTGGTGGTGCGTTCAGTAAAGGGTAGAAGTTTCTCACTTTCTCTCAGTTGTTGTCAGCAAGTCGGTTGCCAAAGCAGACGACAGATGCAGACGACAGAGAGATTATTGACTAACCGCTGTAGTCCACACATTGCTTAGTCCACACATGTTACTCCTTTTTCTTAAATGCTACTCCAAATAGGTCTGGATGCTACTCTTGGACGTGATGGTGGGTTGGCAGCCCTGACCATGATAGTTCAAGAGTGGTGTCAGAATAGCTTGGCACCTGTCGATCTTTCTCCAGAACTGACACAGACCTCTAGGGATTTCTAAAAATTGATAATTTCATCCTCAGGATGTAATGGGCTAGACAAAGTATTCATACATCATTCTGCCCCCCCCCCCCCCCCGCCCCCCCCCCCACCCCCCCCCCCCCCTCCCCCTCGACATTTGAGAGCATAGTGTATATCAGTATTAGCCTAGTCTTATGATATATATTAACCAGTTTTACACCCGACTGTGATCACTAAATTAGTGAGATATTTATTCTATGATATTCTGTTTTCATTTTAAACGATATACCTATAATTAATTTAGACATCTTAGATTAATAGGTGTGTGTGTGGGAGATGAGCGTGGGTGTGTGAATGAGTACGTATTGGTTTGTGAGATTAGTTGTTTAGTTTTGACAGTGTGTGTAGAGCATTGGATTTGTGTGATAGAGTATTAAATATTTTTATTGTTGACTGTGATGTTTGTAATTGTAATGACACCAATACACATTCCTATTCTTTATGTTCTTAAGGCAAATGGCAATAAACAGTATCTATCTATCTATCTATAATTATGAGACCTTGCAGTCAGCTTGAGCTCTTTGGCATTTAAATAACCAAGCTTTCAGAAACTGTCTGCATCAGCTGGCAATCAAGGGGTTAAACTTACAGTTTTACGTTTGATTATTATTTTCAGCACAAGAACAGCAGAGAAGGTTGTTGAGTTTGTTCTGTGCAACAAGTGGCTGTTGTCCCCAGACACAGTATGTCCGCTTGTCAGCGCCAAGTGTGTGGACGTTCTCCACAGGGTCGTGTTCAACCTGCACTCTGGTGGAATCACTGTCAATGAGCGCCTTGTTGATTTGTTGACAGGGCTTGTTTTTGCACCTGCCAGACAAAGGCTGCAGGTAAGCTAATGCTTTTCACGCTTCATGATTGCCTGCTTCATAACATTGGGGAGTTTACATAACATTTGGCTGCTGGTAGCAGTTTTTGGCTCTCTTGCGGTAGCAAAAGTAGTGGGCCAGTGGTCGTATGTCTGTCGTCTGTCCGCCATCGTCCATGGTAAACTTTAATGTTGTCATTTTCTCAGAGATAAATCAAGCCACAAACTTTAAACTTGGCCCAAGGATCTTTTGATTCAAGACTTGGTACAAAGATACAAGATAATAATACCTTCCTATGCATACTAAGTTAAATATGACCCCTCAAAAAGGGCAAGGGTCACATGAGTTCTGGAAATACGTCACAAATAGCCTTTTTGTGACCAAAATTTGTTTTCTCAGATACTGTTTACAACGTCCAACCCAAAGAGATACCTGATGGTATAACCTTCCTATGCATACTAATTTGTAGGACCCCTCAGAAAGTCAAGGATCACAAGATTGGCCATTAATGTAAAAAAATGCAGGGCTCTCTCACTCTCTCACACACACTCATGTGCACACAAACACACACACACACACACATGCATGTGTAACACACACACATGCGCATGACTGTACACACAAATTGTGATCTGCCACAAAAAACAACTACACAACGTTGATGGCAAACCTTAATTTTATACAAGTGAATGATAACTGACTGAATCAAATCAAATACCTTTGCATTGTACATATCCTTGGTAAGAGCATAATAATATGTTCTGATGGTCACAGACCTGTGTCGGGTATCAAGGAAACATTTAGTGATCAAAGTAGACACTGCGTTTTGCTTTCACTTGCTATTAACCTTAGCTTAGCAGATGCCCTTCTTTTCAAAAAAGACATTTTGCTTTTTTTTTTCTCCTGACATTCTGTATTTTTTCCTTAAAGAAATGAATTACAAGTAACAAATACAATATGATGTCATAGCAATTTATGAGCTGGTGAATATTTCAGTTATTTCTCAAATGTTTTGTCAAGGTGATTCCTATTGGAATCACCTCAACAAAAAGGTTTAACACTTTTAGCCCCAGATCCCTACAGCAGGAGATGCCTTGACCATGATATTTCAAGGGTAGTGCCAGATTAGCTTGGCGCCTTCAGGCGCCAAGCTAATCTGGCACTACCCTTGAATTATCATGGTCAAGCCATCTCCTGCAACTGGTACATAGTCATTAGGCAACACCTCCAAAATTTGAGAAATGGGACCTTGGGGCTAAAGGGGTTAATAAATGTTCTGCTTTATTGCAGGTTGGGCAAGCTGTCCTCAAGTCATCGGTTGTGTCCCTTGTAGTAATTCTCCTGCAGTCCAAAACATCAAATGGTCATCTTTTGTTACAAGAGTTCTGCATGCGCTGTCTCCATTCAGCTGATGTTGAAGTGCGTTTGGCCATCCTGGAATGTTTTCCGCAGAATGCAGTATGCCTGAACAATGATGCAAATATTATGGTGAGTCTCTTCGTTTGCTAGACAGAAGCAGCAATGCTGCATTTCTACTCCTTGTATGCAGATACCTATTCTAGTCGGACGTCAAGTGTGATTTGTTCGTTTGATTTACATTCAGAGATTCAACTTTGCTATTCGAAGTAGTTTTGAATTAGTCACTTGTATCTTAATTTTAACCCTTTCGCTGTTGGCAGCATAATTGGTCGATGTGATTCCTGCAGGTGTCATCTTAAGCAGACATGCTGCTGACAGCCAAAATTTTAACACATTCACACCTAACATTGGCTTTTGCAGCTTTGTCAGGCACCTGACAAAGACTGTACCACTACCAGCTTGTGAGATGGATGGGCTATGAAAGTTCACTACCCCTGAACTTTCATAGCCAACCCATCTCTCATTGTGGTGTCTTGAGAGAGGAATATGTTAATGCCTGTGAACAGTATTGGTGACCACATGCAAAACGAGGTTAACCCTTTGACTGTCGGTAGTGGTTTTAACCCTTTGGCAGTCATTAGGGGTTTTTGTTGTGATTCCTGCAGGAATCATCATGACAAAAACCACTATCGACAGCCAAAAGGTTAATTTTCAATGATGTCTGATTTCAGGCTTGTCTTTGGAAGAGTTTGAAAGAAGAAACAGACCCCATATGCGTCATAAAGTCTGCAAAAATCGTCACAGCCCTTGGCATCGAAAAATCCTTTTCCGCTGACCCCCTGCACCGTTATCACCAGAGACCTGACATTGACCCCTGTCATGACCTTGTGATGGTCAGGTCAAGGTTCCATCTGTTTGCAGGTGTTCAAGCAGCATTGTTTCCTGTGGAAGCCTTGATCATTGCAGGACTGTTCAAATCAGTGCAGAACACCATACAGGGAGTCAGGTAGTGCTTTAACCTATATCATACTGAGGCTAAAAGCTTCAAATTTGTACACTGCCAGATGGAAGCTACATTATAGTATTTACAGATAAGATATAGATTGCGTCACTTCCCGTTTTTTCATCTTCCAAGCCGGAAAAAATGGTGGAGAAGCTTAACTACGGCTTTGAGACGGTTAACTCATTGGAGACACGCCACATGCGGATACACTGTGAATAGCCGCATATCCATATGAGGCATGTCTCCAGTGAGTAAATTGATCAACCTTGTCCGAGAGTTCCCATGCATATGGGACTCCAGCAGCTCCGAATATTTCAACCGTGTGCATGAGAGCTGTTCCATATATGGTAATGGCAGGTCAGTAGTCAGTACAAACACATTGCATGCACATTGAAACATGTGCCACAAAGCCGATGTGGCAGGTGGCAAATTTATGCTTACCACACATTGCCAGAAACAAAATCTGTCAGTGTGAACCGAGCCCCTTAGCTTGAAACGACTGCCATTGTACTACTATGGCAGTCCAGATTTTTATGCTTTTTTCTCAGGGGCTCAATTGTGATGCTGGTTTACATTTCCCATGTGTAAAAGTGAGTGTGATACTGCACTTTATTTCCTCAAAAACATTACCGATGACATGACTTTCTGGAAGTGTCTACTACTTGCTCAATTTTAGCCTAAGAACCTGTTGTGTTACCACACAACCCGGGAGGCACTCGGGGAACCCCCAGAGGGGCCGAGAGTTGTCTCCCGACCCTGCCCTACCGGTTCCCGTCACGAGACCAACCAGTCTTGCTACTTCGCTCGCGTAGAGAAGACGTGTTTTGCCTTGCTCCCGCTCTGTGCCTTGACCGGTCTTCGTCTCCTACGCTCGTTGCTGCCTCTCTCGTGTGCTCAGCCTCCACTTCTAGGCCTTCTAGCGCTCCAGCCTCCTCTTCTCACTGCCTGCTTCTGCTTCTTGCTGCTGTTTGTTTTTTCAAAATACATTACCGATGGCATTACTATCTGGGAATACACTCTATTGCCTATAGATTTCAGCAAAATTGTGTGTAGCACACAACTGGGGAGGAGACACCGGGGATCCAAGCACTATGACCCCGGGTGGCCTCCCCTTACTACCCTATCCCGGCGAGCACAGGGCGACCTCGTCAGTTTCACTCATAGCTCGACCGGGGACGGTCGAGTTTTTGCCTTTCTCCGTTCTACGGGTTTCAGTGGTTTTTGACTGTGGGCTTGAATTGGAGTCTTCGATTCAGCCCTGGACTCACTACATTCGTGGTTTTTCCTTTGACAATTGGACTCATTGTGACCTGTGCGCCGACCGGTTTTACCGGCTCTGACTTTGTGAGTTCACCCTTGGCTTGGCCTTGGGGTTCGACGACGCACGTGACTTGTGCCCGGCTGGTTTGTGCAAGGTGGACTTTCTTCGCCGGCTTAGCTGGTTTAGGGCCTTATGGCTTCTTCTGTGTCGAAGACTTGCCGCCGTGCGGGGACTTCCAGTGGCCGGTTGATGCACTCGACTCTTGCTTGCCGTGTTCGGGCTGTGCTTCGGACGGAACGTGGGATGGTGGCGCCGCTTGGACGGAAGACCGGTGTTCGCGCAGGTGGGACTTCTTCAGGCGTGACCGGTCCCCTCGCCCGCTTCGGTCTCCACGGGATCCTCCACGGGTGGACGTACTTCCCTCGGCGCATCGGGCTTTCCGGCCCACAGGTAAGTCCCCTTCTTGTACCGTTACCTCGCAGGTTCTCCCTCCCCTCTCCGAGTCTTCGGAGCAGGGTAGGCGAGTTTCGGAGTCACGCTCCCCACGCTCTGCTTCGTTAGCGCGTGGCTTGAGCCCATTTTGGTTCCCACTCCCCGCTCTGCTTCGGGCGAGCGGTCGGGGAGAGATGAGCGTTCGTCGGCCACCCCCGGCTCTAGGTCTCCGGAGCGGGGACGGGTGACGGAACGCAAGCATAAGAAAGAGAGTAAACGTGATAAGAAATGCTCTCGCTCACGCACCGAGGCTTCGGAACGTGACTCGAGACCGTTAGTAATGCTGCCTCCCCGCTCTGTATTTTCCGAACGGGCAAGGCATGCTTCGCTTTCTTCCCCCCCCCCCCCCCCCCGCCCGCCCCGTCTCGCCTGGGCGGGCCCGGGGTGTGGTTGACTCTCGCCCCCCCACGCTCCGAGGAGTCGGAGCGGGGGTCGCGTGCACATAATGGTCCCCTCCCCGCTTCGCTTCGCCTGAGCGGGCTTGGCGTGACCGTAGACTGTCCCCCCCCCGTCTCGTATCGACCGGACGGGCCCGGTGTGACTTGGACCCTCGCCCCCCCCCCCCCCCCCCCTCGCTCCGAGGCTTCGGAGCTGGGGCAGCGGGCTCATAATCGTCCCCTCCCCGCTCCGCCTTTCCTGAGCGGGCTTGGCGTGACCCTAGACTGTCCCCCCCCCCCGCCTCGTATCGACCAGGCGGGCCCGGTGTGACATCGCCCCCCCCCTCCCCCCCCCTTCCACACGGAGCGGTCCCTACGCCCGGATATTTTTCGCCTGCTCTGCTCTCACTGGGAAACGCCGCTAGTGGATCTGTTTGCCACCAGATGAAGCAGCCAGCTCCCGGTCTACGTCTCGCCAGTCCTGGATCCACTCGCTTGGGCAGTGGACGCGCTCCCCATTCCTTGGGTCGGCCTGATTGCTTACGCCTACCCCCCGTCAGTCCTCGTTCCGAAGGTACTGCGGAAGCTTCTAGGATGCTCGGCGGTCCTCCTGCTGGTGGCCCCCTTCAACTGGACCAAGAGCTGGACCACGGACCTCCTCGCGCTTGCGACAGACCCTCCTCTGGAGCTTCCTACCCCTTACACGATGCTCAAGCAGCCCCGTCAGCGGCTTTTCCATCCGTGCCCCGTACGCCTCCGCCTACACGCTTGGAGGTTGTCCGGCATGCCCGCGCCGCTAGAGGTTCTCGGATGCAGCAGTGGCGGCAATTGCAGCAGCCCGCAGACTCTCTACAAGGAAGGTGTACGAAGGCACGGAGGGTCTTTCAGACCTGGTGCACCTCCCATGGGCACCCTCCCACTAACCTAGCCTCCCACCAACTGGCGGAGTTCTTCCTGTGGCTCTTCGACGACCGGGGCTTAGCCCCGGTCGCCATCAAGGGCTACCGCGCTACGTTCGCGGACATCTACCGTCACCGGTGTCTTCCGGACCCAGGCGCCTGCAAGGATCTGTCAAATTTCTGGCTCACTTTGAACTCCGACGTCCGGTTTCACGTTCCCTAGTACCCCGGTGGGATCTTGCCTGGGTACTGACGTGGTTGAATACGGACCGGTTGAGCCCCTCCCCTTGGCTCGGTTCTCAGACTTGACCCGGAAACCTGTTTCCTTCTGGCTCTCGTTACAGCGTCCCGAGTCAGCGAGCTTCACGCGCTCTCGATGCTCCCAGCCTGTTTGCGGTTCTTTCCGACGGCTCTGCGCAGAGGCTCTCCGATCCGTCCTTCCTGGCCAAGAACCGCCGCCCGCGGCGGCTCCTCAGGTGCTAACGATACGGCCCCTCTGTGGAGCGGACCTATCCCCTGGATCGCGGCAACAGGACCCAGTGCGGGCGCTAAAGATTTACCTGCGCCGCTCTCAGCCGCAGCGCCGGGGGCGCTCGCGCCTCTTCTTACCTTGTCCGCGGGCAGACGCCACATCTCGGCCCAGATCGTGTCATCCTGGCTGCGGTGGGTGATTAGGTCAGACTACCTAGACCTCTCCCCACGCGGCGCTGAGCCTTTACAAATCCGGGCGCATGAAGTGAGAGCAGTAGCCACCAGTCTAGCCCTGGACCGCAACTGCTCGGTCAAAGATATTTTGGCAGCGGGTGGCTGGCGCTCAGACTCCACTTTCGCACGCTTCTACCTTAAGAGACCTATCCGGCTGACTTGACTCCCTGGCACGGGTGGGCGACATCTCCGCGGCCCAGCACTCCCTCCGAGCGCTGCTGGCGTCTTAGGCACATCATAGCTGAAATCGTCGGGAGTTCTCTCTCGAGGGGGCCGGCGGAGTGGTTGGGTTGTGGTTAGATACGGCACCCTCCGCCTGTTCGCCATTCTCCCAGATAGTAATGCCATCGGTAATGTATTTTGAAAAAACAAATGAATTTTTTTTCTAAAATGTATTTTTTTGAAAAATACTTACCGATGGCATTACTCGAATGGCCCTCCCGCCTGCCCCGCTTGCCTCTTGTGGCTATGTGTGAAACTGACGAGGTCGCCCTGTGCTCGCCGGGATAGGGTAGTAAGGGGAGGCCACCCGGGGTCATAGTGCTTGGATCCCCGGTGTCTCCTCCCCAGTTGTGTGCTACACACAATTTTGCTGAAATCTATAGGCAATAGAGTGTATTCCCAGATAGTAATGCCATCGGTAAGTATTTTTCAAAAAAATACATTTTAGAAAAAAAATTCATTTTTTCCGCTGCTCCCCTCCGGTGCTGTGACGGGTGTATGGAGGCCCTTTCCCCCGTTCCCACTTCGTCTCGGAGGTAAGGTAGCGGTAGCTGCCCTCAGCCGGCCCTCGGGCCGAGCGCTGGCCGTTTTTTGAGGCTTGTGGTTTCGGCGTGTACGCTAGCTGTCGAGCTCACCTTTCCGAGGCTTTAATAAACACACAGAATATGCGAGCCTCTACGCGGGGCTTCTTCTGCCCGCTCCTTTTTCCTTACCTCGTTAGGTTACGAGTAGACTGTTTGCCCCGTCGACACTCGCTGTTTTGTTAGGTCTGTTTAGTGCCCCTTTTGCGCCTAGCTTAAAGGCCCTTCGGCGCCCGGAGCATGTTGCCTCCGTTTCAAGCGGGTGGCTGTTACGGCGACCTTTAGCGCCTTTATCTTGCCTTTTGTGCCCCTTTCCCGCCTTGCCGACCTAGCATGCCGTTTGTGTGTTGCAGCGCTCAGGTGCTTACGTGCTCCCGATGTGGCGACTTCCAGTGGCCGACGGATGACCATGCGGTCTGCCTCCCTTGTGCTGGCTGCTCCTCGGACCGCCTTTGTGATGTCTGCGCGTCCTGGCCGGAGATACGGTGGTCTCACCTCTGGAGTTTTTACCGGCACGAGCGACTACAGCCAGCTGCCTTCCGCCCGGCACCGGTGTCTTCCCCTGCCACCCCTATCGTAGCGACCGCCCCTTCCCGTCCTGGCCTCATGGAACAGATCTCGCGTCGGGTGTTTACTGTTACTGCTGACCAGAGGACTGCCACTGCTGCCACGCCCGCTGATCCTTCCGTAGGATCTGAATGCCGGCAAAGCGTCCGCCTCAATGAGCCCGGCCTGCATCAGTGTGCCACGAGCCGTCCCACGTTGACTGGCCATCCTCACCTGTCTCTCCCCGATAAGCCCGCTGATCCTTCCTTAGGATCTGAATGCCGGCACAGCGCCCGCCTCACTGAGCCCGGCCAGGAGAGACGTCATCCACAGCGTTCGCGACGCAGCCACGCCCCCGACTCCTCCCGTTCCACCACCACCACCTCTAGACACTCTCGCTCGCCTCTCGAGCGCCCTCGGAAGGACCATTCCTCACACCGGGATCGCCACCGCTCCCCCCGGCCCTCCTCTTCGCGTGCCTCGTCTTGCTCGCCTTCCCGTCGTTCGGCGCGTTCTCCTCGCCGCTCTCATCACCGGGCCTCTTCTCCTCGTCGGCCCCCCTCTAGACGCTCCCCTGCCATGGATCGCCGCCCTCATTCCCGACTTCGCTCTCGCTCACCTCGTGACAGGAGCCTGCCTCACTCCCTCCTGCGTCCGCCGCGTTGATCGTCGCCTCCATCGTTGCTTCCTGCTCGTCCCCGGGAGCCCTGTGGTTACCGTGACAGTTCCCTGCCTGCGCTACGGTCCCCGGCTGCCTCTGCGCCCCCCCGACCACCCCACCGCCCTCTGGAGGAAGAGGCCCTCAGTTGCTGCCCGAGGACTCTGTTTCGGCCTTGTTTGACGAGGACACCCGCTCCCTTTCGCCCTTTGCCTCTGATGAAGCGGCCCCCCCGGCTCTGCCATCGTCCTCCCGTGCGGAGACCCTCCTAGCCCTCGATGAAGCTGCCAGGATCATTGCGGCGACGTTGCCTGCGGACTCCTGTCCAGCTTCCCCCCCCCCCCCCCCTGAAGAGGAAGGTCTCCGCCTTTGTGGATGCCAAGCGTCAGGTCAAGAGGTTCAAGTCTCTTCCCCAACCGCCCGGCTTTAGGGACCTGCGAGATGCCTTCTCGGCCCACCTCCAACTCGCCTCCACCTGCGAGCCCGTGTTTTTCTCCGACCGTCATTGGCCGGCTGGCCTGGACATCGCCTTCCGTCGGGACTGGTATGCCGGCCATTCCCAGACTTTCTCCATTCCTCTTTCTGCGGTGGACCCCCAGGCGTTGTCTCAAGCAGGTGGCCTCGCCCTCCTCTGGCATCCCTTCCCCCGCGGCCTGGACAAGACGGCGTCCCTGGTCTGGAACACCTTAGCCTGCTCGGGTTTCCTTGAACTCCTCACCCAAGCCTTGGTCCGTTGTCTGGAGGATTCCTGGCATTCTTCGGTCACGCCCCTCCTGGGTGACTTGCTGGCCTTAGCGGAGGTCGCCAATCGCACCGCCTACCACTCCTGCGTCAACGCCATGGCGGCAGCTGCCAACTGCGACTTGATACGTCGAGACGCCCTCCTTCTAGCCTGCCGCGGTATGCCTCCTGAGCTGCGCTCGCAGCTATGTCGTGCCCCTCTTGGTGGTCCCCTCCTGTTCGGCGACACTTGGTCCTCCGTTAGGGACTCCAACCCTGACCGCTGGCCCCGCAATGCCCCCACCCAGCGCTTTCCGTCCTCCCGCCAGGCTAGGGGTCACGCCTCGCGGACTTCTAGACCCGCTACCTCCTCGGCGCCCTCCTTGGCTCCCAGGCAGGCCCCTGCCTTTGGCCACTCTAGACCGCCCCGATCCTGTGCCCCCGCTTGGCCCCGTCCCTCCCGGCGACCAGGTCGCGGGCGGGCCGCCTGACTGCCCCCCGCCCCAGCCCCCGCCGACCACGTTGGAGTCTCCTGTTGGCGGGAGGCTAGCCTTTTTTCGTGGAAATTGGCTCTCACTTTTTCCCGATGACCCCTGGATCCGCTCCACCATCACCAACGGCCTCCGGATTGCCTTCCGCGCACCTCCACCGTTGCATCACTCCCCCCTTTGGACCGAGGTTCCAAGCGACCCCCTCAAGGCCTCCGCCCTGCACGGGGAGGTCTCCTCCCTTCTACGGAAAGCCGCCACGGAGGTTGTTTGACGCCCCGACTCCCCGGCCTTCTACAGCCGCCTGTTTGTCGTCCCGAAACCTGGAGGGAAATGGCGCCCGGTCATCGATCTCTCGGCGCTGAACCAGTTTATTACGGCCCCGACCTTTCGGATGGAGACTGCCAGGGCCCTGAAGGCCGCTGTCCAGCCTCAAGATTTCACGGTCAGCCTGGACTTCTCCGATGTGTACCTGCACGTTCCGATGCACCAGGCCTCCAGGAAGTACCTCCGGTTCGTGTTCGATGGGGTGATCTACCAGTTTCGCGCGCTCCCTTTTGGACTCAACCTCAGCCCTTGGGTGTTCACCCGCCTGATGGATGCTGTAGTTGCCAAGGCCCGACAGTCCTCTTCCAGTCCGACGTTGAACTACCTAGACGACCTCCTCCTACGCAACCAGTCGGAGGCCGCTCTCACGACGGACAGGGATGCACTGCCGCGCCTCCTGGCGCACTTGGGATTCTTGATCAACGAGGGCAAGTCAGATCTCGCTCCTTCCCGCCGCTTTGTGCACCTCGGCATGGAGTTTGCTACCGACCTCAGTCGGGTGCGCCTGCTGTCGCCTCGTATTCTGAAGATTGCTGCCCTAGCTGGCCAGTTAGCCTGGGAAGACGCAGCCCCTTCAGCTTCTTGGCCTGTTGAACGCGGCTGCAGACCTTATTCCCCTTGGTCATGTCTACTCCCGGCCGCTACAGCTGCATCTCCTCCTTCATTGGCGCCCGTCTTCCGGCGACTTAGCGGCGTTGGTTCCGGTGACTCAGATGCTGCGTCCCCATCTGCGACAGTGGACCGACTCCTCTTGGCTCGCCTCAGGAGTTCCCCTTGCCTCTTCTCCCCCACAGATCTCCCTCTGTGTCGACGCAAGCCTCACGGGGTAGGGTGCTCATCTCCTTCCTCAGTTCCTCTCGACGTCCGGCCCCTGGCCCTCGGAACTAGCGCACACTCACATCAACTGGCTAGAGATGCAGGCCGTCTGGCAAGCCCTTCAGTTCTGGGAAGATCTCCTCTGGCACCAGGAGCTGCTCGTCTTCTCGGACAACACGACAGTGGTGTCTTACATCCAGAAACAAGGTGGCACGCGCTCCCCCGACCTATGTATGCTTCTCTACCGGATGATGCGCTGGTGCGAGGACCGTGGCATCTCTCTTCGGGTCCGTCACATTCCCAGACACCTGAATGTCTTGGCCGACTCGCTCTCTCGCCGCGGCCAGTTCTTGCACACGGAATGGACTCTCTGGCAGGACATCTTTCGGATGATCTGCGCCCAGTGGGAGACTCCCAGATCGACTTGTTCGCCACGAGGTGGAATCACCAGCTTCCCCTCTTTGTCTCCCCGATTCCCGACCCCCTTGCCTGGGCTGTCGATGCTCTCTCCATTCCTCGGGACGGCCTTGTGGCCTACGCTTACCCCCCAATGGTCCTCGTGCCCAAGTTCTCCTCAAGCTTCGGGGTTGCTCGGCGGTCCTCCTGTTAGTCGCGTCGTTCTCCTGGAACCGCTCCTGGACCACCGACCTCCTCAGCCTCGCCATGGATCCCCCTCTGCTGCTTCCCACCCCGCGCACCATGCTCAAGCAACCTCGCCAGCCGTTGTTCCACCCTTGCCCAGAGCAGCTCCTCCTTCACGCCTGGAGGTTGTGCGGCAAGCCCTCTCCGCTAGAGGCTTCTCGAGTGCAGCAGTGGAGGTGATTGCTTCTGCCTGCAGACCCTCGACCATCCGAGTCTACGAGGGAAAGTGGCGAGTCCTGTGTTCCTGGTGCAGCGACCACGACCTTAACCCCATGGAACTGACGAATCCCCAACTCGCGGACTTTTTTCTCTGGCTCTTTCGAGACCAGGGCTTGGCCCCCATCACCATCAGGGGATACCTTTCCATGATTGCCGACACGTATCGTCATCTCGGCCACCCAGACCCGGGTGCCTGCAAAGACCTAGCCGACCTTATGGGACACTTCGGCATCCAGCGCCCAGTTCCCCGCTCACTCCTCCCTCATTGGGACCTACCCTGGGTACTGACGTGGTTGAATTCCGCCCGATTCGAACCCTTACCTTTGGCCCGTTTCGCAGACGTGACACGCAAGACGTGCATCCTGCTGGCCGTTGCTACCGCCTCCCGGGTTAGTGAGCTACACGCGCTTTCGGCGCGCCCTACCTGCCTACAGTTCCGAGCGGACGGTTCCGTCCAACTACTCACGGACCCTGCCTTCCTTGCCAAGAATAGGTCTCCGCTGACTGCGCCTAAGGTGATCACCTTATGGCCGCTGAGAAACAATACCTTGCCCCAGGAGACCAGGCAACAGGATCCCGTGCACGCCCTTCGGGTTTATCTGCGCCGATCTAAAGCTCTCCGCAGAGGACGTTCGCGCCTCTTCCTACCTTTGCGACCCAGCAGGAATGACATTACAGCCCAGACGATCTCTTCCTGGCTCCGCTGGGTCATTCGGTCCGCCTATCAGGACCTCTCCCCAGAGATAGATAAGTGGACAGTTGATGCCCACCCATTCCATAATCAACTAATTATTGTAATCAACTAGCCATTTAGACAAACCAACGCCACCCAATACACCCAATACCTTTATTACCTAACCATTTTAGTTCCACTCCAGAAATCATTCAAGCTACGTTTTTTGATCAGCTACCAACCCGCGATTATTAAGGCAGATCCCCCACTCCCACCTAACTTATTAATGCTGTCATTGACTACTATCAGCCGTTTTCGGGAAATGATTACTTGCGTCATTGTGGAAATTCCCGTTAGGTGTAATTGCCACATTACCCCACCCAAAAGTAAGTGACGTCAATGTTACCAATAACAATGCCACGTGTCAACTCGTGACCCTAGTCTCGTGATCAAGTATTGCGTCGTTGAGACGTTCGTAGGGCGTGAAGACGAACATTCTCGATCTTTCCATTACTTTGTGTTGGAGTGCGGTTGTGTTCTCAGAGTGACGGACTAACTTATCCGGTGATAGCACTAAATCTTGTAAAATATCCTACGTGGTGAGCGGTAAGTGACTGTTAATTGAACGCTGACTAACGTAAGTTACAAATGACTGGTAGTTTGACGGTAATTTGTCTGTTAAACTTGTAATATTTAGAAACAAGAAGTCTACAGTGCGCTAGTGTTAACCAGATCGGTTTAGTTTAATTTGCCTACGCTGACTAACATTCACTCATTATAAAAATGAATTGGACTCAGGAAGAGGTGTTGATCTTACAATCACATGGTGAATACCATGAAAAAATGGCTACTTACATTCATTCCGTTTTGACCAAAGCTCCAGAATTTTGGTTAGAAAAACCGGAAAAACCAGTGGGAAATTTGGCTGATATACTAAACACTAGTTCTAAGAAACAAAAGGTTAGTAAAGAACCAAAAGAACTTGATTTGTTTTTAAAACAAAATCTTTTTTATGACAAGCCGACTGGGTGTCTTAAAGTAGATGAGTGTGATTTGTCTACATTTAATTTAGATAACTTAAAACAAAATTTAGAGGACGGCTATAAATTAATTCAGAGTAACAAACAAAAAAGAATGTCAGCTTTTATCCATTATGGAGAATGGCTCATTGAAGGATTCAAAATTCACAAACGACAAAAGATTCGAAAAGAAACTAAACTGAACTGGAAAGATTGGCTAAAATTACACGTCGGAATTTCAGAGTCTTATTCTCGTCAGTTACGTGATTTAGCCAAGCTGTTACGCAGGTATCCAAAATTTCATTTTCTGGCACTGCCTTTTCGGAAGGTGTATGGTTTGCGAAAGCAAATTAAAGAAATGTTAAAAGTCCCGGAAATAGCCGATTTTTGGAAAACACCTAACGCTGGTCCATGACCTTGTTTGTTTGTTTGTTTGTTTGTTTGTACAAAGGTTCTAATGCGTCTTAACGACCCTGTTTGAATCACGTCTGAGACATTTTATCACTTCCGTTTTGTTAACTGACTTAAGTCCGTGTGATATATCACCGAGCAGGCCGCACTAACAAGGAAAATAAAAAAGTGTAACTATAAGTCCGTGAGAGTGATATATCACCGAGCAGGCCGCAAACAAGAAAAAATGAAAAGGCTGTACGTCTGAGAGTGAGAAATCACAGAACATGCCACAAAAAGGCTGTACGTCTGAGAGTGAGAAATCACAGAACATGCCACAAAAAGGCTGTACGTCTGAGAGTGAGAAATCACAGAACATGCCACAAAAAGGCTGTAAGTCTGAGAGTGAGAAAATCATTGGACATGGTACACGTAAAGTGGCTTTAAGACTGAGAGTGAGAAAATCAACGGGCAGGTCATAAATGGATGGAGTGAGATTTTGTCTGATGTGTGTCAAATACCAATCAGCAAGTCGCATCAGAAGCTCATGTTTGTATGTTTATTTGTTTGTCTCATCCTAAATGTTATGGACCAAGTGTGAGGTGTTTTTGCCGCGGCTCATGTAAGTGAAACTGACTTTACATAGGTGATAATAACGAGTCTGACATGTTAAGGTCTGTGGTAAGCCCGTCTACACGGAACACGTTAAATCTGTTGAGTAACGGTTAAGAAATGAGAGTAGAACATAAAGTCTTCAATATTCTGTTTACCCCCTTGCCGTTGACGCCGTCAGCGCGGACTGCAGACAGTGTCATTCAGTTGAGTACAGCGAGGACAGAGACAGAACACAGAGTTAAATGACTCTTAACATAAAGTCTTCAGTCTTCTATCATAACACCCTTGCCGTTGACGCCGTCAGCGCGGTTATTAATAGCGCGGACTGCGGACAGTGTCATTCAGTTGAGGACAGAGACAGAACACAGAGTTAAATGACTCTTAATACAAAGTATTTAATCTTCTATCGACACCCTTGCCGTTGACGCCGTCAGCGCGGTTTTAAAATAGATTGTACGTAGCAACCACCGCTGGTGGTAAATAGCGCGGCGTGGGCTCAGCGGCCTGTAGAGCAACCAAAAACATAGACAGAACACAGAGTTAAATGACTCTTAATACAAAGTCTTCAATCTTCTGTTTACCACCTTGCCGTTAACGCCGTCAGCGCGGTTTTAAAATAGATTTTACGTAGCAAACATCGCTGGCGCGCGGCATGCAGACAGTTTCATTTGAGTATTGGTGCAGACAAATACGTCACTAGCTGCAATGCGGAAGTTGCCGATCTACTTATATTTAGCGGCCTGTAGCTCTGTAGCAAGCAAAAACAGAGACAGAACATAGAGTTAAATGACTCTTAATACAAAGTCTTCAGTCTTCTATTGACACCCTTGCCGCTAACGCTGTCAGCGCGGTTTTTAACGTAAACACTGACATAGGGACTTAGTAACGTGACTAAGTACACAGTCGCCGCGTCTATATCGTGTCATACAACTGAAATGCGGTGAAGTTTTCTGCGGACTGGAGTCTACAATATTCAAGCATGCTGAATAAAGATTTTGTGTCTGTCTGTCTGTCTGTGTGTGAGTGCTTGTGTGTGTTTGTAGGTATGTGTGAGTGTGTATGCGTGTGTCTGTCAGTGTGTGAGTGCATGTATGTATGTATGTGTGTGAGTGTTTGTGTGTGCGTGTGCATGCGCGTATGTATGTATGTGTGTATGAGTGTGAGTGTTTGTCATTGTGTGAGTGCATGTATGTATGCGTGTGCATGCTAGTATGTATGCATGTGCATGCGTGTATGTATGTGTGCGAGTGTTTGTGTGTGTGTGCGTCTGTGCGTGTATTTATGCATGTGTATATATAGTTAGTGTTAGAGATATGATAATTTCAAGAACATTTATACCATTGACTCTACGTCAATACCCCAAAACACAGTTATTTAATAATAACCACACACACACAAAACATTCTTATATACACTTGATACAAATTTAAGTTACCTACAGACACTTGTTAACAAATTTCCAAAGTCACCTACAACCGCTAACTAACTTTACAGGTAACTTTGAAGTTAGTTGGTGCAAGTTCTGATAAGTGACTTAAAACAAGTTCTTACAAGAACCTAATCATAAGATCTTGTAAGTTATTGAACCAAGTCAACAACTTACTCGGACAGATTTCCCAAGTTACAAGGACAACGTAAAATCTTTTTTTTTAGTCTGGTGGAGGGGCAGATGGTGTTAGGTAGGCAGGGGTGAAAGGCATGACATCTCTTTGCGAAGTGTATGACAAAAATAATGGATTACCAAAACCTATCGTTACTTGCTTGTAAGTTCTCGAACTTTTTTCATAGTTTCTTCTACGCCTATCTTTTTTCCTTGTTCTAAAAAAGATTTCTTTAGCTCTTCAACATTTACAGCCTGACTACGCATCTTATTCTGTATTTCAGACTTTTGTTGTTTATAGTTGGCCAAATCATCCTGGACTCTTTTAAATTCGTTATCGTCAATTTCATTATCTTCCAAAGATTTACTAATAATAAGTTTCATACTCGTCAGCTTAGCTGCTGCGAGCGTACTTAATGCTTCATGCTTCTGCAACTTAGTATAAAATTTTTTGTTAAGGGCTTCCATACCAAAGCATGCCAGGCTTGTGGCAAGGCCAACAGCTTCAACAGCAATTCCTACGACACTTCCCACCCCCGTTGCAAACAGAGTTATACCTCCTACAGATAATCCGGCCGAAACCACCCCCATGGCCATTGATGTGTTGTGTACAGAATTGAAAACCGTATTGTAATGGCGTTTACACCTCGAGTATTTTGCTTGTTCTTCTTCCAAATACTTCAACGCTTCTGTAATATTCATTAAACGGAATGAATCTGCCTTTAATGTTTTATCACACTCAATAGGCTCAAGCTGCTCAGGTGGTATTTGTGGATACAAGTTCACCATTTTTTATGACAAATATTTTTTTAATCAGCAATTACATTTTGCAACTCTTCAAAAGTATACAATTTGCTGGCATAATAAAATGCAACAAGATCAATGTGTTCAAGGTTTATGTAAGTTAGACGAACAAAAGTTGTTTTGTCAACCACCACCTTGACAGCGGGAAGACTGCTTGAAACATTAATAACATCATTATTTTTTGTAATAGCAATAAAGACCTTTGATGATTCTGTTACTGTGTCATTCCATGTAAGTTTAATTCCTTGTGCAATTTGAGCCTCTTTAGCAGTAGTTACTGATCTCATGATAATTTCAAATACTATTGTCGCTTCTCTTGCGATGGGAAAGTTTATTGGTGCAAACACGACCTTCGCATCAGACCTACCCTTCCTATGTGTAAGAAGATATCTCCGTCTCTCAAAATTTTCAACTTTCAGTTTTTCTCTGCTATTGTCGTCTGAAGCAAAGCTTGGAACAAGGCTTACAATAAGCGGCCCCGAGTTAACAACCTTCCTAAACACTAAGGCACCTTCGTCATCAGTGTATACATAAGGACTAATAAATTCAATCTTTATGTCCCAGTCAATTGTTGGAGATGGTGCAGGCACAGGTGAAACAACCCACTTATTTCCCACATGTATTAAGTTGTAGGGCGCATTATTTACAGGTGGAGTAGGTACAGTAACATCACGAAGCTGACCAAGTTTAGGAATCTGTTTTTCACCGTCTTTTATGTCAACAATTACTTTCCTCTTGTACATGCCATTTGAATCAAGTTCAAAACCATATATTTCTCCAATTTCCCCTTCCTTCTCAAAATCCTGTACGTCTGCCAAATCTTTCAACTCTGTTACTGGACATGCAACTGGTATGATTCTAGGCTTTGGACCAAGACCGCTCATTTTTATAAAACAAAAATAAAATTTATTTAATTTCTAACACTACACTAAAATCATGCATAAGAACTGGTTTGTCATCCTGATTAGTTACAGATATACTCAGTGATTCAAAGAAACTAGAACCTAATTTTTTAAACTGCAAATTAGGAAATCTAGCAACCACACTTTCACAATATGGGGTAGTTCCAGTCGGCAAGCATCTTAACAAAGTTGAAGGCTTTCCATTGTGTACATTTTCAGTAGTGTTCAGTTCTTTTAAATAAACATTTAGCACTGTGTGTACTGACAAATGAACAGGATATCTGCCAGTTATTCTTGGTTTTTTTGGTGATAGTAGACGTTCGACTGATTGTGACCAATCTTCATCTAGATGTGTTATTTTTTTACCTAAAAATCCAAGTAATAATAAAAGACTAATTGATAAAGAAAACTGACCACTTTTTGGAAATTCAATTGTAACAAGTAAATTAGCTGGGTTTAAAGTTGTTTTAATTTTAAATTCATTTTGAAGCCATTCAGCTAAAGTACAAAAGTCATAATACCCAGCTCGTAAAGTATCACCCTTCTCAATACCATCAAGAGTTCCACTTACAGAATAATTTTCATCATCCGTTACATTAAACCACTTTACTGTATAAAGCATTTCATGGATAGCCACAGCCTTGTTACCATCACGATTATCAATCCCATTAGTTAACCACACTGGTTTGCTTGTGTCAAGATTTGTTAAGGTAATAAACATTTTTATTATCTCATATAAAAAAGGATGGAATTTAAATCGCCAACCATTACCACTACAAACGCATTTCAATTTAATGTGGATGCCAAATATAATGTTGCACCAACTTATGACCAGAAAATAATTCAACTAAATCAACTCGACATAGCTGTGTCTGAACAAGATCTATTTCAAGTCAAAGTACCGAATCCGTTTGATCATTACCTAAACCCTCCAATAACAGATGACTCAACTGCAAGAAAGTGGTCTTCAAGTCCACTACAGATGTTTCAAAACCAACTTAACTTTGCTATACTATGCTCAACTACAGGCTGTGGCGTTTCTTTTACAGACCATTTGAATCACCCAAACAAACTGATTAAGTCTGTCTATCGTTTCCACATGTATTACCAGCTTAGAAGAATACTGTCAGAACTGCATACCCCACTGCCCACTGAATCCAGTTTTAATCAGTTTAACAATCCCATGGATTTGAAAGCATTTGAACGGATCTGTAATGAATTTAACATCAGTACAAAGTATGACTTTACACAAAAACTTGATGATCACAAAGGCATGGGAACATTGTATTATGCTATGAGTCACAGACAATACCCTCAAGATTACTACCCTGGGTACACTTCATTCTCATCAAAATCACAAGTCTGGTTAGGATCAATAGAGCAGAAACAGTCTAATGCGTGGACCACATTTATTTTAGATAAATCTGACGGGTTTACTCAAGCAGGAGTCGAGCGCGTCAATGAGTCTATCAGAACATATGTCTGGTGTATTCTAGGAGCACAATCACTAACAAAATCAAACATTTTGAATGGAAGTGGAAAGTTCGATTCACAAAAACAGTTTCTCGCTAATCTTGAAGATTCAGTAAATTCATCAGTTGATCTCCCATCTAGCATACAACGTTACCAAGACGTTCTCAGATATGCTAGATCAAAAGTTGACTTTGTAGTTGGTATTGGGTTATACATGTTACCATCTGACCTTCAACTCCAAATGGGGACAATAACAAATTATAATAATGAAATAGTTGTTGCAGGTGTTGGTCAGAAATTAGGACTCAATCAATCTGTAAACTTGGGGGCCACAACCACACATGTACAGACATTAAAACCATTAATGACACCAGCACCAGTAACGTCATCACCCGTACAGACAGTAACAACCCCGGTCCCAACACCAACACCAACCCCAACCCCTGACACCCATGAGTCAGAGAGAACAGCATTGTAATAGGTAATAGGTCTCACTGGATTAGGGGTATTACTTCTTTACCTGTTTCATTAAATAACCCACTATTAACCCTCCTACTGTCACCAAAAAGACCCACACATGTTCTGCCATAAACCCTACTGCCTTCGCTGCAGTACTAATCAACCAACTGACAACCGTGCCTATAATGCCAGGCAACGCGTCTACTGCTTTCAGAGCCAATTTCTTAAGCAAGTCTGATATGTGAGACAGTTGTTTCTTTACCCACGACTGTAAGTCTTTTGGATCTGTGGGGACTGGGGTTGGTGGTGCTGGAGGTGGAGAACCACCCCCGGAGACAGCCAACACAACAGTACTAATAATAAACCCCAGAGCAGTAATTAAACTGGCAATTGTGATACCCTGTTCTCTAAAAAGTGTTTTAAGTCTCTCAGCCAGAGTAGTGTCTTCGTGAAGTATTTTTTGAATAGTTTCTCTAATCCTGTTGACTTGTGTTTTCAGTTTTTGTCTTCCAATACTAATCGTTTCTAACCGTCCTGATCTTTCTATCTGCAAATCATTTAATCTGTGTTGAATTCTTTCTTTCATTTCTGTGTCAAGATTCTCATTGCCTGCTGTAGCCAGTTTCTCTTTTTCACGTTCTATGTGTTTATCAAGCTCTCCTAGTTTGGCTAAATTATTTACCATCTCACCTCTTATTGTCTGCAGTGATTTATCCAAACCCATAATCTCCCTCATTGACAAAGGTGGATCATCTATTGTTTTCATAACATCATTTATTTGTCCTTCAGTAAATGAAGTTTCTTGTATCACTGTGTTTGCTATTTCTGGTAGGCTTGTTATTGGTGCCATTTCAATCTCTTGCCCCGTTGGCAACTTTGTTTACGTGTCATGAAGCACACTAACAAGTCTTGGGGGAACAGGAGACCCTCCAATACCAAGGTATCTTGCCAACCCAAAGTTACCACCGACTTCACCTTTAATTGTACTTAAAGCTCTAAACTTAGAAGGATTATTTTTATGTGTTAGATTTATTTTCCCTCTGTCTGTATTTACAAATAAGTGTCCTTTATCATATTCAAACTGATTAGGATCTATTACATCTGGGTGGACACCAACACTGTCATAAAATGAGTTTACTTTGTCTTTTAATAGTTCGTGATACATACTAGAACTAGTTACCATTCCAGTCATATCTGTTGCACCAGTATCATAGTCATTCATGTCATCCATTTCAAAATCTTCATGATTAAATCCTCCCGCTGCCATTGTTTTATTAATTTATTATTTTTTATTGTGCATAATAAAATGACACAGTCTTACGGATCAAAGTTAGACCCATACAGAAAACTACGTGAGCCTCTGGGTGTTAAGGGCATTCGACAAACAATAGTCATCACAAACAATCCAAGTACCATAGACCAGAACCAAACACTTACAGTCAAGTTTCCAAACCTAGGACCCAGTGACGTTATTGTTCCTGGCACTGCACGCCTTGCTTTTAATATTGAACTATCATCAGACGCAGACGTGAACAGAACACTAGTTAACAATCTTGGCAGAGCAATTGTTAGAACTATTAAAGTAAAACTTGAAGGACAGGAAGTGTTTAGTCTTGACGACTCAGATGTGTTCTACTGTTACAAAGATCTTTGGCTTACAAGAGAAGAACGAGAAGATCGTATTTACCAAGGCATACAGTCTGATAATGTTGGGAAACTTCGAATCGACGCCGGAGATAAAGTAACTAATACAGCCATGGATGTTATAATGGCCGAAACATATGGATCCAGATTCTACATTCCACTTGAGTTTGAAATCCTAACAGCTCATCTGCCTTATTATCAAGGAGCACTGAATGACCGTCTGAGTTTTGAACTAACCTTCAATGACTACTCCAAAGTTATTAAATCATCTGATCTTAGTGCAACATATAAGATCTCTAACATTTCCTTGGAATATGAAATTGTCACACACACTGAACTAGCCAGACTCATACAAAATCAGTATCAGTCAAGACTACCAATTTATTATGACAGGGTGATTAGACATAGTTTAATACCCAAAGACAAAAGCGACCCAATGTGGAACATAAACTTAAACACGCCTGCTAGGTCACTGAAAGGTATTCTTATGTTGTTTGTTGAACCAGCAGATCCATACAAACGGGATTCAGAAAAATTCTACAATCCTAAGATTACACATTTGTCCTGTACAATCGAAGGCCGTCCTAATCAAGTGTACGCGTCTGGAATGTTACCTTATCAACACTACGATGAGATCACAAAGTATTTTGCAGGAGGAAGGATTAGAGATAAACCAGCAAACATTGCGTGCAAAGATCTACATCTGTATGACGTTAGGATTGGTCAATACCTGACAAACAAGTATGCACTGTGGTTAGACCTGCGTAGTACAGATGATGACTATCTTCATGGGTCAGGACGAACTGTTGAGAATGGTAGTGATGGGATTACAATTCAGATACAAAAGAAGGTTGAAACTGCTGCAGCCATAAATATATATTTGTACCTGATATATGACGCACAACTCAATATTGCAGAAAGCAGACTGAGTGGACACATATATTAAAATTATATTGTGTATTAAAATGAACCGGGGCTTAATGACACTCGACCCACACTGTGGCTTATTTTGTGGCGCCACAGGGTGTGGGAAAACTGAATTTGTACTTAACCTCTTACAAACAAGATACATCCACCACTTTGAAAACATAGTAATATTTTGTCCAACAATCAAATACAACAAAGCTTATCACAACCGTTTTTTTATTTGGACTGATCATAACATTTACTTAATTGATCCTGAAAAGAAACTGAATGAATACCTACAATATTTTTACAAGAAATTTGAAGGACAGTCAACTTTATTTATTGTCGATGATTGCTCTGCAGAGAAAGACATTGTCAAAAAGAGAAATACTTTAGCAGAACTTGCCTTCAGTGGTAGACACGCAAACATCAGTGTTTGGATTCTCACTCAGAAATATAATGCTGTACTAAAAGATTTTTGAGAACAGTTAAAGTTTATCTGTTTGTTTTACTGTAAGGATCGTGACAGCTTTGAAGACTGTCTCAGAGAAAACGATGTTATACCAAATAAACATGAACGGGATGATGTGAAAAATAAACTGAAATCAACTAAGCATCTAAAGCTTATTTTAAAGACAGATCAGCCCACTGGATATGGGTTAGTAAATTAATTTATCTTTTTGGTTTGTCTTTAAAAAATGACGGACGGACAAGAGGATCAAAATTGGCCTATTGGTAAATTCATGGATATTACATCGAGTTTCAGGGGTTTTATGCTTATTAGTGACTTAAAAACACAAGTTAGACGCCCTTTTTCAACACTTCCAACACCAATGAAAATATACATGACATATAGTTTTTATCTTGGATATTCTAATACTTTTCCATGTTATAATAATATTACAAAAGATTTTATAGTTTATGATGCTAAATCTGACTGGTTTAAAATTATGTGTTTATTCATATACAATCAAATAAAAAAAAAAAATAAAAATGTTAAATTTATTACTGTCAATAAAACGATATTACACATGCAAAAGCTTGAACATGATACAACAAAAGACATATCGATGAAGTGGTTTATTTGTTGGTGATTAATTTTTTCTATTATATAGGTTTTAGTCAATAAAGTGCCATTTTACATTATGTAATTTTCTATTTATTTTTTTGTCGGACAAATAAAAAAGATGGACAACCGTCAAAGATTAAGAAACATTTTTCACACAATTGACTTACCTATATATGATTATTTTGATGTATATGAATCGGTAAAAAGATCTTTTTCTGTTATACAAAATAATCTTCTTTCTGATAGTATAAAGATTCAAATTGCTGCGAAAATAGAATTTGAAGTGGAATATGGAGAAAATATTATTTCATATATTTCAACAAAACAACACACAATTAATTCGAGAAGAGAATTGGAAAATGTGTTTAGAGAAAGACTGTTGCCTGACTTCCTTGAAGCAATTGATAGAGCAAAAATACGTGGATCTGGTTGGCATGAAGGTCATGTACTTGAACTTCAACTAAAGCAGTCAAGATATCATCCTATTTTAGGTAGATCTTGGATACCACTGCCAATAGAGGTTGCAAACAAAAAGGCTGTAGTCAATATTCAAAACAATGATAATTTATGTTTTATGTGGTGTGTGCTTGCTAAACTTCATTTTGTAAAAGCAAAACCTGATCGTGTATCTAACTATACAAAATTTGTAAATGAACTCAACTTCAGTGGCATTGAGTTCCCTGTTAAGGTGGAGGACATAGACTTGTTTGAAAACCTAAATCATGGTATATCTGTAAAGGTGTATATATGGGATAATGAGTCTGAAAATAAGTTACAACCAATTAGAGTGTCACCAATTGCCCCAACCTATGGTCAGTCAGAAGATAAGCATGTTGACCTTTTATTAATAAGCTCTGGTGATAACTTTCACTACACAATTATCAGAAGTATGTCAAGACTAATTCATCATACAACAAAACATGATGGTAAACAGGAATTTTGTAAAAAATGTTTACAGAGGTTTTCCTCTATTGCAGTAGCAAATAAACATGTTTTAAATTGTAGGTCTGTTGATGACGTACAAACAGTACTTAAGTACCCAGAGCCTGGTACTAAAGTACATTTTTGTAACTATAAAAATCAGCAAAAGCTGCCGTTTGTAGTGTATGCTGATTTCGAATCACTGGTTGTTCCGTATGATGGCCCTGTTCCAGATTCATTACCAAAGACAATAAAGTTGAGTGATCAAGTAGTGTGTTCTTTCGGGTATATTTTTGTTATGTCAGACGGTCAGCATTCAGAACCTGTTATTTACAGGGGAAAAAATGCATCAGCTATGTTTTTGACAGAAATGAGACAACTGTATAACAAGGTATTTGATTATTTGAAAAATTGTCAAAAGCCTTTGGTTATGACAGAAGAAGACAAACATAATTTTGATACAGCTGAGATGTGTTGGGTTTGTGAACAACCTTTAGGATGTGATAAAGTTCGTGACCATGATCACATAACTGGGTGTTACAGAGGTGCTGCACATAACAATTGTAACTTGTTATTAAAAATAGATCCTAAGACATACAAACTGCCTATCTTTTTCCATAATCTGAAGGGATATGATTCACATATTATCATGCAGGCCGTGGATGAGTCATACAAAAACATTAGTTGTATTGCCCAGACAACTGAGAAGTACTTGACTTTTAGGTTAGATAAATTAGCATTTTATGACTCCATGCAACATTTGTCTTTAGGTCTTGCTAGTCTTGCAGAAGGACTTACTGAGTTTCCAATAACAAGTAAATATTTTGAACCAGACTTGATTAAGAAAGGTGTCTATCCGTACGAGTACATTGATCACTGGGTTGTGTTTGAAGAAACAAGACTACCACCAAAAGAGAAATTTTATTCTACACTAATTGGTAAAGGTATTTCTGACTCTGAATACCAACACGCACTTAATGCATGGGAAAAACTAGGGTGTGAAACTATTGGTGACTACCATGACCAATACTTAAAGGCTGATGTCTGTTTGCTAGCAGACGTATTTGAAAGTTATCGTGAAAAGGGTTTGTTATATTACAATCTTGACCCTGCTTGCTACATAACTAGTCCTGGCATGACATGGGATGCATTTTTAAAATCTAGTAAGATAACTATAGACTTGTTATATGATCCTATAATGGGTGAAATGGTAGAACGCGGATTGAGGGGAGGCATTAGTCTAGCGGCAAACAATTATGGCAAGGCCAACAACAAATATCTTGATGACTTTGACCCCTCAAAGCCAAGGTCATTTATTACATACTTGGATGCTAATAATTTGTATGGATTTGCAATGTGTGAAATGTTGCCATTAAAAAACTTTTGTTTGTATGATTTGTCACAGTATGGTATAAAAAAAATTAACAAAAATATATTATGGATCGAGGTCAAAATGATGAAAAGGGTTGGATCTTTGAAGTAGACCTTGAGTACCCACACCATCTACATGATTACCATAATGATTATCCATTAGCAGTTGAAAAAATGAGTTTAACGGGGAAAAAAGAAGACACCAAACTTGTACCCAATCTGAATGACAAATTTAATTACGTTTGCCACTATCGATTGTTACAGTTTTACATCAGACATGGTTTAGTACTAAAAAAAGTTCATAGAGGAATTCAATTTGACCAAAGTGCTTTTATGAAAGATTACATAATGAAGAACACAACATTGCGTGCAAGAGATGGTAACACTGCATTTGACAAAGACTTCTTTAAGCTTATGAACAATGCCTGTTTTGGTAAGACTATGGAAAATCCTCATCACAGAAAAGATGTGAGACTTGTTACAACTGAATCAGGCGCAATTAAACTTACAAGTAAGCCTCAGTACACAGGGTATAAAGAATTTCATCCATCATTGTATGCAGTGTCACTCAAAAAAAAGATTGTTAAACTGGACAAGCCAGTATTTATAGGTATGGCTATTCTGGAGTTGTCAAAACTGTTGATGCTTGAATTTTATTATGATTACTTTAAACCAAAATATCCTGACTGCCGTCTGCTATACACTGACACTGACTCTATGATCATAGATGTGCCTACTGAAGACTTTTATGAAGACATGAAAACAGAACTACACATGTATGACACGTCTGACTACCCTAAGGATCATCCACTGTTTAGCACACAAAACAAGAAAGTGCCTGGAAAGTTTAAGGATGAACTAAATGGTGTGCCAATAGTTGAGTACGTTGGACTGAGATCAAAAATGTATTCTATACAGCATCAGAAAGGTAGTCAGTCGAAAGCCAAAGGTATCAAGAAAACAGCAATAAAAAATAAAGACATTCGACATGAACATTACAAGCAAGTGTTAGATGGTGCATTAATGCCTGATTATCCAAACAAGACACTAAGATCAAACAAACATAATATTGAAATGATTCAAACATATAAAAAGTCTCTGGCAGTTGGAGACACAAAAAGAGTGTTTCACACTAAGGAAAAAGCTTATGCACCAGGTCATTACAGGCTCAAGTTATCTGAAGAAATAGCTGACGAACTGGTTGATGAATTAATTGATGAGTTAGTTACTGAAATGAGTAACGGTGTCTGGGGGAATAATCTGTAATTCTTCTCTGACAAATGCCCTCTTTGGTGCAGGCTCATACAGATAATATATTGTTGCATTAGCTGAAGGAACTATTTTTTTTATATTATGAACAGATGTAGACCAAATTGGATCAGTTGCCCTACGTCTAACGTCATTTTCAGCCTCACCAGGTTGATACAAATATCTCACCTGTTTTGTAAATAAGTTAGTGTCTGGAGGTGTTATTGCTTTTATTTCTGACGGTATTGTTTTCAATTTAATAGAATCAACAGGTTTATGGTGACCATCATTATTCATTGCTTTTATCACAGAAGGTAATCTTTTAACCCACTCAGTGTTACGTGTGTCATGCATGAGTTCCTTAGAATACTGATAGCTAAAAAGTCTCTCTGATAATTGTTTATTGAAATTTTCTACAATAGCCTGTGATCTATGCAAGCCTGGTATGCCTCGCCGCACTAGCACTCCATGCTTTGCAAATAACTGATTAACAGCGCCTTTAAATTCAGATCCGTCATCAACCTGTACAAGCCTAGGGTATGTTAAAGGTCCTCGACTATATATTTTTGATAATGCAGTGGCAACTGTTACAGCATTTTTGTCAGTTATGGGTTCTGCATCCTTATACCTTGAAGCTATGTCAACAACAGTTAATGCATACTTGTATCGTTTCTTTCTTATTGTATCATGTGGCAAGAACAGAAGATCCATTTGATGGGTGTCATTAGGGATAGTGTTTTCAAAATGAGGCCTTGTTATTTTTCTTGGAGCAGGAAGATATATTTGCCAAATTGCTTGTTTTTTAAGCCACTGTTTTATTTGGTTAACATCTCCACCCACAGCAGCATGTAATTTTTCTATTGCAGTATTCCCTTTCCAGTAGCCAATTGGGGAGTAATATATTTTTGATAGTTTAGCGTCTACCATTTTTTCTAGCAATATAAACTCCTGTAAAATATACTAATGTCATTCCTACTAGAACAAATATTATTTCTCCATTTCTTTGTTCTAGGCTTGGTTGGTAGTAGTCACTAAGTTTTGGTTGTGGAATAGATATGTCTTCACCAGTAACAAGATAGTATTCTTTGATCGCGTCATCAACATTTGAAAATGTATGCTGTGCATGACCCTCAAGTTTTAGTTTTTCATTAATAAAATCAAGTTTCTCAATTCTTTGCTTCTCATAATCTTGTTGAGCTTGAGCTAGTTTTTCAGATGCCTCATTGTGACGCTTCATTTCTTCTGCTGATTCTTCTTTACTCACTTTTGAAAAGAAATAGTTTGATCCACTAAAAGCTAATGCGTTAATAACTGCACCACCAATCATGACAGCTATTGTTGCCATATTTTTATTTACATAGAAATATTTTCTGGAATAATTCCTTGCTTAACTAGAAAATCTTTTGTTGCAATCGATGCTGTTATAACAACTACTAGCTTAGCACTGTCTTCGAAGTCTAATTTACTCAGGTGCACTGTCTTCGAAGTCTAATTTACTCAGGTCTGCTGATTTCATTTGAGAAGACTTTTTCCCAGCATAGAATATGCTACTGCTAGTCCACTTATTACAGCGGAGTGATATACGAGGTTCATTATGTTCTTTGTGTCGCTCATTTTCTTATACCATAAAAATTAAAATAATAAATTCATTTACTGCATGTAAAATGGGTCCAAAGGTTTTGGAACTGCTGGTAATGTGGAGAATTCTTCTTTTGTTTTTGGAGTGTTTGATTTTTTGGACACTGTTCGAGTGTTTGGTTTGTATTTTTTATATAATTGGTAACCTACGTAACCAAATCCGACAACAAATCCAGCAACTATATATTTTGTAGTTGGTTTTTTCTCACTTTTGGGTGGTTGTGTTGGTTCTGGTGGAAGTGGTGATGGTGTGTTAGTCTTTTCTGTTAATGCTTGAAGCTGTAATTTCTTTTGTCTGTTATATTCAGCTAATCTTTTTCCAGCCTCTATTCTACCTGGGCTTTTAGTCTTAGTCACTGTTTGAATCTGTGTCAAGACATGGCTCTGTTGTGGAGTCGTCTCGTCCATTTTCTTCTAATTTAAAATTTATTTTAGAAAAATCAATATGACTACTAGTAACAAGTAAGGTTACAGCAGGTGCAAGGTAATTCCCAAACTTGTAAAACATAAGGCATGCTAATTTACCTATTGAACTTGAAACTATGGGGTTGCTTTCTAGATCATGTGAAAGGTTGTCACTATCAACAGGTAGGAAGTGACTTACAGCTTTTGTATATAGGCAGACAAGAGATCGACTTAAATCACGTGTCATTAGTGAGGCAATGTGGTTCTCATATTTTGAATGAAGCTTGATTAGCTCGTCAGAGCTTAGAGATTCAATATCCTCTATCATGTATTGTCTACCCAGATAAGTCTTTGATTTGCCCGACACAATCACAGACAAAAGACGCTGTTTTTTAAAGTCTAAGTCTTTGTTTTCTACAGCACAAATATCACTTAAAAGAAGTAATTCGTCTTGATTCATTTTATAATGTAATATAATATTTTTGTTTTAAAAAGTCAATGGCAGCATTAATTATTTAGGTGAGGATCTGCCTTAATGATCATGGGTTGGTAGCTGATCAAAAAACGTAGCTTGAATGATTTCTGGAAAGAAACTAGGACGGTTAGGTAATAAAGGCATTGGTTGTATTGGGTGGCGTTGGTTTGTCTAAATGGCTAGTTGATTACAATAATTAGTTGATTATGGAATGGGTGGGCATCAACTGTCCACTTATCTATCTCTCTCCCCTCAGGGAGCAAAGAGGCTTAACATACGCGCGCACGAGGTACGAGCCATGGCCACGAGCGTCGCGTTCGATCGAAACTGCGCTGTCAAAGACATCGTGGCAGCCATGGGCTGGAAGACTGAATCGACCTTCGCCCGCTTCTACCTCAGGGATCTGGCAGGCCAGCGAGAGAATCTCGCTCTGGTGGGGGACATCGCCGCGGCGCAACACTCCCTCCCAGCGACTCTGGCGCCGTAGGTATGCACTTCGCTAAAATTGTTGGGAGCTTTGCGACAGGGAGGACGGCGCTGTTTTACCCTTCGGGAAATTACACACAGCTCCCGCCTCCTCATCGCAATTCTTCCAGAAAATCATGTCATTGGTAATGTTTTTGAGGAAATAAATTCATTTTTCTCTAAAAGGTATTTTTTCGAAAAATACTTACCGATGACATGACTCAGAGGACCCTCCCACCTGCCCCGCTTGCCGCTTCAAGCGAAGTATCAGACTGGTTGGTCTCGTGATGGGAACCAGTAGGGCAGGGACGGGAGACAACTCTCGGCCCCTCTGGGGGTTCCCCGAGTGCCTCCTGGGTTGTGTGGTAACACAACGGGTTCTTAGGCTAAAATTGAGCAAGTAGTAGACACTTCCAGAAAGTCATGTTATCGGTAAGTATTTTTCGAAAAAAATACCTTTTAGAGAAAAATGAATATCTGTCGGTGTCTTAACCCATTTAGCCTCAGCGCACTACAGCAGGAGATGGATTGACTATGATAATTCAAGGATTGTGCCGGACTAGCTTGGCGCCTGATGGCGCCAAGCTAGTCTGGCACAATCCTTGAATTATCATGATTGATCCATCTCCTGCATCTGGTACATAGTCATTAGAGAAAAATTGAGAAATGTGGCTGTGGGGGTTAAATGGGTTAATCTACATTTATGTACTGTCTGTCTCTGACAAAGAGGTCTTGCGATGTTTATAGTCTTCAGGTGTGTGGACACTGGTGGTGTTTGTGTTTCAGTGTCATGCTGTGTGACTGGAGTGAAAGACTGCAAGCATATGGCTGTCCCCATCAGAACGAGGATTTCCGCCTGGCGGCTGCCCAGGGAATTCACATTGCGGGCCCAGGCATACTGGAGCACTACAAGAGTACACAGGATGTCGGTGTGGAATCAACTGTCGTCAGGTTAATGACTGATTCAGCTCTGATACACTGCAGCTGGAGATGGAGTGACTATGATAGTTTGAGGGTGGTGCCAGAATAGCCAGGCTAATCTGAAACTACCTTCAAATTATCATGGTTGATTTTTCTCCTAAATTAGTGTGTAGTCTCCAGCGGGCGATTCCTAAAGTTAGGAATTTTTTACAATAGGACTGAACGGGTGAGCAACTGATTCAGTCCCAGCGTGAACTTGCAGAGATGACCAAGACAGCTCATCAGTACCACTTGATTGGAACCTAGTATATATGTGCACCGGTCTGTGACTCCGGACCTTTCAGCCTGGTCCTATAAGGTGTAGAATCACAGAGCACCATTCATTACAGAGCCTGTTTCCACAGACTCCATTAGTCTGTGGATGTCCCCTTAACAAGGCCTTCTAGTCGGTAAAGCCTCAGTTAGGCTTTATTAACTCATTGGAGACGTGCCGCATATGGATAAGCGGCGAATAGCCATGTATCCGTATGTCTCCAATGAGTTAAAGAGCCACATCTTATTGACAGAGTGATTTTAGAGTGGGTTAGAAAACAGATAAAACACATGCGCAAATGAAGCCTATACACTAGTCTCGGTATGACTATGTTGAGGGCAAATAGAGGGATTTAGAGAACAGTACAGTAGAACCTTTATTAAGCGACCACCTCTACAAGAGATCACCTGTCTTAAAGACCCATCATGAAGGTGGCTGTAGCCACCTAAATGATGGTCTTTAAAGACAGATGACATTTTCTGCCTTTCCTGAGAGTGTGCCTGTCTTTTAACTCATTCAGCCTGGCGCACATATTTCCCAAATTTTGAAGGCGTCATCTAACGACTATGCACCTGTTGCAGGAGATGGGTCGACCATGATAATTCAAGGGTAGTGCCAGATTAGCTTGGTGCTTTTCGGCGCCAAGCTAATCTGGCACTACCCTTGAATTATCATGGTCGACCCATCTCCTGCTGAAGTGCATCAGGGCTGAATGAGTTAAGACCACTGTTTTCTTGTATAAAAAGGTGATTGCTCGAAACAGGTTCAACTGTATTTTGTGTGTGTATTTCAGACTGCTGGAGACCTGTCTAACACTGCTGGAAGAGACTGACAGTGATGTGCGCATATTGGCCACACAGTTTGTGGGACACTTGCACTGGGACAAGAAATACCCACAGGTACCTACCCCATTCCTAAAAAGACCCGCCCTTCTGTACTTAACGATTTTCGGCCTATTGCGTTGAAATCTCTCATGATGAAAACTTTTGAAAAATTAGTCAAATCTCACCTCATGAACTGTACAGCACATTTATTGGACCCTCTGCAGGTCGAGGATGCCACGTTAACGCTCTTGAACCTTATCCACAGTCACCTTGAGAAGGGTAAAACTCATGCTAGAATTTTATTCCTGGATCTGAGTGCTGTGTTTAACATGCTCCAACCACACTTGCTCTTTAGGAAACGTACCTGTGATTTTAAGCTGAGTAACAGTTTGGCCTAGTGGATCCTAAACTTCCTTGTGTGCAAAGAGTTCGGGGAAACTGCACATTGCCTACTGTTAAATCGGTTTCTACAGGCTCACCTTAAGGCTGTTTGCTTTCACCACTCTTATTTATATTGTACACAGATGACTGCAGGAGTGCACACAGTGACAGGCACTTAATTAAGTTCTCTTAATGATTCTGCTCCGCTGAGCCTGCTCTATGATGACGAAACCAGTCATGGTCCAGTTGTGCAGGATTTTGTGGACTGGTGCCGCAACTTCTTTCTGTGCATCGATGCTTCCAGAACGAGAGATATGTGCATATAGTTCTGGAAAAATCTTCAAAAGCAGTCAGACCCTGTTATTTTGTATGAAATAGTGGAAAAGGTGTCCGAGTACAAATACCTCGGAACCACCATTGATGACAAACTTAAATGGGACAGACAGTATGATGTTTTGCACAAGAAAGGCCAACAGCGCCTGTATCTTTTGAGGCAGCTGCGCAAGTTTAATGTTGACAACTCTGTTTTAACTCTCTTTTATCAGTCTTTTATTCAAAGTGTACTCGCCTTCTCATGTGTCCGTTGGTTTGGGAACATGAGCCTAAAAGATAAGACTAAGCTCCAACGCATTATCATTATCAGTAGCAAAATAACTGGAATTCAGCAGCCCTGCCTTTCTTCTTTGTATGAGAAGCAGGTGCTTAACAAAGCCTTCCACATTGTATCTGATGATACTCATATTTTATCCGAAGAATATGCCTTGTTGGCTTCCTCCAGGAGATATGGAACTGTGATGTGCAAAACAAATCACTGACATCTTTCTTTTGTGCCATCATCTATCTGTCTCTTAAATTATGCCATGGCATAGACCTATATTCATGTCATCATTTGAAGGATATCAAGATGTCAGCCTCAGGTCTTTGAATCTGCAATGTCATGTGATAAGCAAGTGTGTGTGTGTGGGTTGTTTGCATGTGTGCGTGCATGTGTGTTGTGCGCGTGGTATGAGGTAGTGTCATCTCAGTTAGTTTTTAAGAAGTTTTTTTCTTCTAGGTGGATATTAACATTACAGATAGTTGTGACTTTATATACATGCACATACTCCCTGTAATCGGTCGGTGTGTTCTAATCAGTCAAATGTATTTATTTGTTTTATGTTCACATTTGTTGTTTTTACTACTGTTTAAAAAAAAAATTCCACTGCAAAGAAATTTCCCATCTTGGGACAGTAAAGGTATTCATATTCGTATTCATAGTATGCAAGAGGTCCTCAGGCCAACATTAGCTGTAGTTGGTCAGCGTGCACTGTGCAGGCCAAATGCAACCAACATTGGTCCATGGACCTTTTGCTCAGTGGGAAGTAGTAGTAGCTGTCATTCTTGCTGCTGTGGTCAGTAGCATGCTTTATCCTTTTACTCATTGTACCCCAAGAATGAAATCCCCAAATTTTGCCGTTGTCCTCTTGAGACTGCTTTGCAGTGCAGGACACAGATCAACCATGACAGTTCAAGGGTGATGCCAGAATAGCTTGGCGCCCATAGGCGCCAAGCTATTCTGGCATCACCCTTGAGCTATCATGGTCGATCCATATCTTGCTGTGGTTTGTCTGGGGTAGAATGAGTTAACTCATTCAAGGCACCCCGCATCAATAGATGTGATGGTGTTGTAAAGCATTTACTGACAATACTCCCACAGCTGTTGATGGGGGCCACTGGAATGAGTTAATTCACATGAAGTGGTTTAGTGGTAGCCAGTCGCTAGCTGCTAATTTGCACACGTTATCACTGTCACCAGAATATCATCATTAGGCAGCATTTTGTTTTTAAATTAATAATTGTGTCATTCATGTACACATGTACAGGAGAATTTACTTGTTTTGTTCTGAGAATTTACTTTTTTTATATCGTGTTCTTATTTCTTATTTATAGGTTTCAGACATCAACTCCAATCTGTGTTTGAAGGTAAGACCACATTCAATTCATGAAGTTATTTGATTGAATTTGATTGCAGGACAAAGTTAGTCTGGAGTTTGCTTTTGCCTGACAGTTGGCTTCAAAGCACTTGTAAATGGAGAAAGCAAATAAACAATCATTAACCCATTAAATCCTGAAGTTCACATTTTTCAGATTTGTGTCTTGTCCCATAAAGGCTTCATTACAGGTTAGGAGACACAGCAATTTTAGTTCAAAGGTGGTGCCAGAATAGCTTGGTGCCTCTGGGCGCCAAGCTATTCTGACACTACCGTTGAACTATCATACCCCAGTAAGCAAATTTATTTCATGCAATAGGATGGAAAGCACTAACCTCCCATCTCTCCCCCCCCCCCCCCCCCCATCCCCCTCAAACAAATCCTGTTCCCAGTGCGGCAAGGGTCCTTGAGCCAACATTGACCACATTTGACCTGTGCACATCCATGCACAGGTCAGCTGCGGCTGATGTCGGCCCATCAGACTGGGCACCTCATGCATATGTCATTTTGTTTCTTCTGGGATGGTTCCAAGACAGTTTTTAATCACTAATGTCGTTTTGATTGGTTTTGTTAACTGACATTAATTTTGAGGATATTGAATTACATCTGCATGGACCCTACCAGGTGCTGCTGGCCTATGTGCGTGATGAGCTTGCATGGTCCAGGGCGTTATGGGATTTCCTGCTGAACAAACTCTACACACCAGCTGACCTGTCTGCTAGTTTGCAGAAACAACTGCAGCCCAGGTAGGTTTTTAAATGGTGGAGGGATGGGGTGGGGATGGATGTACTTTATTATGCAATGAACTTGTACTCTGCACAGTATAGATTTGTTATCTCAAAACACATTACCGATGGTATTACCACTAGGAAATGTTTCTTAGCTAGTCTAATTTTAGCCCAAAAATTGTTGTGTACGATAATGGCCATGATGGCAGGAGAGGGGCGCCATAGGTTAGGCGGAAACCCGGTAGCCTCCCTTCCGGTTCAACCACGCATGTGCTCAGTGCTCAAACAACCAGTCAGTTTCTTCGCTAGTCGCGTGAGGTTGTGTACGCCTGTGGCTCCTTCGGTTCGTTGGCTATCGTTCACTGGTTTCGACTTTCTACTGTGAGAGTGGGATTGTGGCCTTTGGGCTGGGACGCTTTCGTGTGTGCGTTTCGAGAGGACTTCCTAACGACGCTGGTGAGCTGTGCTCACTGTCGGCCGGTCGCCTTCAACTTCTGGTGCCCTTGGGGTTCGTCCTTGGCCTACCTCGTGGGAAGGCCTTGTTCTGTGGCTGGCGGCGCTTTCCTGGTCGACTCGGGTGACTGTCGTCTCTGCGCCTGGCACCGGTCCCTTCGCGGCCTGTCGGAGTCGGTTGGCGCCTTTGGTAGGACGGCTTCGGGCTTCACCGCTGGCACCGCTCTTCGTTCCTCTCCTTTTCCCAAAATGGCGAGGTAAAATCTCGGTCACTGCTTCTGTACGGCGCTCAGGGAGGGTTTGAGCGCCGCACGCCAGCATACGCCGTATCTCCTTCGTTCGTTTCGCGCGTTTCGTTGCCTGCCGGCTGCGGCAGGTTCGATTACTTTCAAATAGATTGTTCTGCTTTGTGTTGCGGTGGGCAAGTCCGCACCTGTATCAGATGTGGACAATTCCAGTGGCCGAGTGATGGACATGAGGTGTGCCTGCCCTGTTCAACCTGTACCTCTTCCCAACCGTGCCTGGTCTGCGCCCCCTGGCGGGAAGAACAATGGACTCAGCTATGGGGTTTCTACCGTCGTGAACTTCCGACACCAGCACGTATACAGGGCCATACATCGGTAAGAACCACAGACCCGACTAGTGGGTATTACCAGAGAGATAATATAGGGGGCTCCTGAGAATCCAAATTTATTTATGCTGCATTAAACACAAACATTGCGGCATTTTGACAATGTCCCCCCCCCCCCCCATTGACTACGCGACCGCTACCCCATCTTTAATTTACCCCAGTGATTTCAAATAAACGCAAGTTTGTCAATGCGGCGTAAATAAATGTGGTTCTTTTGGAAAATAGATTGTTTAATCTCTATAAGCATCCCCCACTGCACCCGAGCTAAACAGTATATCAACGATGTATGCATGTACATTCAAGAATGCGTAGTTTATTGATCACGGCGGCTAGCCGCCTAGCCTAAGCCCGATGTGCCATGCGTTGTGGAAATTCCCGATAACGGCGATCGCACACACACACGCGCGCTCTTACACCAGTTAAAAATCAATGATATACACACTGACTAGGTCTATTTTCTCAATTAAAATAACGCGGCAACCAAATCTGCTTAATAAATAGTCTTATACACATACACTTTGTCAATTTTACACACAGACACAGCACAGGCAAAAGAACATGAAGCAATTACTTCCCTTTGAAATCATAATTTATGCCTGCTTTCGCTTTCGTGGCTCATTACTGAGAAATGATACAAAATTACTATCATTTCTAATTAAAAACACTGCATCAACCCACTAAAACAACACTAATTTGACTAATAATAATGTTTTTAGCCCCGGCCCGGCTCAATCCACTGTATTATTAGCCCGGTAAACACGCTACATACCTGTAAAAATCGATGATCTAGTTCCGGTATTGCACCACTATCAATTATAGTTATAAGTTCCCAGAATAACTGCCTCTCTCGGCCACCGCGGTGGCCGGGTGGATTTCGCTCGCATGTCATACACCTAAGAGAAAATCTGGCACAATTTATTCTTACGTGTGTGATATGGGATCGAGTCTCCTCTGGGCCTCAAATTCTTTCGTTTCGTAAATAACTCGTCTTTGAGGCCCCCATCTGGGGAGTGACGAAACCCTAATAATTAGGCCAAAAATAAGTCCGGACAAAAATAAATAATTAGCTGTAGGACCTACAGTAAACAAATTACTAGGCCGGCAAATAAATAAAATAAATTGTGCGCACGGGTAAAAAAGGGGGGAAAGAGGGGAATAAGGGGGTGGGAGGGGGGGGGAAGGGGAAGGGAAAGGGGGGTAAGGGGTGGGGTGGGGTGTGTGTGTGTGTCTGTCCGTCCTTCCTACCCTTGTCCCGTCTGGGCGACGGACGCTATATCCAATTCCCAATGCCTCTTCAAGAGGGGCATGTGTGACCCTCTCTTGAAAAGGCAAATTGGGAATTGGATTAAACAGACGGGACTTTTGTTAAAAAGTTTATTTTAATAACCCACTGCTCATCAGCTTTAATCTGTGGCACGCTAAGAAAAGCAAGGCAAAATTATTGCTAATTCTGATTCTGTTTACAAAAGACGGTAACTATCTCATGCGATCATGGTAACTGAATGAACAGAAAGTAAAAGACTTCCATGAAACAAAGTATAATTTTCACCCCCCCAAAATTCAAGTCTGAAGAAATCTATAAGATGCGGTTGAATATGGCACAGTAAGTGGAAGCAGAAGCAATTTACAAGGGTCTTAGCAAGCTGTGTACTCTCATGTGATCGTTGTATCCAGCGTATACAATGACGTAGCGTCTTAAAAACGAAACTAAGTGCGTGGTGGCTAATCGAGTATACAGTCGTTGCGTGTCGCGTGACATACAACCGGTGAAGTGTGAGTGCATGTGTCTGTGGATATGTCTGTCTGTCTGCCTTGTTTGTCTGTCTTTGTCTGTGTATGTCTGTGTGCGTATATGCGTGCATGTGCGTGTGTGTTTGTCTTTGTCTCTGTGTGTGTGCGTGCATTGTATTTGTTTGTCTGTGCGTGAGTGTGCGTGAGTGCGTGTGCATGATTATGCGTGCGTGCGTGTGCGTGCGTGCGTGCGTGTGCGTGCGTGCGTGCGTGTGTGATTATGCATGTCGGAATGCGCCTGCCTGTAATGTGTGTGTTGTGTGTGTGTGAGTATGTAAATCCCGTAAATCGGGGGACACACACAGGTTATACACCCACAAACCGGGACTTCCAGTAAACGGGGGACGTCCCCGGTTTGTATGGTTAGTGTGTGTGTGTGTGTGAGTGAGAGTGCGAGTGTGTGTGCGAGTGAATATGTGTGTGTGTGCGTCTGTGTTTGCGTGCGTGTGTGTTTGTGTGCGTGCGTGAATATGTGTGTTAGAGATATAAGAAATGACATTCCAAGAACATTTTTTTTTTCATTGCCTCTGTGCCAATACCCCCCCCCCCCTCCCCCCAAAAAAAAAAAAAAAAAAAAACATAGTTATTTAAATAATAACCACACACACATACACACACACACACACACACACACACACAAAAACATTGCTATATGCACTTGATAACAAATTATTTAAGTTACCTGCAGATACTTGTTAACAAATTTTCCAAAGTCAATTATAACTGACAAATAACTTTACAGGTAACCTTTTAAGAACCTATAATTAGTTATTAAGTGACTTAAGTCAAGAACTTATAAGAACTTAAACATAACAAAATGTAAGTTCTTGACTCAAGTCACAACTTAAGTCACAACTTACTCAGACAGATTTGTCAAGATACAAGGACAATGAAAAAACTTTTTTTTAGTAATAGTCAGGTGGTGGTGGTGGTGCTGATGGGGTTAAATAGTTAGGTGGCATGTCATTTTTCTGTGAAGTGTATGTCATTAATAAACGATTACCAAATCTTATTTTTATTTGTTTAAAAGATTGTGTAGTTTTTCTGTGGTTTCCTGAACACCGATCTGTTTCCCCATCTCTAAAAAACTAGCCTTCAGTTCTTCAACATTCACAGGAGATTGACTACGCATTTTATTTTGTATTTCAGACTTCTGTTTCTTGTAATTATTTAAATCATCCTGGACTCTCTTAAATTCCTCGTCATCAATAAAATTATCGTTCAATGCCTTACTGATAATAAGTTTCATACTGCTCAGCTTTGCACCAGCAAGCGTACTCAATGCTTCGTGTTTCTGTAATTTTGTGTGAAACCTCTTGTTCAAGGCTTCCAAACCAAAACAAGTCAGGCATGTAGCAACGCTAACACCCTCAATTGCTATTCCAGCCAAACTTCCAATTCCCGTGGCAAACAGAACAATACCCCCTACAGAACATGAAGCTGAAACTGCACCAATAGCCATAGAAGTGTTTTGAACAGAATTAAATACTGACTTATACCTCCTTTTGCACCGTGAGTACTTAGCCTCTTCACTTTCCAAATATTTCAAAGCTTCTGTAATATTATTTAATCTGAATGCATCTGCCTGTAATGTTTTATCTGAAGCAATTGGCACAGCTGTCACCTGTGGATCAGGCGCAAGCGTTGTTTTAGTCATCTCATTTGTTTCAGTCGGATCAAGCGTTGGTAGTTGCGGATAGAAGTTTACCATTTTTTTTATTCACAAATATTTTTTTTTATTTAATCAGCAATTACATTTTGCAACTCTTCAAAAGTATACAATTTGCTGGCATAATAAAATGCAACAAGATCAATGTGTTCAAGGCTTATGTAAGTTAGACGAACAAAAGTTGTTTTGTCGACCACCACCTTGACAGCTGGAACACTGCTCGAAACATTAATAACATCATTATTTTTTGTAATAGCAATAAAGACCTTTGATGATTCTGATACTGTTTCATCCCATGTAAGTTTAATTCCTTGTGCAATTTGAGCCTCTTTAGCAGTAGTTACTGATCTCATGATAATTTCAAATACTATTGTCGCTTCTCTTGCGATGGGAAAGTTTATTGGTGCAAACACGACCTTCGCATCAGACCTACCCTTCCTATGTGTAAGAAGATATCTCCGTCTCTCATAATTTTCAACTTTCAGTTTTTCTCTGCTATTGTCGTCTGGGGCAAAGCTTGGAACAAGACTTACAATAAGCGGCCCCGAGTTAACAACCTTCCTAAACACTAAGGCACCTTCGTCATCAGTGTATACATAAGGACTAATAAATTCAATCTTTATGTCCCAGTCAATTGTTGGAGGTGGTGCAGGCACAGGTGAAACAACCCACTTACTACCCACATGTATTAAGTTGTAGGGCGAATTATTTACAGGTGGAGTAGGTACAGTAACATCACGCAGCTGACCAAGTTTAGGAATCTGTTTTTCACCGTCTTTCATGTCAACAATTACTTTCCTCTTGTACATGCCATTTAAATCAAGTTCAAAACCATATATTTCTCCAATTTCTCCTTCCTTCTCAAAATCCTGTACGTCTGTCAAATCTTTCAACTCTGTTACTGGACATGCAACTGGTATGATTCTCGGCTTTGGACCACCACTCATTTTTTATAAACAAAAATAAAATTATTTAATTTCCACACAACACTAAAATCATGCATAACAACTGGTTTGTCATCCTGATTAGTTACAGATATACTCAGTGACTCAAAGAAACTAGAACCTAATTTCTTAAACTGCAAATTAGGAAATCTAACAACTACACTTTCACAATAAGGAGCAGTTCCAGCTGGCACACATCTCAACAAAGTTGAAGGCTTTCCATTGTGTACATTTTCAGTAGTGTTTAGTTCTTTCAAATAAACATTAAATACTGTGTGTACTGCCAAATAAACAGGGCGTTTACCAGTTATTTTAAGTTTTTTGGTCTTCATTGTTATAATACCAAACATATCTTCACCTAAATCATCTGTTCTATACCAATCTTCGTCAATATAAAATCCAAGTAAATATGCAAATCTATCTGAGATCCTTAACCAATTTTGTGTCGGAAATTCTAATGTAACAAGTAGGTTAGCTGGATTTAAAGTTGCTTTAATTTTAAAATTACTTTGAAACCATTCAGCTATAGTACAAAAGTCATAATAACCAGGCGGTAAAGCTTCAGTCTTACCATCTAAATTTACTTTATTATATATATCATCCTCTACATTAAACCATTTTACTGTGTAGAACAATTCATGGATAGCTACAGCCTTGCTACCATCACGATTATCAATCCCATTAGTTAACCACACTGGTTTGCTTGTGTCAAGATTTGTTAAGGTAATAAACATTTTTATTATCTCATAAAAAAGAAGCATGGAATTTAAATCACCAACCATTACCACAACAAACGCATTTCAATTTAATGTGGATGCCAAATATAATGTTGCACCTACTTATGAACAGAAAATAATTCAACTAAATCAGCTTGACATGGCTGTGTCTGAACAAGATCTATTCCAAGTCAAAGTACCAAATCCGTTTGACCATTACCTAAACCCTCCAATAACAGATGACTCTACTGCAAGAAAGTGGTCTTCTAGCCCACTACAGATGTTTCAAAATCAACTCAACTTTGCAATACTATGTTCAACTACAGGCTGTGGTGTTTCATTCACAGATCATTTGAATCACTCAAACAAACTGATTAGATCTGTGTATCGTTTTCATGTTTATTACCAGCTTAGACGTATTCTGTCAGAACTGCATACCCCATTACCCACTGAATCCAGTTTCAACAGGTATAACAACCCCATGGATATGAAAGCGTTTGAACGCATTTGTAATGAATTTAACATAAGCACTAAGTATGACTTCACACAAAAACTTGATGATCACCACGGCATTGGTACATTGTATTATGCTTTGAGTCACAGACAATACCCTCAAGATTATTACCCTGGTTACACTTCATTCTCATCAAAATCACAAGTCTGGTTAGGATCAATTGAGCAGAAACAGTCTAACGCCTGGACCACATTTATTTTAGATAAATCTGACGGGTTTACTCAAGCAGGAGTCGAGCGCGTCAATGAGTCTATCAGAACATATGTCTGGTGTTTACTAGGAGCACAATCACTAACAAAATCAAACATTTTGAATGGAAGTGGTAAATTTGAAGCACAAAAACAGTTTCTTGCAAATCTTGAAGATTCAATTAATTCAACAGTTGATCTCCCATCTAGCATACAACGCTACCAAGACGTACTCAGATATGCCAGATCAAAAGTTGACTTTGTAGTTGGCATCGGGTTATACATGTTACCATCTGATCTTCAACTCCAAATGGGAACAATAACAAATTATAATAATGAAATCATTGTTGCAGGTCGTGATCAAAAACTAGGTCTCAATCAATCTGTAAACTTAGGGGCCACAACCACACACGTACAGCCCTTAAAATCATTACAGACGGTAACACCCCCAACCCCGGCCCTGGCCCCAACACCGGCACTCATACAAGCGGTAACCCCTACACCAACCCCGGACACACATGAGTCAGAAAGAACTGCATTGGTAATAGGCCTCACTGGATTAGGAGTATTACTTCTTTATCTGTTTCATTAAATAACCCACCATCAACCCTCCTACTGTCACCAAAAATACCCACACATGTTCTGCCATAAACCCTACTGCCTTCGCTGCAGTACTAATCAGCCAACTGACAACAGTGCCAATTATGCCAGGCAAAGCATCCACTGCTTTCAGAGCCAATTTCTTAAGCAGGTCTGATATGTGAGACAACTGTTTCTTTACCCACGTCTGTAAATCTTTTGGGTCTGTTGGAGCCGGGGTTGGTGGGCCCGGGGTTGGTGTTGCTGGTGCCGGGGGTGCTCCACCACCACTGCCGGAGACAGATAATACAACAGTACTGATAATAAATCCAAGAGCAGTAATTAAACTAGCAATTGTGATACCCTGTTCTCTGAAAAGTGTTTTAAGTCTGTCAGCCAGAGTAGTGTCTTCGTGAAGTATTTTCTGAATAGTTTCTCTAATTCTGTTGACCTGTGATTTCAGTTTTTGTCTTCCAATACTAATCACTTCTAACCTTCCTGATCTTTCTATCTGCAAATCATTTAATCTGTGTTGGATTCTTTCTTTCATTTCTGTGTCTGCGGTAGCCAGTTTCTCTTTTTCACGTTTTATGTGTTTATCAAGCTCTCCCAGTTTGGCAAGATTATTTACCATCTCACCTCTTATTGTCTGCAGTGATTTATCCAATCCTATAATCTCCCTCATTGACAAAGGTGGATCATTTATTGTTTTCAAAGCGTCATTTATTTGCCCTTCAGTAAATGAGGTTTCTTGTATCACTGTGTTTGCTATTTCTGGTAGGCTTGTTACTGGTGCCATTTCAATCTCTTGTCCTGTTGGCAACTTTGTTTGCGTGTCATGAAGCACACTAGCCAGTCTTGGCGTGACAGGAGACCCTCCAATTCCAAGTTGACGCAAGGCACCAACACCACCTTCATTTTTTATTGTACTTAAAGCCCTAAACCTACTAGGGTCTTTTTTGTTAGTCAATAGTACTTTTCCTTTGTCAACAGTATTTAAATATAAATGACCCTTGCCATCAAGTTCAAACTGATTAGGGTCTATGTTGTCTGGGCGATTACTAACATGATCATAAAACGAGTTCACTTTGGTTTCTAAAAGTTCATGACGTAAACTGTAAATATTTCTTGTACCAGTCATATCTGTCATATCTGTTGTATTACCAAAATCATACGTGTCATCCATTTCAAAATCTTCATGATTAAATCCTCCCGCGGCCATTGTTTTATTAATTTATTATTTTTTATTGTGCATAATAAAAATGACACAGTCTTACGGATCAAAGTTAGACCCATACAGAAAACTACGTGAGCCTCTGGGTGTTAAGGCCATTCGGCAATCAATCGTCATCACAAACAATCCAAGTACCATAGACCAGAACCAAACACTTACAGTCAAGTTTCCAAACCTAGGTCCCAGTGACGTTATTGTTCCTGGCACTGCTCGCCTAGCATTTAATATCGAACTATCATCAGATGCAGATGTAAACAGAACACTAGTTGACAATCTTGGCAGAGCAATTGTTAGAACTATTAAAGTAAAACTTGAAGGACAGGAAGTGTTTAGTCTTGACGACTCAGATGTGTTCTACTGTTATAAAGATCTTTGGCTCACAAGAGAAGAACGAGAAGATCGTATTTATCAAGGCATACAGCCAGATAATGTTTGTAAACTTCGAATCAATGCAGGAGACAAAACAACTACTGGGGTAGCCAAGGACGTTATAATGGCTGAAACATATGGAACTAGATTTTACATTCCACTCGAGTTTGAAATTCTAACAGCTCATCTGCCTTATTATCAAGGGGCACTGAATGACCGTCTGAGCTTTGAACTAACTTTCAATGACTACTCCAAAGTTATTAAATCATCTGCCACAGATGCAACATACAAGATCTCTAACATTTCCTTGGAATATGAAATTGTCACACACACTGATCTAGCCAGACTCATTCAAAATCAGTATCAGTCAAGACTGCCAATTTATTATGACAGGGTGATTAGACATAGTTTAATGCAAAAAGACAAGAGTGGCCCGATGTGGAACATAAACTTGAACACACCAGCTAGGTCACTGAAAGGTATTCTTATGTTGTTTGTTGAACCAGCAGATCCATATAAACGGGATTCAGAAAAATTCTACAATCCTAAGATTACACATTTGTCCTGTACAATTGAAGGCCGCCCTAATCAAGTGTATGCTTCAGGTTTGTTACCTTATCAACACTACGATGAGATCACAAAGTTTTTTGCGGGTGGAAGGATTAGAGATAAACCAGCAAACATTGCGTGCAAAGATCTACATCTGTATGATGTTAGGATCGGACAATACCTTACAAACAAGTATGCACTGTGGCTAGACCTTCGTAGTACAGATGATGACTACCTTCATGGGTCAGGACGAACTGTCGAGAATGGTAGTGACGGAATAACAATTCAGATACAAAAGAAGGTTGAAACTGCTGCAGCCATAAACATATATTTGTACCTGATATATGACGCACAACTCAATATTGCAGAAAGCAGACTGAGTGGACACATATATTAAAATTATATTGTGTATTAAAATGAACTGTAGCTTAATGACACTCGATCCACACTGTGGCTTATTTGTTGGTGCCACAGGGTGTGGAAAAACTGAATTTGTTCTTAACCTATTACAAACAAGATACATACACCACTTTGAAAACATTGTAATATTTTGTCCTACAATCAAACACAACAAAGCTTATCACAACCGTTTATTCATTTGGACTGACAACAACATATACTTAGTCGACCCTGAGAAGAAACTGAATGACTACCTACAATATTTTTACAAGCAATTTGAAGGACAGCCAACATTGTTCATAGTCGATGACTGCTCAGCAGAGAAAGACATTGTCAAGAAGAGAAACACTCTGGCAGAACTTGCTTTCAGTGGCAGACACGCAAACGTCAGTGTATGGATTCTCACTCAGAAATATAATGCTGTACTGAAAGATTTTTGAGAACAGTTAAAGTTTATCTGTTTGTTTTACTGTAAGGATCGTGACAGCTTCGAAGACTGTCTCAGAGAAAACGATGTCATCCCAAATAAGCATGAACGGGATGATGTAAAAAATAAACTGAAATCAACTAAGCATCTAAAGCTCATTTTAAAGACAGAGCAGCCCACAGAGTATGGGTTAGTAAATTAATTTATTCTTTTGTTTGTCCAATAAAAAATGACAGACGGACAAACCCAAGTGTTTGATGTTACAGAATGCTTCAAAGATGTTATGCACTTTACTGACTTAAAAACACGTGTGTTTGGACCCAGCTTTAAACTCTCATCACCATCAATAAGGATATACACAACATATAACGTTACTTTGGAATATTCAGATGGATTACCACGTTATGATTATGAGACTGTTGATCTTAAGACAAATGCTTTTAAAGTTTATAATGCTAACAGTGGCCACTTGCGTTGGTTTGAGGTATTGTGTAATGACATTTTAATCAATTAAGAAAACAACATTGTTACATTGAAAGTGTTACGTTCAATAAAGTGATATTACACCTGCAGGACAAGACTTCAAGACAAACACCAGGAAAGTAGTTGACTTGTTTATCATAACTACAGATAATACAGTATTACATATGGTGTGACAATGGTAATTTTTTTTATTTTATTATTTTGTCGGTGAAATAAAAATGACGGACAATGTTCAAAACCCTGGCCCATCAAACCCTGGCCCATCAGGCCTACGTAACGTGTTTCACACAACAGACTTGCCTATATCTAATAGTAACAATGTCTATGAATCAATAGAAAACTCTTTTTCTGTCATACAACAAAATCTTCTCACAGGCAGTGTGAAGATTCAGATTGTTGCTAAAATAGAATTTACTAGAGTAGACGGTGAAGTGATTGTATCGTACATATCAACAAGACAACACACAGTTAACACAAGAAGAGAATTAGAAAACGTGTTTAGAGACAGACTATTACCAGACTTTCTCCAGGCGATTGACAGTGCAAAAATGAAGGGGTCTGGTTGGCACGAAGGACATGTACATGAACTGCAATTAAAGCAGTCTAGGTATCATCCTATATTAGGTAAATCATGGATACCACTACCAAAAGAGGTTGCAAACAAAAAGGCTGTCGTCAACATACAGAACAATGACAACTATTGTTTCATGTGGTGTGTGCTTGCTAAACTACACTTTGAAAAGTCAAAGCCTGAACGTGTATCTAACTACACCAAATTTGTAAATGAACTCGATTTTAGTGGCATTGAGTTCCCTGTTAAAATAGAGGACATAGACTTGTTTGAAAAACTAAATCCTGGTATATCTGTGAATGTGTTTGTGTGGGATAATGAATCTGAGAACAAGTTACAGCCAATTAGTGTCCCCACTGGCACCAACCTATGGTCAGTCAGAAGATAAGCATGTTGACATGTTGCTAATCGGCCCTACCGGTGATGACAATAACTTTCACTACACAATTATCAGAAATATGTCACGTCTAATTCATGGGCATACAACAAAACACAAGTGTAAACAGGAAGTGTGTAAAAGATGTTTACAGAGGTTTTCCTCTATTGAAGTGGCACACAAACATGTTTTACACTGCAGGTCACCTGATGATATACAAACTGTACTTAAGTATCCAGATCCTGGTAGTCAAGTGTATTTTAAGAACTATGGGAATCAGCAAAAGCTGCCGTTTGTAGTGTATGCAGATTTCGAATCATTAGTTGTTCAATATGAAGGTCCTGTTCCAGAGTCATTACCAAAGACTATAAAACTGAGTGACCAAGTGGTGTGTTCTTTTGGATACATTCTTGTTAGGTCAGACGGTTTGCATTCAGAGCCTGTTATCTACAGAGGTGAAAATGCAGCTTGTCTGTTTTTAACAGAAATGAGACATCTGTATAGTCAGGTAGTACAATATCTCACAACATGTCAGATGCCTCTGGTGATGACAGCAGAGACGTGTTGGATTTGTGAACAGCCTTTAGGGGGTGATAAAGTTCGTGACCATGATCACATAACTGGGCGTTACAGAGGAGCTGCACATAATAATTGTAACTTGTTATTAAAAATAGATCCTAAGACATACAAGTTACCAATCTTTTTCCACAATCTCAAAGGGTATGATTCACACATTATCATGCAGGCTGTGGATGAGTCGTACAAAAACATAAGTTGTATTGCCCAGACAACTGAAAAATACTTGACTTTTAGGTTAGATAAATTAGCATTTTATGACTCCATGCAACATTTGTCTTTAGGATTGGCTAGTCTGGCAGAAGGACTGACTGAGTATCCAATAACGAGTAAATATTTTGAGCCAGACTTGATTAAGAAAGGTGTGTATCCATATGAGTACATTGATCACTGGGTTGTGTTTGAAGAAACAAGACTGCCACCAAAAGAGAAATTTTATTCTACACTAACTGGTAAAGGTATTTCTGACTCTGAATATCAACATGCACTTGATGCGTGGGGGAAGTTAGGATGTCAAACAATTGGTGACTACCATGACCAGTACTTGAAAGCAGACGTTTGTTTGCTAGCAGACGTATTTGAAAGTTACCGTGAAAAGGGTTTGTTACACTACAAGCTTGACCCTGCTTGTTACATAACTAGTCCTGGCATGACATGGGATGCATTTTTGAAATCCAGTAAGATATCTATAGACCTGTTGTCTGATCGTACGATGGGTGAAATGGTGGAACGTGGATTGAGGGGAGGGATTAGTATTGCAGCAAATAACTACGCCAGAGCCAACAATAAATATCTGGACGGTTATGGTGACCTTGGGTTTGACCCCTCGAGGTCAAGGTCATTCATTACGTACCTTGACGCTAATAACCTTTATGGGTTCGCGATGTGTGAGTTATTACCCTTGAACCCCCACCCGGGTCTACCCTGGGGGACTTGGGTGGGGTTAGGTACTTTTTAGTTCTCAGGGTCACCCTGGTCAGCCCCACAGGGTGAGTTTTTCCTCTCTATTCTGGGGCATGTGTTTCTGTCTACCCTTGGTCCATTCACCTGTATTTGCCTTTTTAAAACTCTCCCTACTGTCTGCACTGCCTGTAGCTCTTGATATTGGATGTGTGTTGCTAAATGGTCTTAGCTTTATTTAGGCCCCATGTGTTAGGTTTATTTAATGTATTGGACCGGCTGGCGACATACATTCAATGTTCTGTTTAGTTTTTTTTTTCACAAGCAGTGCAGGCACGTCCTGAGAAAGCCTTGTTGCTGTCGGGACGTTAAGCAATGTACAATCAATTATTACCCTTGAAAAACTTTTGTCTGCATGATTTGTCACAGTATGATGTAACAGAGTCAGGGTTAACTAACAATATTATGAATCTTGACCGAAACGACGCGAAGGGTTGGATCTTTGAAGTCGACCTAGAGTACCCTCACCACCTACATGATTATCACAATGATTATCCGTTGGCTGTTGAGAAAATGAGTATGACAGGAAAAAAAGAAGACACTAAACTTGTACCAAATCTAAATGACAAATTCAATTACGTTTGTCACTACCGCTTGCTACAGTTTTACATCAGACACGGGTTAGTACTAAAGAAAGTTCACAGAGGAATTCAATTTGATCAGAGTGCTTTCATGAAAGATTATATAATGAAGAACACAACCCTTTGTGCCAGAGACGGCAACACTGCATTTGACAAAGACTTCTTTAAGCTTATGAACAATGCCTGTTTTGGCAAGACAATGGAAAATCCTCATCACCGCAAAGATGTGAGACTGGTCACAACTGAATCAGGTGCAATTAAACTTACAGGCAAGCCTCAATACACAGGGTATAAAGAATTTCATTCATCATTGTATGCTGTGTCACTCAAAAAAAAGATTGTTAAACTGGACAAGCCAGTATTCATTGGTATGGCAATTCTTGAGTTGTCAAAACTGTTGATGCTTGAATTTTATTATGATTACTTCAAACCAAAGTATCCTGACTGCCGTCTGCTATACACTGACACTGACTCTATGATCATTGATGTGTGTACTGAAGACTTTTATGAAGACATGAAAACAGAGTTACACATGTATGACACGTCTGACTACCCTAAGGATCATCCACTGTTTAGCACACAAAACAAGAAAGTGCCTGGAAAGTTTAAGGATGAACTAAATGGTGTGCCAATAGTTGAGTACGTTGGACTGAGATCCAAAATGTATTCTATACTGCATCAGAAAGGTAGTCAGTCGAAAGCCAAAGGAATTAAAAAAACAGCAATAAAAAATAAAGACATACGTCATGAACATTACAAGCAAGTGTTAGATGGTGCATTAATGCCTGACTATCCAAACAAGTCACTGAGATCAAACAAACATAATCTTGAAATAATTCAAACACATAAGAAGTCACTTGCAGTTGGAGACACGAAACGTGTTTTTCACAGTAAGGAAAAAGCTTATGCACCAGGTCATTACAGGCTCAAGTTGTCTGAAGACATTTGTGATGAACTGGTTGATGAATTAATTGTCGACTTAGTTACTGAAATGAGTAACGGTGTCTGGGGGAATAATCTGTAATTCTTCTCTGACAAATGCCCTCTGGGGCGCAGGGTCGTACAGGTAATATATTGTTGCGTCTGGACCGGGGATTATTTTTTTTATATTATGAACGGATGTTGACCAGATGGGGTCTGTCGCCCTGCGCTTTATGTCATTTTCAGCTTCCCCTGGTTGATATAGATATCTCACCTGTTTAGTAAATAAACTTGTGTCGGGTGCCTGTGCTGACATTGTTTTCGGCTCTGTAATTGTTTTCATTTTAATAGCATCAGCAGGCTTTGGGTGTCCTTCGTTGTTCATTGCTTTTATCACATGTGGTAATCTCTTTACCCACTCAGTGTTCCGGGTGTCATGCATGAGTTCCTTTGAATACTGGTAACTGAAAAGTCTTTCTGACAACTGTTTGTTAAAGTTCTCTACAATTGCCTGTGATCTGTGCACACCTGGAATGCCTCGTCTGACCAGTACACCATGCTTAGCAAATAACTGATTAACTGCACCTTTGAATTCTGATCCATCATCAACTTGTACAAGTCTGGGGTATCTTAAGGGGCCTCGACTATATATTTTTGATAAAGCAGTAGCAACTGTACTGGCTGTTTTGTCAGATATGGGTTCAGCGTCTTTGTACCTTGAAGCAATGTCTACAACAGTCAGTGCATACTTGTATCGTTTCTTTCTTATTGTATCATGTGGTAGGAACAGGAGGTCCATTTGGTGTGTGTCATTTGGGGTAGTGTTCTGAAAATGAGGCCTTGTTATCTTTCTTGGAGCAGGAAGATATATCTGCCAAATTGCTTGTCTCTGTAACCATTGTTTGACCTGATTGAGTGATATATCTCCGCCCACAGCGGCATGTAATTTCTGAATAGCTGTTGCTCCTTTCCAATAGCCTGATGGAGAGTAATATATTTTCGATAGTTTATTTTCGGCTGCCATTTTTTTCTAGCAATAAAAACTCCAGTAAAATAAACAAATGTCATTCCCACTAGAACAAAAATTATCTCTCCATTTCTTTGTTGTGTGCTTGGTTTGTAATAGTCACTTAGTTTCGGTTTCGGGATAGACATGTCTTCACCTGTGACAAGAAAATATTCCCTGATTGCTTCGTCTGTATTTGAAAACGTATGTTGTGCGTGGCCTTCAAGCCTGAGTTTTTCATTGATGAAATCAAGTTTCTCAATTCTATTCTTTTCATAATCTTGCTGGGCTTGAGCAAGTTTTTCAGATGCTTCATTATGACGTTTCAATTCTTCTGCAGATTCTTCTCTACCCATTTTTGAAAAGAGATAATTAGAGCCACTGAATGCCAATGCGTTAACCATCGCTCCACCAATCATAATAGCTATCGTCGCCATATTATTTTTATTTACATAGAAACATTTTCGGGAATAATTCCCTGCTTGACAAGAAAGTCTTTTGTCGCAATCGACGCTGTAACAACTACAATTAGCTTAGTGCTGTCTTCGAAATCGAGTCTACTGAGGTCTGCTGATTTCATTTTGAGTAGACTTTTTCCCAGCATAGAATAAGCTACTGCTAATCCGCTGATTACGGCAGAGTGATAGACAAGGTTCATTATGTTCTTTGTGTCGCTCATTTTCTAATACAAGAAAAATTAAAATAATATTTTTATTTACTGCATATAAAATGGGTCAACGGCTTTGGATGTTACTGGTAATGTGGCGACTTCTGGTTTTGTTTTTGGAGTGTCTGATTTTTTGGTCACTATACGAGTCTGTGGTTTGTATTTTTTGTATAATTGATAACCTACGTAACCAAATCCGACAACAAATCCGGCAATTATATATTTTGTTGATTGAGGTTCGGGGTCAGGGTCAGACTTAGTTGTTTGTCTCTCACTTTGATGAGGGAGTGACGGCCCTGACGGTATTGACACAGGCTCTGACGGTCCTGACGCCTGGTCAGTCACATGAGCCTTTTCTGTTTGCGCTTGAAGCTGTAATTTTTTTTTTTGTCTGTTATATTCAGCTAATCTTTTACCAGCCTCAACCCTGCCTGGACTTTTAGCCTTAGTCACAGTTTGAACCTGTGTCAAAACTGGACTGGGGTTCGGTTGTGGAGTCGTCTGGGTTTCGTCCATTTTCTTCTGCAGTAAAATTTAATTTTGAAAAATCAATATGGCTACCAGTAACAAGTAAGGTTACTACAGGTGCAAGGTAATTTCCAAACTTGTAAAACATGACACATGCTAATTTGCCTATTGAACTTGAAACTATGGGATTACTTTCAAGGTCGTGTGATAGACTGTCACTATCCACAGGTAAAAAGTGACTCACTGCTTTTGTGTATAGGCATACAAGAGATCGACTCAAATCACGAGTCATTAGTGAAGCAATGTGATTTTCATATTTAGAATGAAGCTTGATTAGCTCGTCAGCGGTGAGAGATTCAATATCCTCTGTCATGTATTGTTTTCCAAGATAAGTCTTTGATTTGCCTGACACAACTACAGAAAGAAGGCGCTGTTTTTTCGAGTCTAAGTCTTTGTTTTCTACAGCATTGATATCATTTAGAAGAAGTAATTCGTCTTGATTCATTTTATAATAAAAAATATTAATTTTATGACTTTAATTAAAGACAACAAACTGCTACGCATTCTTGAATGAACACACATACATCGTTGATATACTGTTTAGCTCGGGTGCAGTGGGGGATGCTTATAGAGATTAAACAATCTATTTTCCAAAAGAACCACATTTATTTACGCCGCATTGACAAACTTGCGTTTATTTGAAATCACTGGGGTAAATTAAAGATGGGGTAGCGGTCGCGTAGTCAATGGGGGGGGGGGGGGGGGGACATTGTCAAAATGCCGCAATGTTTGTGTTTAATGCAGCATAAATAAATTTGGATTCTCAGGAGCCCCCTATATTATCTCTCTATTACCTGGTGAGAGGACAGTCTACGCCGCGCCTTCCGCCGCGAGCCCGTCCTACTGGGCCGGCAGCGAACACAGACCCGACTAGTGCGCGCTGTCCGGTAGCAGAGACTAGAACTGAAGTTTCAGTCAGGCTCGCTTCTTTGAACAATAAAGACACGCCGGTAATCACCACAGACCCGACTAGTGGTGCTTATCAGACGTTAGAACGTTCTCCATCGCGACTTCGGTCGCTAGCTCGTTCTACTACACCGGCAGCAGGCACAGACCCGACTAGTGCACGCTGTCCGGTTCCGCCGATTCTATCGGCGCGTGAGAGAGTACAGTTACAGGCTTCAGTTCCGGTAGCGGTCTCGACTCAGGAGATGCCCGCTTCCCAGCAGAAGGATACTCCTCCTCCACGCATCGACAGAGTTCGGCGTTCAGGTACGGACCGTTACTCACCTCGCTCCAGAGAGCAGAAGCACCGGACGGTCTCCCGCTCTTCTCGCCACCGTTCACATTCTAGGGACAGGTCACCGCGGCATAGGCATGCCTCCAGATCTTCCTGTACCAGTCGGCCATCGCGGACGGTGTCCGGGGTCGGATCTCCGCAAGTGGTTCGTCGGTCCAGACCGCATTCCCCAGTTATGAGACATTCTACTCGGAGAGCGCGCCAATCATCTACTCCACCCTCTAGGCCGTCGTCATCCAGAGTCAGTCGACGTTGCCGCCGCCACTCCCGTTCTAGGAGTCCCCGCTCTCGCCGTGAGCCCTCCCCGCGGGATAGGAGATCGCCTCGACGCTACGCTCATCGTTCTCGGTCTGGGTCTCAAGTAACCTCCCCAGTCCGTTCGTGGCGTCACCGCTCCGTGAGACTTTCTCCGGCCAAGGCCTCGGTCACTTCCCGGCTCGTCGCGGAGGCTGGGCCCACACTCTTAGCTCGAACCGGCCCCACCCTCTATGCAATTAGAGGATGATGCGCTCAGCCTTGCTCCTGAGGACTCAGTTTCGGTTTTACTTCGGGACGACAGCCCCGCGCACTCTATCCCGGCGCCCCCTGACGTGGATCAAGATGAGCAGGAACAACATCCGTCAGCAGTAGGACATAGGTTGGAGACTCTGCGTGCCCTGGACGAGGCAGCTCGCATCATCTCGGCATGCCTACCGCCGGAAGACTGTCCTCCTTCTCCGCCTGCGAAGAAGAAGGCCGCGGCCTATGTAGATGCGGAACTCCATACCAAGACCTTTAAGACTCTTCCTCAACCTCCGGGTTTCAGCAGCCTACGGGACGCGTTCTCGGCTCGACTCGCTCAGGGACACTTGGGCGCCGCTGGATTCTTCAATGACTCTAAGTGGCCGGCGGACCTACACATGTTTTTTCGGCAATCTTGGTACGCGGGACATTCTCAGAGCTTTACCTGCGCACTACCCAATCCGGACCCAGCTGCTTGGGCCCTGGCGGCTATTCCGGCACGGACCCCTCTGCTTCCAGGAATCGATCAGACAGGTAATCTCATATGCAACGCCTTAGCCTCCGCGGGATTTCTTGACCTTCTGACTCAAGCCATGGTTCGTCGCGTAGAGGAGGCTTGGCATCCGTCCCTTATGCCGCTGCTGGGAGATCTGCTCGCTCTAGCCGTCTCTGGTAACCGTGCCTCCTTCCACACCTGTGTCAACGCTATGGCTGCGGCGGCCAACTGTGACCTTTTGCGTCGGGATTTCCTCCTCCGCTCCTGCCCTCTCCCCAATGACCTGAAGCTTCAACTTCGTCAGGCGCCCCTTGGCGGAGAACTTCTCTTCAGCCCCACGTGGTTGGCGGTTAAGGAGGCAAATAAGGACACCTGGCCAAGTCGTACAGTTCCTACTCCCTTTCAGCATACCCGCAGGACCCAGGGTCGCCCCCTGCGGGCGACTAGACCCGTTTCCCGGCCTTACACCAGAGGTGGACGTCTTCCCCCCAGGCCCCCTGCCTTCCCCCGTACCCGTCCTACTGCAGGATCCTCTTCGGCTCCCGCTTCCAGGACCTGGCCCAAGCCTGCCCGACGCCCCGGGCGGGACAGGGCTTACTGACGTTCTCCACCTTCGGGCCCCGTCGACCGCGCTGGGACCTCCGGTCGGCGGGAGGCTCGCACGGCACAGCGCCGCCTGGCGGGCGCTGTTTCCGGACGACCCCTGGATTCTTTCAACCATCTCCCTCGGTCTGCGGATCTCGTTTCGCTCCCCGCCCCCACTGCGACGTACTCCGGCGTGGACCTTGGTTCCGACAGACCAGCTCAAGGCAGACGCTCTGCGCAACGAGGTGGCCGCCTTACTTCGAAAAGCAGCGACAGAGGTGGTGACACGACTCGACTCCCTAGCCTTCTACAGCCGGCTGTTTGTAGTTCCCAAGCCAGGCGGCAAGTGGCGTCCTGTGATCGACCTGTCAGCGCTCAACAAGTTTATAATAGCTCCACGTTTTCGCATGGAGACAGCGCGGGCCCTGCGTGCCTCGGTGCAACCCTTCGACTTTGCAATCAGCCTGGACCTCGCGGATGCGTACCTTCATGTGCCCATGCACCCAGCGTCCAGACGTTATCTACGCTTCGCCTTCGAGGGTGTGGTATACCAGTTCCGCGCACTTCCCTTCGGCCTCAACCTCAGCCCATGGGTCTTCACACGCATCATGGACGCCGTGGTGGCCAAGGCACGACGGACTTCCACGAGCCCCACGTCCAACTACCTGGACGACCTGCTCCTGAAGAATCAGACCCCTGCCGCCTTGGAGGTGGACCGGGATGCCTTGCTTCAGCTCCTCAAGACGCTGGGCTTCATAGTCAACTTCGGCAAGTCCGACCTCGTTCCGTCGCGCCATTTCGTTCACCTAGGCATGGAGTTCTACACCGACCGCAATATCGTCCGGCTGCCCGAACCCCGTATTCAGAAGCTGGCGGATCTAGCTCGGCAGGTATCCCAGAAGTCTTCGATCCCCTCCAGGCAGTGGCTTCAGTTGCTGGGGCTGATGAGCGCTGCAGCAGACCTTATTCCGTTAGGGCGTCTCTGCTACACTGGCGTCCGTCGACCTCCGACCTAGAGTCTCCGGTTGCGATTCCTTCGTTGCTCCATCCTCACCTTCTACGCTGGGCGGACCCCCTCTGGCTCGCGACAGGAGTGCCGCTGTTCTCGCCACCACCCTCCCTCTCCATCTGCGTAGACGCGAGCCTCTCCGGTTGGGGAGCACACCTTCTACCCTCCTTCGAGACGGCCTCCGGACCTGGATCTCCGGGACCGACACATCAACTGGTGGGAATTGGAAGCCGTCTGGCAAGCCCTTCGTGTGTGGGAATCTCGCCTGCTTCACCGGGAGCTACTGGTGCTGTCGGACAACTCTACGGTCGTCGCCTACATCCAGAAGCAGGGCGGGACCCGCTCCCCATCTCTCTGCATCCTCCTTTACCAAGTGCTCCGGTGGTGCGAGGATCGGGACATTTCTCTCCGTGCTCGTCATATCCCGGGCCACTTGAATGTGCTGGCCGACTCCCTCTCCCGTCGCGGTCAGCTACTACACACCGAGTGGTCACTGCGTCCAGACATCTTTCGGATGATCGGCGCTACCTGGGAGTCACCCATGATCGACCTTTTTGCCACGAGATGGAATCGCCAACTCCCTCTGTTCGTCTCGCCGATTCCAGACCCCTTGGCCTGGGCAGTGGACGCCCTCTCCATCTCCTGGGATGGACTGGTCGCCTACGCCTACCCTCCCACGGTCCTCATCCCCAAGGTTCTTCTCAAGCTGAGAGGCAGCAACACTATCCTGTTTCTGGTGGCCCCGTTTTGTTGGACCAGGTCTTGGACGACCGACCTCCTGAATCTGGCAACGGCCCCCCCACTACAGCTACCCACTCCACGAACGATGCTCAAGCAACCTCGGCAGACTCTGTACCATCCTTGTCCAGAACGTCTCCTCCTCCACGCCTGGAGGTTGTCCGGCAAGCCCTCACCGCTAGAGGCTTCTCAGGTGCGGCAGTGGACGCGATCGCTACAGCCCGCAGAGCCTCGACCAGACGAGTTTACGAGGGCAAGTGGAGAGTTCTCAGCACCTGGTGTGACGACAGACGCCTCTCCCCCACCGAGTTGACAGTCCCTCAGCTGGCGGATTTCTTCCTCTGGCTTTTTCACGACCAGCGTTTAGCTCCCATCACCATTCGAGGTTACCTGGCCATGATCGCTGATACTTACAGGCATCTGGGACGTCCCGACCCGGGCGCCTGCAAGGACCTCGCCGATCTGATGGGCCATTTCGGTCTGCATCGTCCCGCTCTATGTACACTGTTACCACGTTGGGACCTACCTTGGGTCCTTACTTGGCTCAACTCGGCCCGCTTTGAGCCTTTACAGCTGGCGAGACTACCGGACGTGACGAGGAAGACCTGCTTCTTGCTAGCCCTCGCCTCAGCCTCCAGAGTCAGTGAGCTGCACGCCTTCTCTACTCGCCCCACCTGTTTACAATTCCGGACGGACGGTTCGGTGCAGCTGCTTCCCGACCCGACCTTCCTAGCCAAGACCAGATCTCCACTCTTGGCACCACAATTGGTCACCCTACTACCACTCAGAGAACCACGCTCCAATCGAGAGTCCAGACAGCAGGACCCAGTTCGAGCGTTACGTGTGTACCTGCGCCGGACCAAGCCCCTCCGCAGGGGACGCACCCGCCTTTTTCTTCCTCTGTCCCCAGGTAGACAGGACATCTCAGCCCAGACTATATCCTCCTGGCTTCGGTGGGTGATACGATCCGCCTACCAGGAACTCGCCCCTGATGCAGCAAAACGCATGAGGATCAGGGCGCACGAGATCAGAGCCATGGCCACGAGCCTCGCATTCGAACGCAACTGTGCGGTCAAGGACATTGTGGCGGCTGTGGGCTGGCGAACAGAGAACACCTTCGCTCGCTTCTACCTGAGGGACCTCTCCGGCCAGCGGCAGAACCTAGCGCTGGTGGGAGACATCGTGGCGGCGCAACACTCCCTCCCGGCGCCCTAGGCGCCATAAGTATCTTCACTAAAATTAGAGGGAGGTTGCTTGGGGTGGACTCTTCTAGTAGCTTCGATGGCAGGGGTAGGGGCGGTTAGCGGCACCCACCTCCTTTTCGGGATTCTTCCTAGTGGTAATACCATCGGTAATGTGTTTTGAGAAAACAAACGTATTTTTCTTTAAAATAAGTTTTTTTGAAAAATACTTACTGATGGTATTACGCGAAGGTCCCTCCCACCTGCCCCGCTCGCCGCTGCTCCGCTAAGAAACTAACTGGTTGTTTGAGCACTGAGCACATGCGTGGTTGAACCGGAAGGGAGGCTACCGGGTTTCCGCCTAACCTATGGCGCCCCTCTCCTGCCATCATGGCCATTATCGTACACAACAATTTTTGGGCTAAAATTAGACTAGCTAAGAAACATTTCCTAGTGGTAATACCATCGGTAAGTATTTTTCAAAAAAACTTATTTTAAAGAAAAATACGTTTTACGGGACACTTTGGTTTGGCTTGTTGTCTGTGTCAGTGCTTGCATGAGGATGGGAATGCTATTCTTACAAATTGGTATTATTATTATTTGCATATTATTGAGTTGTCCTCTTATTCCCTTCCCTGCCAACAGACGTACATTTGGTTTCTGAAATCTGTGTTCACTGAACGACCAAAAGCCACAACTGTCCAAAGTACATGGACACAAAGTGATCTCAGCAAGAGGCATTGATCCTCATGAGCCCCCGCAGCCATGGGGGCTCATGAGGATCTATGCCTCTTGCAGTTAGATTGTGTTCACTTTTTCTCAGCAGTGAAGGGGTTAAGATTACATAACAGTTCAGGAGACGGATCAACCATAATAGGTCGAGAGTGGTACTAGAATAGCTTGGTGCCTATCGGCACCAAGATATTCTGGCACCACCCTTGTGCTGTCATAGCCAATGCTTTTCCTGTTATTTTGTTTTGAGTCTGAATATGTTCAGCTGTATTTTAGAAGCACACCTGTCATATCATTCTAACGAGTCGATGTTTGCTTTCTGCTGCAACAGGAGCCATTATTTGTTTGAGCACGAAGAAAACACTTTCTACTCAGAGAAGCTGCTTCAACAGGAAGCCATTTTCCAAACAGTCTTGGTGAGTACAGTACTTGCTGGTTGATTGGCACATTACATTATGCACTACTGTGATGGGGAGTCTTTTATCCCATTAAGCACTGGCACACTATGACAGGATGTTGATCAAACATGATAGTTCAAGGGTGGTATCAGAATAACTTGGCGCCTGCAGGCGCCAAGCTATTCTGATACCACCCATGAACTATCATGGTTGATCTGTCTCTGTCAACTGTGATGGAAATTCAAAAAAAAACAAACAACATAGTTTCATCCTCCATAATAAAAAAAAAACATAGTTTCATCCTCAATAATGAAAAAAAAAAATAGTTTCATCCTCAGTAATGAGTTATATAACATGGGGTTGTCTTTTGCTTACTCGCCCTTACCAGAATTCAAAATACTATGTCTATAGTTCGGTTGGCTCCAAAAGTCGGTGACTGATTTTTAACTTGTTGCAAAGGATCAGCTGTCTATACTTTTTGCAAGGGATCTGCTGTCTATGCTGCTATCAACAAAGCTGGATATAACAAACATCTAATATAACAAGATGAGGATTTTATCCCAAAGTCTACCATATTGTTTGGAGTTGACATGCGTTTTTCTTTTAGGAACATTCAGAGTTGTTCATATTTTTAAGCTTATCCATCTGATCCATTTCCCTCCTCTCTAAGCCAGTCTCTGATCAACACACATGCCGCGCACACAAATAAAGACAGACACAGGGCGCTTCCCACCATTAGTTTGCTCTGTGTAGCGACAGGAATTCTGAAGAGTAATAGCAAGAGCAGCAAAATGACGTCACTATAAGCTTGACGTCATGGCATCGCTAGTCCTATGATGCTGTGTACACAGTGATGCATTTGATGTTTCATGTCACTCGTCCGAAAGGCACGCAGCCACTTCCAGGTCTGACTGTTTTCTTTCACACAGCCTCTGCCAGGGCTGAATGTTTGATGGGAGTACATACTGGATCCAAAACTTGCAAAAATTAATTAATTATTAATAGCAAGAGCAGCAAAATGACGTCACTATAAGCTTGACGTCATGGCATCGCTAGTCCTATGATGCTGTGTACACAGTGATGCATTTGATGTTTCATGTCACTCATCTGAAAGGCACACAGCCTCTTCCAGGTCTGACTGTTTTCTTTCACACAGCCTATGCCAGGGCTGAATGTTTGATGGGAGTACACACTGGATCCAAAACTTGCAAAAATTAATTAATTATTGTTCAAAAAGTTGAAGAGGTACTGACAACGCTAGATTACGAACTCATCCAATGTCTACTTCAAAGCTAGCTATCCAAAATTCCAAGTGAATAGAACGAAAATTATGGATTCAGATGTGGGTCAACTGACTTTCTTTAAGCGGTCTTCCTAAATCAAACTGTCAGAAAGAGAGAGAGATTTTCTTTGTGTCAATTCATGTATAACAATGATGTGTGTGGTTCTTTGCCTCAGTTCAGCAACAGTGTATAACAACAGCAACAATGTATAATGTGGCTAGCGCTTTTATATCGCCAGCACTGTCTGAAGTTGAGAATTCTTCATGTCGACATTCATTTCTGCAATGAATTATTTTTTACAAAAAAATGAATAGATACAAAGCTGGTTAACGAACTCATCCAATATCTTTCTTGAAGCTAGCTGTATTCAAAATTTCAAATGAATATAACACAAATTACAGACTCAAATGTGGGTCAACCGACTTTGTATAAACGGCAATCTTTCTTTTTAATGAGTTATCCAATCTAAAAATGCTGAAAAGTACTTTGAGATACATCTTAAAGGAAGCATTTCCTAAATTTTCAGACCTGTATGTACACAGACACAGGAGAAACTTGTGTCTACACACACACACACACACACACACACACACACACACACACACACACACACACACACACACACACGGCGTTTCCCACCAAATGTACGTTCAACAGCGCGGTTCGGTGTAGCTAGGCATGACATAATTTTTATCGTGTTACCTCACTGTCAGAGGTCATTTGCATGCTATGGAATGTGCTCCGACCAGCCCCATCTCAAAGTCTACCATATTTTCTAAACGGTAGACAACAATGATTTTATTTTAGGTCTATGCAACACATTTTTTCAGCAGAACATGTTTTGAGCAACCACTCTTATAAAAGATCACCTGTCATGAAAGACTTTGTAGGTGGCTGCAACCATCTAAATGATGGTCTTTAATGACGTGATACGTTTTACCCTTCAAGACCTCTCTTGAGTGCGCCTGTCGTTTAAGACCACTTTGTCATGGAAAAATTCTGTAAAACAAATTCTGCTGTATATGTAGGAAATTCACCATGCTCGTTTTTGCTCCTGTAATTTCAGGAAATGTGCTGGTCATTTTCTGGACAGGCAGACTATGTGGTTTCTGCATTGTCAGTCCTGATTTCAGAGCTCAAGGCCTGTGTGGCAGTGTTGGAAACCAATGCAGCTGGTATGTGTTCTTAAGACAATTCATCCCTGCCACAGGTAGTGGATCAACCATGATTGTTCAAGGGCAGTGCCAGAATAGCTTTGCACCATTCTGATTCAAGAGGAGTGCCAAGCTATCATTTCACCACTCTTGACCTATCATGGCTGATATATGACTCCTGAAGTGCATGTAGTCCTCAGAGCACAGCTCCCAAATTAGGGAAATTTTGACCTAAAGCTTGACCCCTTAACTGCCGGGGCAAGGCTTCCCAGCTGCAAGAGACATAAACCCTCATGAACCCATGTGACTACAGGGGTTCATGAGAATTCATGTCTCTTGTTAGTTGTGTTCTTTATGCCTAAATTTGTCTCATTTACAGCTGTGTTCTTCGTACGAATGTTGTTCAGTGTGCAGTCTTTTCAGATGCAAAATTTGTGATCACCGCCAGCAAAGGAGTTAAATGACTAGGGGTTAAATGCTGCTGGCAACACTATACAACACTTCGACAGCTATGGATGCAGGGCGCCTTGAATGAGTTAATCAGATCTCTCTGTTTTAAGCGTCTGATTGGTTGTGTGTGTGTGTGTATGTTATGTTCATTTTCAGATCTCTCTGTTTTAAGTGTCTGATTGGTTGTGTGTGTGTATGTTCATTTCCAAAGCTGTAAAATTTATTTGTATACTTAACCCTTGTCATTCGGAATACACCAGTGGGTGAAATAAGTTTGACTAAAATAGTTCAAGGGTGGTGCCAGAATAGCTTGGCGCCTCTAGGCGCCAAGCTATTCTGGCACCACCCTTGAAGTACAGCCATTGGTCTATATCCTTATCTGTAAGTACTGTAATGTAGCTTGCATATGGCAGTATACAAATTTGAAGCTTTCAGCCTCAGTATGATGTGGGTTAACTCCTTTTCTCCCTCACTCTAGGCCTGCCTGTGTACAACATGTGGGGAGAAAGCGGCGTGATGATTTCCCTAACAGGTCTGGTGTACCAGGCACGTGTTCTCACTCAGTGCTTTGCTCTCTCATCCTCCAAACCTCAAGTGGGCGCAGACCTGCCTCAGCAGCTGACTGAAGAACTCAGCAGAATTGTCACAGTGAGTGCTGTGTTAGCACGTTGAGACCTGCATGGCAGTTTAGACAGACAGATTGACCATGATAGTCCAAGAGATAGTACCAGGAAGTGCCAAGCTGTTCTTGAAGTATGATGGTAAATCCATGTCATGTTGTGGCAATTCAGGGCTCAAATGCATGGGCTAAGTGTGCATTAATTTCGAAAGGATAGGTGCTGGTACTGTTCAAGCAATGCTACGCCCTTAACCCTTTTCATCCTGATATGTATGTACACCACTGCTTGAAATTAATTTGACTATGATAGTTCAAGGGTGGTGCCAGAATAGCAAAATGGTCTATAATGGTTGATCTATCTCCTAATCTGTAATGTAGTCTTCATATGACAGTAAGCAAATTAAAAAAATCAGCCGCAGTATGTAATGGGTTGACACTCATTGAGTGTGCTGAGAGGCACATGAAAAAATGTTTGTATGCTGCACTAATAGGAGACGATGTAAATCCTCAGTTCTCAGGAGTACTGCGTAATGTTGCATTCAGTGATCAGAAAAAGATTTTTCTAAAGTGTGTGTCTGTGAGGTTACATTGTAATTTGTATAACTACTTGAAAATACAGATACATAAGTAATCAAGGTAAAAAACAACAACTTTTCTGTATATGGGCTAATTCATTTTTTAGCATTCAGGTGAGATGTGCTCTTTTTCATCTGTTTCAGATTCCAAACATCCATCCAGCACTTTCGTCGTTTCTTAGCAGAGTGCAATAGCCCTTATCATTCGGAATAAACCAGTGTGTGAAATAAGTTTGACTAAAATAGCTCCAAGGGTAGTGCCAGAATAGCTGGCGCCTCTAGGCGCCAAGCTATTCTGGCACCACCCTTGAACTCGAGCCATTGGTCTATATCCTCTTCTGTAATTACTATAATGTAGCTTGCATATGGCTGTGTACAAATTTGAAGCTTTTAGCCTCAGTATGATATGGGTTAATCGAGAGAGAAAGGAAACCTGCTTGGCCTTCAAGCTCCCTGCCTTGTTGATGCGCCTGTTCTGTGAAAGTCTGACTCTGCAGTACTATGATCTAAGCCATTACAAATATCCAGAGGCTGGTTTTGTAAAAAATTGCTTATTGTCCTATAAAGGCTGCATTACAAATTAGGAGATAGATCAACCATTTTAGTTCAAGGGTGGTGCCAGAATAGCTTGGCGGCCAGAGGCGCCAAGCTATTCTGGCACCACCCTTGAACTCTCACTCAAGTTCATTTCAAGCAATGGGTGTATCAGGATAATAAGGGTTAATTGAGCACTTTTGTTGTAATACCAAGTTGGAAGGCATGTTCCGATGACTGTACCAGTTGCAGAAAATGGTAGTTCAAGGGTAGTGCCAGATTAGCTTGGCACCTGCAGGTGATTTATGTGTATTCAGTCCTGATGCACTACAGTTAGATTGAGAGATCAACCATGTATGCTCTAGGGTAGTGGCAGATTAACTTGGTGCCTGTAGGTGCCTACCCTAGAACATGCATGGTTGATCCGTCTCTCAGTCTCACTGTAGTACAACAGGACAGATTGCATATGCATGTACATTACATGCATATGTTTTTGTTTATGACTGGAAAATTTGCTGATATGGAATTTTAGACAGCTTTCAAGTGGTGTGAAAATATGTTGTGTTCTAATTTGTCCAAGATACTTTTTACTTACTTTATACACATGCATCAGATTTGTTCTGTAACAGGAGATTAGCTGATGTGAATACTGCTTTTGATTATTATTCTGTTTCAGCAATATCAGTTTCCTTCGAGTTTGATGCGAAATCATTATTTGACAGATGCATGTCACTTTTTTTTTTTTCTTTAATGGTTAAGTAAATAATACATAATTTTACTAATTGCTGAACTGAGGTGTGTTGTGCTGTTTATATTCTTTTTTTAGAAGATAGCAGTGCCTTTGGGCACACACACACATACACACACACACACACACACACACACACACACAAACAAAACACACATAAACACTAGCAGCATGTAGCATGGGAAAAAATCTCTACAGTAATGTTACTGACAAGGACATGCCTTTGATTGCACAAGCACATTTATATAAAGCAAGTCACAACAGTCAACTTGAACAGATCACATGAATTGTGCGGTGTGCTTCATTACAAAAAATCACATCACATATTGTAATATTACTCCTATTTCAACAAAATGTACTGGTAGAAGAAATATGATCAGAAATTGCACATACCCATCAAAATTATTGTATAATCATCATCATCAGTCCCTTGCCCTAACTGGGCGTTGGGGGGACTGAAAGGCAGCAGCAACAGACAGTGCTCTCCACTGAGTTCTATTTTGGGCGGTGGCAAGCAAGTCTGGCATCTCGAGTTCGGTCCATGCTTACAAAAATAACAACCAAGTAGAACTTGTATTAAAAAAGGAGTCAACACATATTGATCCCAGAGATAAAACAATAGAGTCCCGATAGACAATTAATTCAATAGAGCCGCATCAGTCATTAATTTACATCATTTTTTAATATCATATTTTTGACCCCAATTTTACCCCCGTTAATTCTGAATCAACCCTTTGATTTTAAAAACTGACAAGCATGACTGATGCGGCCTTATTGATCTGATTATCTTACGGGACTCTATTGTTTTATCTCTATAACTATTGTCTCTATCAACACCTAATGACCTTAATTAATTACTAATTACGGTCATTAACTTTTACATGACCGTTTCTCTCAATATTGCCAGAGTCGATTTCCGAAAAACTCACATGCTCTGTCCCGCACATATCATTTCAGTTCACGCATGACAAGACTCAATGCCAAACCCTCTTTCAATGAGTCGGGTAAAAGCTTTCACAGCGCCATTCACACGTCACGCGTCAAAAGGCCTATAGAATTGTGTTGTGCAGGGGGACCGCTCAGTGCAAACAATATAGAATTGGCTCTGTTTAAGCACGACTCTGAAACATAACAGTCAAATATACGTGCACACGCACAAGCACAGACACGCCAGTTGCAAACCAAGATAATTCAAGGGCAGTGCCAGATTGTCATACAAGTTATATACACAGGCATACATACACACACACACACACACACACACACACACATACCAACACATAAACACACACACGCACATGCACACGTACGTACGTACATACTAACATAAACACGCATATACTGACTTGAATACATAAATGCAAACAGGTACACGACTTTTTGAATCAGCCCATGCGTGGACAAAAGCCTTTTTCAAGCATAATGGCTTGTTATGATATGGGTAGGGGACAGCCCTGGGGGGCACGCTTGTTATTTCTTTTCATAACATCTACAAATATCTAAGTGCATTCACGTACACGGCGCTTTGAATCAACCCATACGTGGACAAAAGCCTCGGCGTTTCTATGTACGCGCGCCGTCTGTTGCTACTGACTTATTTGTGCTTGAAAAGAACACACGATCGGAGTGCACTTAGAAAAAGCAATTACCTGCTTACATAGATCGATTTAATATAACCAACACTCTGATCAAGTAGGGACCAAGTGAACTTTTAAACACACACACACACACACACTCACTAACACCCAAACAACACAGACACACATACACAACTTACCGGTTTACAGAGCTTACGTCATACATCTCAACCGGTAAATGGTCCAATGAATAAATTATAACACATTCGGTCATTTTAACACTAACCGGCAATAATCAGTCCTATCCGCTCATGTCTGATCCTAAAATCGATCTTGGTCTTTCCAAAATGTTATGCATATCTAAATTAGGAACAAGCCTGACTAGTCTTAACGCTACCCGACCAGACTGGCCGAGCAAGTTTTGTGAGCCCCGGTTTCTATACACTGTATCGTGTTGATTTTCAGTTGCCAGTGGGGTGAGGCACTGCATGACACCGCAATCTATTCATATGACATTTCAAGCCCACTACCAAATGAGTGCCAACCGACCCTTGATAATAAACAACATATGTTATGTCTTGAGCAAAACAGGTTTTGTTAGGGGCAGGTAAACTTTATGCTTTCATGACTGTTAAGCCTGGAACTGGTTCAAACCAGAATGAGCTTTATTGTCAGTTTTTCGTATATATCCCAGCCCACAGCAACGCGCCACCAAACATGAATATGGATTTTGGCGAAAACGCTGTGAGGCGACAAGCGACTCTCCGTAAGCGGCATAGTGCTCTTGAAATGAAAAATAAACAATATGTTCAAAAATTGGAACTACAGAAAGAGAAAATACAGAAGCTGAAAAAGGATTATACAGAACATATGAATTATGAAACAAAATTTGTGGATTTGCTTGTAAAGTATGAACGTAATATTGAGGTGTTTCCAGACGTGCAAAAAAAAGTATGCTGCATTTGTAGAAAGAAAAAAAAAGATTTATGAGAGATATTACCAAAGCAGAGGAAAAGGAGAAATCTATTGAGAAGGATATACAGATGAATGAAAATAATGCAAGGGTAATCTTTTCAGAAATGCAAATATTAGAAAATAGCACATCAGTCAAAGAAATGCATGCTGCTATGGCACAGAGAAAAAAAAAAATAGAGATGCAACCACAAGTGGTGTCAATGGATACAACGGAGTAGTTTCACAGTGCTAGGCCGCTTATTGAGAACGGAAATTTAAGCGGCTACATTGCTCTCGGCTTTGTACATACCATCAAATTTTACACACCACAGAATATTTTTATCTTAGTGTGGTGTGTTGGAAAATCACTTTCACAATGGTATGCGTTTTCACAACGCAGCCCGGGAGTGCCATGTTCGAGTGTTTTTCCTAGGGTTGTACCACAGCTCAGCACACGGACACACACACACACAAACCACATCTGAGAGCAATTCACGTTTGGCTTGGACAATGTGGTCTTTGGTACAAAATAGGTGACCACTAAAAAATTTTCATCTTCTTCTGGGCTGTCAAAGGTTTTTGACCTTTCTGATGAGACTAATTAAGTCGAAACAGCTCCCCCCGCCTTGGCTCAAAGGTAAGTGTTCCATTTTTATTTTACTTGTCTGTAACTGTGTATCCAGGCTTTTGAAAACTTATCTCGGGCTATATGTGGTGCGGCACAGGCCGTGTGTGATAACTAGTATGTTACATCTGATGTTTCATTTGGCTCTCACTTGATCAGGGTGTGATTTATAATTTACTGCAAAGCCAATAATCGCCAATACTGTGTCAGGTTTGTTTGCTTAAAAGGACAGGGTTATTGTACATGACATTACAATTGAAATCTGTGAAACATGTCATTTATAAGCCCACTGAGAGAGACACAATATTGGTCTGGGGTAAACTCAAAAACTATTGGTTACATTTTGCTGAATGGTACAAACGTATAAAGTTACTATTAATGTACTTCCTAGGAAACATGATTTTGCTTGATAACAATTTTTGTTTTTTGTTTTAATTTTTTAATTACATTATAAATGAACCCTGATGAAATCTTTCTATTGAATGATATCAATGCTGTAGAGAACAAAGACTTAGACTCAAAAAAACAGCGGCTTTTGTCTGTGATTGTCTCAGGCAAATCAAAGGCTTATCTGGGTAGACAATACATGACAGAGGATATTGAATCTCTAAGCTCTGACGAACTAATCAAGCTTCATTCAAAATATGAAAACCACATCGCTTCACTAATGACTCGTGATTTGAGTCGATCTCTAGTATGCCTATACACAAAAGCAGTGAGTCACTTTCTACCTGTGGATAGTGACAGCCTATCACACGACCTTGAAAGCAATCCTATTGTTTCAAGTTCAATTGGCAAATTAGCATGTGTCATGTTTTACAAGTTTGGAAATTACCTTGCACCTGTTGTAACATTGCTTGTTACTGGGAGTCATATTGATTTTTCGAAAATAAATTTTACTGCAGAAGAAAATGGACAAAACCCAGACGACTCCACAACTGAACCCCGACCCTGTTTTGACACAGGTTCAAACTGTGACGAAGACTAAAAGTCCAGGCAGGGTTGAGGCTGGAAAAAGATTAGCTGAATATAATAGGCAAAAAAAATTACAGCTTCAAGCGCAAACAGAAAAGGCTCATGTGACTGACCAGGCGTTAGGACCGTTAGGACCGTCAAGACCGTCAGAACTGTCAGGACTTTCAACACCCCTGTCACACCCACATCAAAGTGAAAGACCTTCAACCCAGTCTAATTCTGAAACAGCAAAATATGTAGTTGCCGGATTTGTTGTCGGATTTGGTTACGTAGGTTATCAATTATACAAAAAATACAAACCACAGACTCGTACAGTGACCAAAAAATCAGACACTCCAAAAACAAAACCAGAAGTCGCCACATTACCAGTAACACCCAAAGCCGTTGACCCATTTTATATGCAGTAAATAAAAATATTATTTTAATTTTTCTTGTATTAGAAAATGAGCGACACAAAGAACATAATGAACCTTGTCTATCACTCTGCCGTAATCAGTGGATTAGCAGTAGCTTATTCTATGCTGGGGAAAAGTCTACTCAAAATGAAATCAGCAGACTTGAGTAGACTCGATTTCGAAGACAGCGCTAAGCTAATTGTAGTTGTCACAGCGTCGATTGCTACTAAAGACTTTCTTGTCAAGCAGGGAATTATTCCTGAAAATGTTTCTATGTAAATAAAAATAATATGGCGACGATAGCTATTATGATTGGTGGGGCAGTTGTTAACGCATTGGCTTTCAGTGGCTCTAATTATCTCTTTTCAAAAATGGGTAGAGAAGAGAGTGCAGAAGAATTGAAACGCCATAATGAAGCATCTGAAAAACTTGCTCAAGCCCAACAGGATTATGAGAAGCAAAGAATTGAGAAACTTGATTTCATCAATGAAAAACTCAGGCTTGAAGGTCACGCACAACATACGTTTTCAAATACAGACGAAGCAATCAGGGAATATTTTCTTGTCACAGGTGAAGACATGTCTATCCCAAAACCGAAACTAAGTGACTATTACAAACCAAGCACACAACAAAGAAACGGGGAGATAATCTTTGTTCTAGTGGGAATGACATTTGTTTATTTTACAGGAGTTTTCATTGCTAGAAAAAATGGCAGCCGAAAATAAACTATCAAAAATATATTACTCTCCATCAGGCTATTGGAAAGGAGCAACCGCTATTCAGAAATTACATGCCGCTGTGGGCGGAGATATAGCACTCAATCAAGTCAAGCAATGGTTACAGAGACAAGCAATTTGGCAGATATATCTCCCTGCTCCAAGAAAAATAACAAGACCCCATTTTGAAAACACTACCCCAAATGACACACACCAAATGGACCTTTTGTTCTTACCACATGACACAATAAGAAAGAAACGATACAAGTATGCATTAACTGTTGTAGACATTGCTTCAAGGTACAAAGACGCTGAACCCATATCTGACAAAACTGCTAACACTGTTGCGACTGCTTTATCTAGTATCAATAAAAGAGGCCCTTTAAGATACCCCAGACTTGTACAAGTTGATGATGGATCAGAATTCAAAGGTGCAGTTAATCATTTATTTGCTAAGCATGGCGTACTGGTCAGACGAGGCATTCCAGGTGTGCACAGATCACAGGCAATTGTTGAAAACTTTAACAAACAGTTATCAGAAAGACTTTTCAGTTACCAGTATTCTAAGGAACTCATGCATGACACCCGGAACACTGAGTGGGTTAAGAGATTACCACATGTGATAAAAGCAATGAACAATGAAGGACACCCAAAGCCTGCTGATGCTATTAAATTGAAAACAATTACAGAGCCAAAAACAATGTCAACCCAGGCACCGCTTGCACCAGACACAAGTTTATTTACTAAACAGGTGAGATATTTATATCAGCCAGGGGAGGCTGAGAACGATGACAGACGCAGGGCAACAGACCCTATCTGGTCAACGTCCGTTCATAATATTAAAAAAATAATTCCCGGCGCAGACGCAACAATATATTACCTGTATGACCCTGCGCCACAGAGGGCATTTGTCAGAGAAGAATTACAGATTATTCCCTCAGACACCGTTACTCATTTCAGTAACTAAGTCATCAATTAATTCATCAACCAGTTCATCACAAATGTCTTCAGATAACTTGAGTCTGTAATGCCCAGGTGCATAAGCCTTTTCCTTACTGTGAAACACTCGTTTCGTGTCTCCAACTGCAAGTGATTTCTTATGTGTTTGAATCATTTCAAGATTATGTTTATTTGATCTCAGTGACTTGTTTGGATAATCAGGCATCAATGCACCATCTAACACTTGCTTGTAATGTTCATGACGTATGTCTTTATTTTTTATTGCTGTTTTTTTTATTCCTTTGGCTTTTGACTGACTACCTTTCTGATGCAGTATAGAATACATTTTTGATCTCAGTCCAACATACTCAACTATTGGCACACCATTTAGTTCATCTTTAAACTTACCAGGTACTTTCTTGTTTTGTGTGCTAAACAGTGGATGGTCTTTAGGATAGTCAGATGTGTCATACATGTGTAGTTCTGTTTTCATGTCTTCATAAAAGTCTTCAGTACACACATCAATGATCATAGAGTCAGTGTCAGTGTATAACAATCGACACTCAGGATACTTTGGTTTGAAGTAATCATAATAAAATTCAAGCATCAACAGTTTTGACAACTCAAGAATTGCCATACCAATGAATACTGGCTTGTCCAGTTTAACAATCTTTTTTTTGAGTGACACTGCATACAATGATGAATGAAACTCTTTGTACCCTGTGTACTGAGGCTTGCCTGTAAGTTTAATTGCACCCAATTCAGTTGTGACCAGTCTCACATCTTTTCTGTGATGAGGATTTTCCATCGTCTTGCCAAAACAGGCATTGTTCATAAGCTTAAAGAAGTCTTTGTCAAATGCAGTGTTGCCGTCTCTGGCACGAAGGGTTGTGTTCTTCATTATATAATCTTTCATGAAAGCACTCTGATCAAATTGAATTCCTCTGTGAACTTTCTTTAGTACTAACCCGTGTCTGATGTAAAACTGTAGCAAGCGGTAGTGACAAACGTAATTAAATTTGTCATTTAGATTTGGTACAAGTTTAGTGTCTTCTTTTTTTCCTGTCATACTCATTTTCTCAACAGCCAACGGATAATCATTGTGATAATCATGTAGGTGGTGAGGGTACTCCAGGTCTACTTCAAAGATCCAACCCTTAGGATCGTTTCGGTCAAGATTCATAATATTGTTTGTTAACCCTGACTCTGTTACGTCGTACTGTGACAAATCATACAGACAAAAGTTTTTCAAGGGCAATAATTCACACATCGCCCAGCCATAAAGGTTATTAGCGTCAAGGTACGTAATGAATGACCTTGACCCAGGGTTTGAGGGGTCAAAGTTCGGGTCATCCAGATATTTATTATTTGCTCTGGCGTAGTTATTTGCTGCAATACTAATGCCACCTCTCAATCCGCGTTCTACCATTTCACCCATCGTACGATCAGACAACAGGTCTATAAATATCTTACTGGATTTCAAAAATGCATCCCATGTCATGCCAGGACTAGTTATGTAACAAGCAGGGTCAAGCTTGTAGTGTAACAAACCCTTTTCACGGTAACTTTCAAATACGTCTGCTAGCAAGCAAACGTCAGCTTTCAAGTACTGGTCATGGTAGTCACCAATTGTCTGACATCCTAACTTATCCCACGCATCAAGAGCGTGTTGATATTCAGAGTCAGAAATACCTTTTCCAGTTAGTGTAGAATAAAATTTCTCTTTTGGTGGCAGTCTTGTTTCCTCAAACACAACCCAGTGATCAATGTACTCATACGGATACACACCTTTCTTAACCAAGTCTGGTTCAAAATATTTACTTGTTATTGGATACTCAGTCAGTCCTTCTGCCAGACTAGCAAGACCTAAAGACAAATGTTGCATGGAGTCATAAAATGCTAATTTATCTAACCTAAAAGTCAAGTATTTCTCAGTTGTCTGGGCAATACAACTTATGTTTTTGTACGACTCATCTACAGCCTGCATGATAATGTGTGAATCATATCCTTTGAGATTGTGGAAAAAGATTGGTAGTTTGTATGTCTTAGGATCTGTTTTTAATAATAAGTTACAATTGTTATGAGCAGCACCTCTGTAACGTCCAGTTATGTGATCATGGTCACGAACTTTATCACCCCCCAGAGGTTGTTCACAAATCCAACACATCACAGCTGTATCAAATTTTAGTTTGTCTTCTTCTGTCATCACCAGAGGCATCTGACATGTTGTGAGATATTGTACTACCTGACTATACAGATGTCTCATTTCTGTTAAAAACAGACATGCTGCATTTTCACCTCTGTAGATAACAGGCTCTGAATGCAAACCGTCTGACCTAACAAGAATATATCCAAAAGAACACACCACTTGGTCACTCAGTTTTATAGTCTTTGGTAATGATTCTGGAACAGGACCTTCATATGGTACAACCAGTGATTCGAAATCAGCGTACACTACAAACGGCAACTTTTGCTGATTCGCATAGTTCTTAAAATACACTTGAGTACCAGGATCTGGGTACTTAAGTACAGTCTGTATATCATCAGGTGACCTGCAGTGTAAAACATGTTTGTGTGCCACTGCAATAGAGGAAAACCTCTGTAAACATCTATTACAAAATTCCTGTTTGCCCTTGTGTTTTGTTGTATGATTATGAATTAGACGTGACATATTTCTGATAATTGTGTAGTGAAAGTTATTGTCATCGCCGATTAATAACATGTCAACATGTTTATCTTCTGACTGCCCATATGTTGGAGCCAGCGTTGATACTCTAATGGGTTGTAACTTGTCAACAGACACATTATCCCACACAAACACATTTACAGATATGCCAGGATTTAATTTTTCAAACAAGTCTATGTCCTCTATTTTAACAGGGAACTCAATGCCACTAAAATCAAGTTCGTTTACAAATTTGGTGTAGTTAGAAACACGTTCAGGTTTTATTTTTACAAAGTGTAGTTTAGCAAGCACACACCACATAAAACAATAGTTGTCATTGTTCTGTATGTTGACGACAGCCTTTTTGTTTACTACTTCTGTTGGCAGTGGCAACCATGCTTTACCTAATATAGGATGATACCTAGACTGCTTTAGTTGTAGTTCATGTACATGTCCTTCGTGCCAGCCAGACCCCTTCATTTTTGCACTGTCAATTGCCTGTAGAAAGTCTGGTAATAGTCTGTCTCTAAACACGTTCTCCAATTCCCTTCTTGTGTTAACAGTGTGTTGTCTTGTTGATATATACGATACAATTACCTCACCGTCCACCCTAGTGAATTCTATTTTAGCAACAATCTGAATCTTAACACTGCCTGTGAGAAGATTTTGCTGTATGACAGAAAAAGAGTTTTCTATTGATTCGTAAACATTATTAGTATTGGATATGGGTAAGTTTGTTGTGTGAAACACGTTACGTAGGCCTGATGGGCCAGGGTTTGATGGGCCAGGGTTTTGAACATTGTCCGTCATTTTTATTTGACCGACAAAATAATAAATGAAAAAATATTACTGCTGGCTCACCTTGTGTAATACCACTTTATTAATTGTAACACTGTCAATATAAACATTTAGTTTGCGTAGTTGTTTAAATATGCTATAACAAACTTCCCCTAACCAACCATAGTTGGTATCATCAACTTTAAAAGTAGGTGTCTTTAAATCAACTGTCATGCGCTCCACATCTGGATGCTCATCAACATAATCCAAAGTCACACTATATGTAGCATATATTTCTGATGGTGCTGAAAGGCTTATGTTAGTCTGTTTGGGTGATGTTATTAAATCAGTAAAGTGCATAACATCTTTGAAAAGGTGTGTGAGATCAAGCACCTGTATGATTTGTCCGTCTGTCATTTTTATTGGACAAACAAAAGAATAAATTAATTTACATCAATTTACTAACCCACACCCTGTGGGCTGATCTGTCTTTAAAATGAGCTTTAGATGCTTAGTTGATTTCAGTTTATTTTTTACATCATCACGTTCAAGCTTATTTGGTATTACATCATTCTCTCTGAGACAGTCTTCAAAGCTGTCACGATCCTTACAGTAAAACAAACAGATAAACTTTAACTGTTCTCGAAAATCTTTTAGTACAGCATTATATTTCTGAGTGAGAATCCATACACTGACATTTGCGTGTCTGCCACTGAAGGCAAGTTCTGCTAGAGTGTTTCTCTTCTTGACAATGTCTTTCTCTGCTGAACAGTCATCAACAATAAACAATGTTGGCTGTCCTTCAAATTGCTTGTAAAAATATTGTAGGTAGTCATTCAGTTTTTTCTCAGGGTCGACTAAATATATGTTGTTGTCAGTCCAAATAAATAAACGGTTGTGATAAGCTTTGTTGTGTTTGATTGTAGGACAAAATATGACAATGTTTTCAAAATGGTGGATGTATCTTGTTTGTAATAAGTCAAGTACGAATTGAGTTTTCCCACACCCTGTGGCACCAACAAATAAGCCACAGTGTGGGTCGAGTGTCATTAAGCTCAGGTTCATTTTAATACACAATATAATTTTAATATATGTGTCCACTCAGTCTGCTTTCTGCAATATTGAGTTGTGCATCATATATCAGGTACAAAAATATGTTTATGGCTGCAGCAGTTTCAACCTTCTTTTGTATCTGAATTGTTATTCCATCACTACCATTCTCGACAGTTCGACCTGACCCATGAAGGTAATCATCATCTGTACTACGAAGGTCTAACCAAAGTGCATACTTGTTTGTCAGGTATTGCCCGATCCTAACATCATACAGATGTAGATCTTTGCACGCAATGTTTGCTGGTTTATCTCTAATCCTTCCACCCGCAAAATACTTTGTGATCTCATCGTAGTGTTGATAAGGTAACATTCCTGAAGCGTACACTTGATTAGGACGGCCTTCAATTGTGCAGGACAAATGTGTAATCTTAGGATTGTAGAATTTTTCTGAATCCCTTTTGTATGGACTCACCGGTTCAACAAACAACATAAGAATACCTTTCAGTGACCTAGCAGGCGTGTTTAAGTTTATGTTCCACATTGGGTCGCTTTTGTCTTTGGGTATTAAACTATGTCTAATCACCCTGTCATAATAAATTGGAAGTCTTGACTGATACTGATTTTGAATGAGTCTGGCTAGTTCAGTGTGTGTGACAATTTCATATTCCAAGGAAATGTTAGAGATCTTGTATGTTGCATCTGTGGCAGATGATTTAATAACTTTGGAGTAGTCATTGAAAGTTAGTTCAAAGCTCAGACGGTCATTCAGTGCCCCTTGATAATAAGGCAAATGTGCTGTGAGGATTTCAAACTCAAGTGGAATGTAAAATCTGGTTCCATATGTTTCTGCTATAATAACTTCCTTTGGTACCCCAGTAGTTGTTTTGTCTCCGGCATTGATTCGAAGTTTACCAACATTATCTGGCTGTATGCCTTGATAAATACGATCCTCTTGTTCTTCTCTTGTGAGCCAAAGGTCTTTGTAACAGTAGAATACATCTGAGTCATCAAGACTAAACACTTCCTGCCCTTCAAGTTTTACTTTAATAGTTCTAACAATTGCTCTGCCAAGATTGTCAACCAGTGTTCTGTTCACATCTGCGTCTGATGATAGTTCAATATTAAATGCAAGGCGTGCAGTGCCAGGAACAATAACATCATTGGGACCCAGGTTTGGAAACTTGACTGTAAGTGTTTGGTTCTGGTCTATGGTACTTGGATTGTTTGTGATGACGATTGATTGTCTTATGCCCTTAACACCCAGAGGCTCACGTAGTTTTCTGTATGGGTCTAACTTTGATCCGTAAGACTGTGTCATTTTTATTATGCACAATAAAAAATAATAAATTAATAAAACAATGGCAGCAGGAGGATTTAATCATGAAGATTTTGAAATGGATGACACGTATGATTTTGGTAATACAACAGATATGGCAGATATGGCAGATATGACTGGTACAAGAAATATTTACAGTTTACGTCACAAACTTTTAGAAACCAAAGTAAACTCATTTTATGATCATGTTGGTGGCCGCCCAGACAACATAGACCCTAACCAGTTTGAACTTGATGGCAAGGGTCATTTATATTTAAATACTGTTGACAAAGGAAAAGTACTATTGACTAACAAAAAAGACCCTAGTAGGTTTAGGGCTTTAAGTACAATAAAAAATGAAGGTGGTGTTGGTGCCTTGCGTCAACTTGGTATTGGTGGGTCTCCTGTCACGCCAAGACTGGCTAGTGTGCTTCATGACACGCAAACAAAGTTGCCAACAGGGCAACAAATTGAAATGGCACCAGTAACAAGCCTACCAGAAATAGCAAACACAGTGATACAAGAAACCTCATTTACTGAAGGACAAATAAATGATGCTATGAAAACAATAGATGACCCACCTTTGTCAATGAGAGAGATTATGGGCTTGGATAAATCACTGCAGACGATAAGAGGTGAGATGGTTAATAATGTTGCCAAACTAGGTGAGCTTGATAAACACATAGAACGTGAAAAAGAAAAACTGGCTACAGCAGACAATGGAAATCTTGACACAGAAATAAAAGAAAGAATACAACACAGATTAAATGATTTGCAGATAGAAAGATCAGGACGGTTAGAAACAATTAGTATTGGAAGACAAAAACTGAAATCACAGGTCAACAGAATTAGAGAAACTATTCAGAAAATACTTCACGAAGACACAACTCTGGCTGAGAGACTGAAAACACTTTTCAGAGAACAGGGTATTACAATTGCTAGTTTAATTACAGCTCTTGGGTTTATTATCAGTACTGTTGTGTTGGCTGTCTCCGGCAGTGGTGGTGGAGCACCTCTGGCACCAGCACCACCAACCCCTGGCCCCCCGGCTCCAACAGACCCAAAAGACTTACAGTCATGGGTAAAGAAACAACTGTCTCACATATCAAACTTGCTTAAGAAATTGGCTGTGAAAGCAGTGGACGCTTTGCCTGGCATTATAGGCACTGTTGTCAGTTGGCTGATTAGTACAGCGGCAAAGGCAGTAGGGTTTATGGCAGAGCATGTGTGGGTCTTTTTGGTTACAGTAGGAGGGTTTTGATTGATTGTACATTGCTTAACGTCCCGACAGCAACAAGGCTTTCTCAGGACGTGCCTGCATTGCTTGTGAAAAAAAACTAAACAGAAAATTGAATGTATGTCGCCAGCCGGTCAAATACATTAAATAAACCTACAACATGGGGCATAAATAAAGCTAAGACCATTTAGCAACACACATCCAATATCAAGAGCTACAGGCAGTGCAGACAGTAGGGAGAGTTTTAAAAAGGCAAATACAGGTGAATGGACAAAGGGTAGACAGAAACACATGCCCCAGAATAGAGAGAAAAACCCACCCTGTGGGGCTGACCAGGGTGACCCTGGGAACTAAAATATACCTAACCCCACCCAAGTCCCCCAGGGCAGACCCGGGTGGGGCACAGCAGGAGGGTTGATGGTGGGTTATTTAATGAAACAGATAAAGAAGTAATACTCCTAATCCAGTGAGGCCTATTACCAATGCAGTTCTCTCTGACTCATGAGTGTCAGGGGTTGGTGTAGGGGTTACCGCTTGTATGAGTGCCGGTGTTGGGGCCAGGGCCGGGGTTGGGGGTTTTACCGTCTGTAATGATTTTAACGGCTGTACATGTGTGGTTGTGGCCCCTAAGTTTACAGATTGATTGAGACCTAGTTTTTGACCAACACCTGCAACAACTATTTCATTATTATAATTTGTTATTGTACCCATTTGGAGTTGAAGGTCAGATGGTAACATGTATAACCCGATGCCAACTACAAAGTCAACTTTTGATCTGGCATATCTGAGTACGTCTTGATAGCGTTGTATGCTAGATGGGAGATCAACTGTTGAGTTAATTGAATCTTCAAGATTTGCAAGAAACTGTTTTTGTGCTTCAAATTTACCACTTCCATTCAAAATGTTTGATTTTGTTAGTGATTGTGCACCTAGTATACACCAGACATATGTTCTGATTGACTCATTGACGCGCTCGACTCCTGCTTGAGTAAACCCGTCACTTTTGTCTAAAATAAATGTGGTCCAGGCGTTAGACTGTTTCTGTTCTATTGAGCCTAACCAGACTTGTGATTTTGATGAGAATGAAGTGTAACCAGGGTAGTAATCTTGTGGGTATTGTCTGTGACTCAAAGCGTAATACAATGTACCAATGCCGTGGTGATCATCAAGTTTTTGTGTGAAGTCATACTTAGTGCTTATGTTAAATTCATTACAGATGCGTTCAAATGCTTTCATATCCATGGGGTTATTAAACCTGTTGAAACTGGATTCAGTTGGTAGAGGTGTATGCAGTTCTGACAGTATACGTCTAAGCTGGTAATAAACATGGAAATGATACACAGACCTAATCAGTTTGTTTGAGTGATTCAAGTGGTCTGTAAATGAAACACCACAGCCTGTAGTTGAGCATAGTATTGCAAAGTTGAGTTGGTTTTGAAACATCTGTAGTGGACTTGAAGACCACTTTCTTGCAGTAGAGTCATCTGTTATTGGAGGGTTTAGGTAATGGTCAAACGGATTCGGTACTTTGACTTGGAATAGATCTTGTTCAGACACAGCTATGTCGAGCTGGTTTAGTTGAATTATTTTCTGTTCATAAGTAGGTGCAACATTATATTTGGCATCCACATTAAATTGAAATGCGTTTGTAGTGGTAATGGTTGGTGATTTAAATTCCATCCTTTTTTATATATGAGATAATAAAAATGTTTATCACATTAACAAATCTTGACACAAGCAAACCAGTGTGGTTAACTAATGGGATTGATAATCGTGATGGTAGCAAGGCTGTAGCTATCCATGAAATGTTCTACACAGTAAAATGGTTTAATGTAGAAGATGACATATATAATAAAGTAATTTTTGATGGTAAGACTGAAGCTATACCTCCTGGGTATTATGACTTTTGTACTATAGCTGAATGGTTTCAAAGTAAATTTAAAATTAAAGCAACTTTAAATCCAGCTAACCTACTTGTTACATTAGAATTTCTGAAACAAGATTGGTTAAAAATTTCAGATAGATTTGCATATTTACTTGGATTTTATATTGATGAAGATTGGTGGAGATCAGATTGATTGATTGATTGTACATTGCTTAACGTCCCGACAGCAACAAGGCTTTCTCAGGACGTGCCTGCACTGCTTGTGAAAAAAAAAATAAACAGAACATTGAATGTATGTCGACAGCCGGTCAAATACATTAAATAAACCTAACACATGGGGCCTAAATAAAGCTAAGACCATTTAGCAACACACATCCAATATCAAGAGCTACAGGCAGTGCAGACAGTAGGGAGAGTTTTAAAAAGGCAAATACAGGTGAATGGACCAAGGGTAGACAGAAACACATGCCCCAGAATAGAGAGAAAAACTCACCCTGTGGGGCTGACCAGGGTGACCCTGGGAACTAAAAAGTACCTAACCCCACCCAAGTCCCCCAGGGCAGACCCGGGTGGGGGGGTGGAGATCAGATGATTTAGATGAATCTATGTCTGGTATTATAACAATGAAGACCAAAAAACTTAAAATAACTGGAAAACGCCCTGTCAATTTGTCAGTACACACAGTGCTAAATGTTTATTTGAAAGAACTAAACACATCTGAGAATGTTCACAATGGAAAGCCTTCAACTTTGTTGAGATGCTTACCTACTGGAACTGCTCCGTATTGTGAAAGTGTAGTTGTTAGATTTCCTAATTTGCAGTTTAAAAAATTAGGTTCTAGTTTCTTTGAGTCACTGAGTATATCTGTAACTAATCAGGATGACAAACCAGTTTTTATGCATGATTTTAGTGTTGTGTTGGAAATTAAATAATTTTATTTTTGTTTATAAAAATGAGTGGTCTTGGTCCAAAGCCTAGAATCATACCAGTTGCGTGTCCAGTAACAGAGTTGAAAGATTTGGCAGATGTACAGGATTTTGAGAAGGAAGGGGAAATTGGAGAAATATATGGTTTTGAACTTGATTCAAATGGCATGTACAAGAGGAAAGTAATTGTCGACATGAAAGACGGTGAAAGACAGATTCCTAAACTTGGTCAGCTGCGTGATGTTACTGTACCTACTCCACCTGTAAATAATTCGCCCTACAACTTAATACATGTGGGTAGTAAGTGGGTTGTTTCACCTGTGCCTGCACCACCTCCAACAATTGACTGGGACATAAAGATTGAATTTATTAGTCCTTATGTATACACTGATGACGAAGGTGCCTTAGTGTTTAGGAAGGTTGTTAACTCGGGGCCGCTTATTGTAAGTCTTGTTCCAAGCTTTGCCCCAGACGACAATAGCAGAGAAAAACTGAAAGTTGAAAATTATGAGAGACGGAGATATCTTCTTACACATAGGAAGGGTAGGTCTGATGCAAAGGTTGTGTTTATGCCAGCAAACTTTACCATCGCAAGAGAAGTGACAATAGTATTTGAAATTATCATGAGATCAGTAACTACTGCTAAAGAGGCTCAAATTGCACAAGGAATTAAACTTACATGGAATGACACAGTGGCAGAGTCATCAAAGGTCTTTATTGCTATTACAAAAAATAATGATGTTATTAATGTTTCGAGCAGTGTTCCAGCTGTCAAGGTGGTGGTCGACAAAACAACTTTTGTTCGTCTAACTTACATAAACCTTGAACACATTGATCTTGTTGCATTTTATTATGCCAGCAAATTGTATACTTTTGAAGAGTTGCAAAATGTAATTGCTGATTAAATTAAAAAAAAAATATTTGTGAATAAAAAAAATGGTAAACTTCTATCCGCAACTACCAACGCTTGATCCGACTGAAACAAATGTGATGACTAAAACAACGCTTGCGCCTGATCCACAGGTGACAGCTGTGCCAATTGCTTCAGATAAAACATTACAGGCAGACGCATTCAGATTAAATAATATTACAGAAGCTTTGAAATATTTGGAGAGTGAGGAGGCGAAATACTCACGGTGCAAAAGACGGTATAAGTCAGTATTTAATTCTGTTCAAAACACTTCTATGGCTATTGGTGCAGTTTCAGCTTCATGTTCTGTAGGGGGTATTGTTCTGTTCGCCACAGGAATTGGGAGTTTGGCTGGAATAGCAGTTGAGGGTGTTAGCGTTGCTACATGCCTGGCTTGCTTTGGTTTGGAAGCCTTGAACAAGATTGATTGATTGATTGTACATTGCTTAACGTCCCGACAGCAACAAGGCTTTCTCAGGACGTGCCTGCACTGCTTGTGAAAAAAACAACTAAACAGAACATTGAATGTATGTCGCCAGCCGGTCAAATACATTAAATAAACCTAACACATGGGGCCTAAATAAAGCTAAGACCATTTAGCAACACACATCCAATATCAAAAGCTACAGGCAGTGCAGACAGTAGGGAGAGTTTTAAAAAGGCAAATACAGGTGAATGGACTTCGGGTAGACAGAAACACATGCCCCAGAATAGAGAGAAAAACTCACCCTGTGGGGCTGACCAGGGTGACCCTGGGCCTTGAACAAGAGGTTTCACACAAAATTACAGAAACATGAAGCATTGAGTACGCTTGCTGGTGCAAAGCTGAGCAGTATGAAACTTATTATCAGTAAGGCATTAAATGATAATTGTATTGATGACGAAGAATTTAAGCGCGTCCAAGATGATTTAAATAATTACAAGAAACAGAAATCTGAAATACAAAATAAGATGCGTAGTCAATCTCCTGTGAATGTTGAAGAACTGAAGGCTAGTTTTTTAGCAGAGGGAAAAAGGATAGGGGTACAGGAAACCACAGAAAAACTACACAATCTTTTAAACAAATAAAAATCAGATTTGGTAATCGTTTATTAATGTCATACACTTCGCAGAAAAATGCCATGCCACTTACACCACTTGTACCTGATTATTTAACCCCATCTGCACCACCGCCAGAGTATTACTGAGAAAAAAAAGTTTTTTTATTGTCCTTGTATCTTGACAAATCTGACCGAGTAAGTTGTGACTTAAGACAAGTTGTTGTAAGAACTTAGGGTAAGTACTTGTAAGAACTTAGGGTAAGTAATTAATAAGTTCTTATGGCAACACACTTAAAGGTTACCTCTGCAGGTTCCTAAAAGTTAGTTGCAACTTGTTAATAAGTATTAAGTTTCACTTGGCATCACTTGATCAGGTAAATGATTGGGTATTGACAGAGACAATAGTTATAGAGATAAAACAATAGAGTCCCGTAAGATAATCAGATCAATAAGGCCGCATCAGTCATGCTTGTCAGTTTTTAAAATCAAAGGGTTGATTCGGAATTAACGGGGGTAAAATTGGGGTCAAAATTTTGATATTAAAAAATGATGTAAATTAATGATGGATGCGGCTCTATTGAATTAATTGTCTATCGGGACTCTATTGTTTTATCTCTATCCCTAAGGTCGAAACGCTAAGATCTGGGAGTTGTCCTCTTAAGCCTTTTCAAGATATGAATCAGCCATGATATTTCAAGGATGGTGCCAGACTAGCTTGGCGCCCATAGACACCATGCTTCTCTGGCACCACCCTTGAACTAAAATCCTGTGATCTGTAGTAAAGACAGAAAAAAAAATACTGCTTTTCTTTTAAAAAGGTGCAGCTGTTTCATCTGCTACATTTCTTTAGTATGTAGTGCATACACAATTGGGAGCGAGTGTGTTACTGAGAAGTTTCACCCGAGGGTATTTTGGGGGGGTGCGAGCATTAGAAAGCATTTTGCCACAAAAATAATACCTGAGGGTGAAAACTTCTCTATACCCACTCAACCTAAATTTGTGTAATAAGTTTATTTATTGACAAGCAAAAGAAATGACATATTTCTGGAATCATGAGAAATACTTAAGTGTTTCTGATGATTCCAAATATGTGTTTTTTTTGTGTTTTTTTTTTTTTTTTTTTTTTTTTTTGGGGGGGGGGGGGGGGGGGGGGCTCATCAGTATACCATTTGTCTCCCTTTACTTACTATTTTGGGGGTGAAAACAGCTCCAAAGTTGACCCACCCATTCGCATCACACTAGACACCCCATAACTTCAAGTGTGAATAGGTGACTCTTCCACAATTTCTAGTGTTTGAAAAAGAAAGAGTTATATATATGCATATCTCTATAAAAATTACACAAACCACCACAAAACTCTTCCTAACAAAAGACAGAATGACAGAAAATAAAGGTGCATACAACATTATTATTCTGCCATTGCTAAGTAAAATACACAGTGTTCCTCCACCCCTGAAAATGCCCAGCGATTGGAATAATATACAATGCTGCAAAATTACAAAAGTTAAAGCTAAAAAATCTTAAATTCAGCATTCACTTCATACATAAACTAAATTACTAAAACACCTATTTCTAAATGAAGAACACATTATAAGCACATCTATGTGTACTGGTATGCGCATGCATGCTAACAGATACATAAACTACATAGACACAAAGCAGCAATTTAACCTGCAGTTCGACCCCCAAAAATGCTAAAAGTGAAGTACAACGGTCACAATGTTGGTTCCATGACCTTGTGCTTATTGGGCTATATGGTGGTCAGTGTGTGATCATTTCAAATATTACATTGATGGCAGTAATCAGGCTAATAATAAGTGGATGTTGAAGAGGAAACACGCTGAAAAAAGATACTCTCACAACAAACGATACATTTCCTACGTTTCTATGTGACGATGAACATGGAAAAAAGAACATCAAAGTTGTGACAATACAGCACAGCAGCAATCACGATCCCATCATTCTTTTCTACAAAAATACAGGTACACAAAATCTCCACGTGTATATCTGCGCTGCCTGTTCAAACCTGCTTGCGTAACAGCCAAACATACAGTACATGATTTGAAAAACAAGTCTTTTGTACATGTACTGATATTTGTGATGAGTGTAACAAGTGCCAGCAGAAATGGGGAAGCATAGTGTGTAATACATTTATCTTAACGATGCTAGGTATCAATAACTCTGTTAACCCTTTCACTACCGAGAAAAGTGGAACACCACCCAGCTGCAAGGGGTACAGATCACTGTGAGCCCCCTGCGCCTGCTATTTTAGCAAGAGGCATAGATCCTTATGAGCCCCCGCGGCTGGGGGGCTCATAAGGGTCTATGCCTCTTGCTGAACCAGTTTGTCGCACAGCTGCGGGGGCTCAACAGGATTTATGCCTCTTGCTGAACCAGTCTGTCGCACAGCTGCGGAGGCTCAACAGGATTTATGCCTCTTGCTGAACAAGTCTGTCGCACAGCTGTCGGGGCTCAACAGGATTTATGCCTCTTGCTGAACCAGTCTGTCGCACAGCTGCGGGGCCTCAACAGGATTTATGCCTCTTGCTGAACCAGTCTGTCGCACAGCTGCGGGGCCTCAACAGGATTTATGCCTCTTGCTGAACAAGTCTGTCGCACAGCTGCGGGGGCTCAACAGGATTTATGCCTCTTGCTGAACCAGTTTGTCACACTGCTGCAGGGGCTCAACAGGATTTATGCCTCTTGCTGAACCAGTCTGTCACACTGCTGCGGGGGCTCAACAAGATTTATGCCTCTTGCTGAACCAGTTTGTCGCACAGCTGCGGGGGCTCAACAGGATTTATGACTCTTGCTGAACCAGTTTGTTGCACAGCTGCGGGGGCTCAACAGGATTTATGCCTCTTGCTGAACCAGTCTGTCACACTGCTGCGGGGGCTCAACAAGATTTATGCCTCTTGATGAACCAGTTTGTCGCACAGCTGCGGGGGCTCAACAGGATTTATGACTCTTGCTGAACCAGTTTGTCGCACAGCTGCGGGGGCTCAACAGGATTTATGACTCTTGCTGAACCAGTTTGTCGCACAGCTGCGGGGGCTCAACAGGATTTATGCCTCTTGCTGAACCAGTTTATAGCCATGTTTCTTTGATGGCTGGGGCTCTGGCACTCAACTGACAAAGGTTTCAGCAACACAATTTGCTGCCAATGGCAGAGAAGGGTGCCCGGTAATTGACACATTCTGCTCCAGGACCGAAATCCGCATATTTTGAAGTTGCCCCCTGAAGACTGTATTACACTTCTGGAAACAGATCGAGCGTGATAGTTCAAGGGTTGTGCCAGAATAGCTTGGCCTTGAACTAGCACGCTCGATCCATGTCTTGCCGTGGCGTGTCGGAGTTGAATGAGTTAACTTGCAGTGACAGCTGTAGGAGATGGACTGACCAAGATATTAACCCCTACACTGCCAAGAAAATGGAACACCACTCAACTGCAAAAGGTACAGATCCTCATGAGCGCCCCACAGTTGCTGGGGCTCATGAGGATGTAAACCTTTTGCTGAGACCAATTTGTATCCATGTACCTTTGACGGTTGTGGCCTTTGGTAGTTGAATGAACACAGATTTCAGTAACAAAATGTGCGTTCAGTGGCAGGGAAGAGGTTAAGAGCCATGCCTGATTAGCTTCAAGCTAAAATTATCAGACATTTCATTTAAATACAGTGGATCCTTCTTCCATCACTTCTAGACTGAGGAGCAAAAAAATGCGACATTTTCAGAACCATTGGAAACACTAGTGTTTCTGATGGTTCCAAAATATGTTGCATTTCTTTTGCTCGTCATATATATATGGCGCATAAGTGCAGCCTTAAATTTTGCAAAGAACTGTCTTCTTGTACAGGAATTGTGACCATATTAAACAGTCAGATGATATTATGTAAATATAGATGCAAACATATAAAATGAGCATGCAATAAATTGAAATAAATCTATATACAAACTGTAGTTTTACATCTTTCCAATGTAAGTCGGCAACATGAAAATCCTTGTAATCACAACTGACTCGTGCTGGTTTGTGATGATATTGCACAATCCCTTACATGCACACAATTAACCCTCTTGACCCCACGGCCACATTGCCAAACTTTTGGAGGCGTTATCTAACCACTATGTACCAGTCGCAGGAGATGGATTGATCATGATACTTCAAGGGTAGTGCCAGATGAGCTTGGAAAATCTTTCATTTTACGACATTGATGATTTTACTTGGCCCTTTTTACCAGCATTATTGTGAAACATACTAACAATATTTTATAAGGGAGATATTGTGAACTGTTAAACCTTTATGGTTGCTTTATCTCCTTGTACCCCAAGACCAAAATCCCCAAGAAGACCGAAATCCCTCTGAAGACTGCATTGCAGTGCAGGACACCGATTGACCATTATAGTTCAAGGGTGATGCCAGAGTAGCTTGGTGCCCACTGATGCAAAGCTAATCTGGCATCATTCTTAAACTGTCATGGTCGATCCATATCTTGCTGTGGTGTGTCTGCGATAGAATGAGTTAAGGAAAGTGCTGAACCATAAATTATCCAAAACATGTGAACGCACACACTCACACACACACAGCTTAGACATATGATATGACTACACAGTACAAGTAAAAACCAAAATTAATTTTATAACATGTTATTTTCCATACCTGAACACCCTGTTTTTATAAGCTGAACTGTCAGTAACATTGTGTGTTTTGATTTAGCAAATATCATTCAGCTGCAAACATTGTGACTGTATTTTCCCTGGAACAACACAGTGTGAACAAACAGCAGTTTAAAACTAGAAGTTTGAGTGAGGAAGAAAAATATGAGATAGACAACCTGACAAACATCCCTGAAACTACAAAACTTGTGAGAGAATCAAAACTGCCAACGATCCTCAGCTAGCCCCTCTCTATTCACAAGAAGCGTTAATTCTAAATGAACAAGAATGGCAAAGCCCTCAAGGCTCACATGCATGACCGATCCATATAATTAATTACTTCTGTGACTTTGACCTTCCAACAGGTCACTGAAACAAGCAAGTGTTCTAACACAACTTAAGGAAAAGGTTGGCAAAATCCATGTTTTCTCAATATGATGCATTTTCCACTTTTGTCAACCTCCCATGACCCTTGACCTTTTTCAGTACAGGTAGTGAACGAAATTAGTATGCACAGAAAGGTCTTATCATCAGCTACCTTTCTGCCAAATTTGGTTGGACAGTTTTCAAAAAATCCTGATAAAAACTAAAATTCTATCCCCAAAATAGACATTTTTCACGTCATTTGCTGATCTCTTGTGACCCTTGGCCTTTTCAAGAGGTCATCCAAGTTAGCTTGCATAGGAAGGCCTTGCTGTCAGGTATCTCTGTACCAGGTTTGGGATGAAACTTGTCAATAGTATTTGAGAAAAAAAAACATTTTTTGTTACCTATTTCCTGATCTCTTATGACCCTTGACCTTTCCAAGGGATCATCCAAATTAATATGCATAGGAAGGTCTTACTATCAGGTATCTCTGTACCAAGTTTGGGTTTAAAGTTGTGAAATGTATTTGAGAAAAAACATCTTTTGTAAAAATATGGCTATTTTTAACCTATTTCATGTGCTCTTGTGACCCATGACCTTTCCGATGGGTCAAACAAATTATTATGCATAGAGAAGTCTTACCATCAGGTATCTTTGTACCAAGTTTGGGTTCGAAGTTGTGAAGAGTATTTGAGAAAAACTCAATTTTATCAAAATATGGCAATTTTTTACATATTTTCCTGATCCCCTATGACCTTGACCTTTAAGGGAGGACACTCAAATAGGTATGTTTAGAAAGGTCTTGCCACAAAGTATCCTTGGGCCAAGTTTGAAGACTGGCTTGAATAGTCTCCAAGAAAATGCCAAAGCTAAAGTTTACCATGGACAACGGCAGACGGACAACGGACGGACAACCACTGGCCCAGAACATACTCATTTTTGCTTCGCACGTCAGCCAAAAATTGCAGTGGCATAACCTAATGAAAATCGGTTGATTTTCATAAGCTTATGCTACTGCAAATTCCCTTTTAAAATCTACAGATTTTCATGAGCTTCTGCTAAAGCAAATGTTTATGAGAATGTATGCTTCTTACTAATGTACGGGGCTAGCAGGAGAAAATATATATATGCCCTTACTGGCAGAAATTGGCCTCATTTACATTATTAAATTGAAGAAGTCAGTAGAGCATGAGTCTATGTTGGTCAAAAATCAACATCAATGTCAAAGTTTAAATCATAATCATAAATGTCATCATCATATTCATATTCATCATTGTCAGTGTTCTGCTCATCGCACACTGAAGCACTGTCATCTGTTTCTCCATCCGATGGCTGAAGGGTGACATGAAGAGCGGTGGCATAGGCATCATCGTACTTGCTGCATGAGCTCAGGGACTGGAGAACAGACACAGGCACGTTGCCTGCAGCAACCACAGATATGTTGTCGATGGGGGGCGGAATGTGGGCCATGGCACAGGGAAATTTCTCTGAGATTTCATGCAGAGATGTTGTGTAAGGCTGTTCGTTGTTGAGAATGTAGATGCTGTCCAAGGTGGCAGTGATCAACTGGTAGCCATATGCCTGTCCTTCACCAGTCGCAAGTTCAGCACCAGGGGAAGGAACTGTACGAAGGGAGGTCACCCACTTGCCACGCACTTCATCCAAAACCAGCGCAGGTTCACCAGGGTGGTAGATGTGCACCGTTTCGTCTCGCAGACACATGACATAGCACCTCACAAAGTCCTCGTAGCTGATTTCAGGTGCTGTCATGTCTAAAGCAGAAAAAATCTTCACCTTGATGTCAAATACAACAAAGCCAACCGACTTTTTTACACAGAATTCTTCAGATGGGCCGGTGCGATGGCGGAACCAGATAAAGATTTGCCGATTGTCCCGCACAATGCAGCGAGCCAAACTTATGAACCTTGACCCAGGGATCTGATAGCATGAGTACTGGTTGTTGTTCAGGTTGCAGATAAACAGGTGACCAGTGCCCTCCTTGTTACCGATAACAACCAGCTGGTTGCTGCACAGGGCCATAGCCGGGGGCGCAGTGCGGAAGTTGGTGAGGGTGGTGCGGTAGCATGGGTTATAGTTGTCCATCGTGCGGAAAGAAAAAAGAGACGGCTGACCCGTGATCAGGTCCACAACCAAGATGTTGATTTTCAGCATGTCCGTGGGGTAAGGGAAGCTGTGACACAAGTACATGTAAAGACGAGCATCATGCACTAGCAGGTTACACACGGTTTGTCTGGCCGGTACAAATTGCAACATGCGTTCCCCAGACAAGGGAAAGTGGAACCACTTCTGTTGCAACAGATTGTACACAAGTAATTTCATGAACTTGAGACCCTGGTTACACACCACTGTGAACAGTGTGGGACTGTCCACACCATCTGGACTAGAAACACCAGGGTTTGTCACACCCTGTACGGTATTTGGGTGCCCATTGTCACACAGATATCCCAAGTCTGTGCTGAACATGAGAGACGCCTCAACTCCTTCCAGAGACCGGCGAAGTTCCCTGCCCAGGTAGGATGCTTCATTGGCATATTCAGATATCCAGCCTCTAACGCAGTCACTGAGACATGAAAGGTACTGATGCCGTGAAGACTTTTCGTGGTCTACCCACCGCTGCACAACCTTTTTCAGCTCTATGTAACTAGTGTGCTGCACAACCGATGGAATTTTAAGCAAGCGTAGGAGGCAGTCTGGAGGCAGATCCAAAATCTCATCATGATAAATGAGGTAGTCATGAAAACGTGCTTCTATGATAAGTTGAGCAGCATCTGCAACTTCTGGCATGTTGTGATCGTCTGCTAGAAACCTCAGTCTCAGGCAATTAGTCAAATCTAGGTTGCCAAGATCCAGCAGAAACTGTTTGCAATATTCTTTTAGGTCGTCCATAAGAAAGAAGTCAGAGATGGTGATGATTTCTACCACGTTGTCTGTGGTGATGAGGATGGAGCCCGTGTACATAAAATCAAGCACGCGCGCCAGTGCGTCGTCATTCTCAAGGATCATGGATGCTGACAGGTCCACCTCTCGCGTCGTCCGCTCCCGCATGTCGCATGTAAACATGGACAGAAAGTATGGGCTTCCCAGTGCCAAAATGGCTTTGTGAGCGTACAGCTTTCGCCCGCCGAATTTCAGTTCTACATCGCAAAGTTCGCCAGTATCCCGTTGTCGTAGTAAGGGCCGAATGACCGAATCCTGTGTGTTCTTGGCAAAAGTCTTTCTCGCCGCTTTCATGTAATGAGACATGTTGCATCGTGTTGATTAAACTGCTTAAAATCTCTCTTACTCACTGAATTTAAGCCTCGCTCAGCAACAACATGTCAATCCTTGGCTCAGTCACTACCGAAAAATAATGAGGATGATTATGATAAGCAGGATTGTTGTCATAAACTTGTATCACTAGAGTTGCTTCCCATACCGGAAACGACGGTGATTCGCGTGCGACTTCTAACCGATCTTAGGATAACTGACGCTTCGTTATGTTTCTTGCAAGAGTCGTCCGTCAGTACAAGTCCCATCTACGCGTATCAACGTGTGTCGGTCATCTGAACCATTCCACGCGATCTCTGGACCCCGACAGTTTACCACCCAAACATGTGTCGTCTGCTAATAGAAAATCCAAAGTACAGAAACCTGTGTTCACAAGGCATGCAGTACAGGGACGCTCGCAGACATTCAGAGGCCCGACCTTTTCTAAAAACATTCGTCTTTTGTTGAAAGAAAATCCAGATAGGTTTTGGGACGCAGATGGAAGCGAACATGAATTAGATCACGAAACGGAACTTGGAGAAAGCCAGCCACGCCACATTGCCAGGAGTCTCACTTTGACCAACTTCGAGTCAACACTGATGAGCTATGACGGATTCGCTTATTCTGACGGCCAGTGGGGGGACTTTGAGGCAGCGGTTTGTGCTGAAAATGCCAACCTGAAGACGTCATGGCCAGCCTTATGTATGGGGTTTATGCTGCAGTACAGATGTTTACCCCTAGCTACTTCACTTATTGACTTTCTGACTCTGGAAAATGGTTCAGCTAATATCACAACTTTGTGCATGTACATACACTTGATGGGGATTCATGGAGGAGAAAACAAAGAGCAAGCAATTGGTGACACTTACCAAAAGGTGCGGGAGATTTCTGATGTGTTTGACAGTCAACTAGCTAAACACCTTATCATTGGCCTGTCTGCTACAAGTCGCTGGAGAGAGACGCTGGACCTTCTGGAAATGGCCCAACTAACTGGAAGTGTTGGGCCATCATATTACAGTCCCATTATCCAAGCTGCCATGGGGAATGGGGACACAGAACTGGGCTTTAAGCTATTGGACGAGCTTACTTCCAAGGGGTTTCAACCATATGACCATGTAGTGAATGGGATTTTGCGGGTGTGCCAGGTTACTGGCAGCAATGACTTGTTGGAGAGGTACTTCATGCAGTATGTGTGGCAGAACAACTGGTGCCTCTCTCAGCATCTGGCTGCTGATGTCGAACATCACTTCACAATGTGAGTGAGTGGTGTGAATACCATCTGACCCATAGAATTGGTGAACATGAGGCTCACAAAACTTGATATTGGTCTGTTTAATACATTCAGCCCAGACACTCTAATAACTTGTTATTGACCATTATAGTTTGAGGGTAGTGCCAGAATACCTTTTCAATGCCCTTAAACTGTTGTGGTCGATTTATAACAAGTAATTGGAGTGCCTGGCCTGAACTAATTAAAAAAACAGACCTGTAGGCGCCAAGCTGTTCTGGCACTACCCCTGAAATATCGTAGTCGATTTATCCCCAGATGTAACCTTGTATGTAACTCATTCTGCTCAGATATTTTACAGCAGGAGACGGATCGATCATAATAGTGGTAGAGTAGTGCCAGAATAGCTTGGAGCCTTTAGCTATATTAATAATTGCTGACATTATCCCAGAACTGCATCTCCTTCGACTATGATGCCATCCTTCTTCATTCTCAGCCACTGTTAGCAAGTTTGTCAGTTTTTCAGCAGTATGACTCCTGTATATCTTTTTAATGCATTTTGTGTTTTTATCCTCATATATATAATATATAACTTATATTGACAAATGTCAGGGGATTTTTAGTCGGGCGAGGAAAGCTATGTTTTTAGGAGCATAAATGGTGAATGCAGATTTCAGTGTGCATGCATTCGGGCTACCAAAAGAAATTCAGGCTCGCAGATTTCACTTGGAGGTAGTATGAATAGCGAATAGGGTCATCAGGCTTTCCGCCAGGTTTTAAAATTGTCCGCCAGCGTGACAAAAAAATCCATCCCAGGCGCTCTACAGTCCATCGCATACTTCAAGCATAGCAGGGTTAAGTTATTTTTTTCTCAAGTATTGTCCATCCCGATGACAGGCGTCCTTCTGTTTTATCTGTCCCTGTCAAAATTTATCCATCAAATATGGAGAATTTTCGGTTAACGGAAAACCTAGTCATCGAATGCTGATAAATGCTATTCAGACGCACATTATGAAGGCATGGTGACCTCAGTGAACTACTTAGCTGCTGCATTTGCTTTGAACACTCTCTTCATAGACACTTTAGAGTTTGAGGCTGAACTTGGCACAACATCCTGCCTATTGATAAAATCCAGGATCTTTGTGGAAAAGAAGTTTGTGAAATACACGTGCAAGTGAAGCCTACAAGACAGGGTTGCACTACTTTTATATATTGTAACTACTGTGACAGAGATTGCAGGAGGCAGACACAAGATCTTTTGCAGTTTGTATAAATGCAGCCTTCAGAGGACAACTTCCAAAGATTGTAATTGTGACTTATGGGCTTAATATTTTAAACAACAGTTTATAGATTAAAATTAAATTAAATTCTCATTGGTTGTGTTTTTTATGCGCATTGTTTTATTGTCAGCTGTATGTATTTTGCTAGCTGTCAAAAGTAACTTTCCAATTTGCTTATACTGATGTTTGTATTTTTCCAGGTCAAAACAAGAGAAATGGACGTGCAAATGGACAAATGTTGACACTGTCAGGTATACAATGTACACTGCACCACACTCCATGGATGTTTGTGTGTGGTTGTGTGTGTGTGTGTGTGTGTGTGTGTGTGTGTGTGTGTGTGTGTGTGTGTATGTGTGTGTGTGATCAGATAAGTATATACAAAAACTATTTTCTTTCTTTAATATGTGTTCTTTCTTTTTTTCATTTGTTTCTTTCAGAGGTGACTGTAGAGATAGATAAGTAGACAGTTGAAACCCACCTAATCAATAATCGATCAATTTATTTGATCCTCTCCGTATTTAGACAAACGAACTCCAGCACTTACCACCAATACCTTTATTACCTAGCCATTTTAGTTCCACTCCAGAAATCATTCAAGCTACGTTTTTTTATCAACTACCAACCTGCGATTATTAAGCCAGATTTCCCACCCAACCTAAATTATTAATGCTGCCATTGACTACTATCAGCTGTTTTCGGGAAATGACTACTTGCCTCATTGTGGGAATTCCCGTTAGACATAATTTCCACAACACCCAACCCAAAAGTAAGTGACGTCATTGTTGCCAATAACAACGCTACGTGTCAACTCGTGACCCTAGTCTCGTGATCAAGTATTGCGTCGTTGAAACGTTCGTAGGGCGTGAAGAAGTGCGGTTGTGTTCTCAGAGTGACGGACTAACTTATCCGGTGATAGCACTAAATCTTGTAAAATATCCTACGTGGTGAGCGGTAAGTGACTGTTAATTGAACGCTGACTAACGTAAGTTACAAATGACTGGTAGTTTGACGGTAATTTGTCTGTTAAACTTGTAATATTTAGAAACAAGAAGTGCGCTAGTGTTAACCAGATCGGTTTAGTTTAATTTGCTTACGCTGACTAACATTCACTCATTATAAAAATGAATTGGACTCAGGAAGAGGTGTTGATCTTACAATCACATGGTGAATACCATGAAAAAATGGCTACTTACATTAATTCCGTTTTGACCAAAGCTCCAGAATTTTGGTTTATGGACCAAGTGTGAGGTGTTTTTGCCGCGGCTCATGTAAGTGAAACTGACTTTACATAGGTGATAATAACGAGTCTGACATGTTAAGGTCTGTGGTAAGCCCGTCTACACGGAACACGTTAAATCTGTTGAGTAACGGTTGGTTTGTAAACAACTAAGAAATGAGACAGAGTTAAATGACTCTTAATACAAAGTATTTAATATTCTGTTTACTCCCCTTGCCGCTAACGCCGTCAGCGCGGACTGCAGACAGTGTCATTCAGTTGAGGACAGAGACAGAACACAGAGTTAAATGACTCTTAATACAAAGTCTTCAGTCTTCTAATGACACCCTTGCCGCTAACGCCGTCAGCGCGGACTGCAGACAGTGTCATTCAGTTGAGTACAGTGAGGACAGAGACAGAACACAGAGTTAAATGACTCTTAATACAAAGTCTTCAAAATTCTAATGACACCCTTGCCGCTAACGCCGTCAGCGCGGTTTTAAAATAGATTTTACGTAGCAACCACCGCTGGGCTCAGCGGCCTGTAGCTCTGTAGCAAGCAAAAACATAGACAGAACACAGAGTTAAATGACTCTTAACATAAAGTATTTAATCTTCTAATGACACCCTTGCCGCTAACGCTGTCAGCGCGGTTTTAAAATAGATCTTACGTAGCAAACATCGCTGGCGCGCGGCGTGCAGACAGTGGAAGTTGATTTAGCGACCTGTAGCTCTGTAGCAAGCAAAAACATAGACAGAACACAGAGTTAAATGACTCTTAATACAAAGTCTTCAAAATTCTAATGACACCCTTGCCGCTAACGCCGTCAGCGCGGTTTTAAAATAGATCTTACGTAGCAAACATCGCTGGTGGTAAATAGCGCGGCGTGGGCTCAGCGACCTGTAGCTCTGTAGCAAGCAAAAACATAGACAGAACACAGAGTTAAATGACTCTTAACATAAAGTCTTCAAAATTCTAATGACACCCTTGCCGCTAACGCCGTCAGCGCGGTTTTAAAATAGATCTTACGTAGCAAACATCGCTGGCGCGCAGACAGTTTCATTTGAGTACAGCGTGCAGACAAATACGTCACTAGCTGCAATGTGGAAGTTGATTTAGCGACCTGTAGCTCTGTAGCAAGCAAAAACATAGACAGAACACAGAGTTAAATGACTCTTAATACAAAGTCTTCAAAATTCTAATGACACCCTTGCCGCTAACGCCGTCAGCGCGGTTTTTAACACTGACATAGGGACTTAGTAACGTGACTAAGTACGCCGCGTCTATATCGTGTCATACAACTGAAATGCGGTGAAGTTTTCTGCGGACTGGAGTCTACATGCTGAATAAAGATTTTGTGTCTGTCTGTCTGTGTGTGTGAGTGCTTGTGTGTGTTTGTAGGTATGTGTGAGTGTGTATGCGTGTGTTTGTCAGTGTATGAGTGTGTTTGTCTGTCAGTGTGTGAGTGCATGTATGTATGCGTGCGAGTGTTTGTGTGTGAGTGTTTGTCATTGTGTGAGTGCATGTATGTATGCGTGTGCATGCTAGTATGTATGCATGTGCATGCGTGTATGTATGTGTGCGAGTGTTTGTGTGTGTGTGCGTCTGTGCGTGTATTTATGCATGTGTGTATATATAGTTAGTGTTAGAGATATGATAATTTCAAGAACATTTATACCATTGACTCTACGTCAATACCCCAAAACACAGTTATTTAATAATAACCACACACACACACAAAACATTCTTATATACACTTGATACAAATTTAAGTTACCTACAGACACTTGTTAACAAATTTCCAAAGTCACCTACAACCGCTAACTAACTTTACAGGTAACTTTGAAGTTAGTTGGTGTGACTTAAAACAAGTTCTTACAAGAACCTAATCATAAGATCTTGTAAGTTATTGAACCAAGTCACAACTTACTTGGACAGAATTTCCAAGTTACAAGGACAACAAGAAAACTTTTTTTTCTCAGTAGTACTCTGGTGGTGGGGCTGATGGCATCAAATGAGCAGGCATGACATCTCTTTGTGAAGAGTATTTCAGAATTAATGAATGATTACCAAAACTGATCTTTACTTGCCTAACAGTCCGTAAACTTTTTTCATAGTTTCTTCTACGCCTATTTTCTTTCCTTCCTCTAAAAAAGATTTCTTTAGCTCTTCAACATTCGCGGGTTGACTACGCATCTTATTCTGTATTTCAGATTTTTGTTGTTTATAGTTAGCCAAATCATCCTGGACTCGCTTAAATTCTTCGTCATCAATTTCATTATTTTCCAAAGCCTTACTAATAATAAGTTTTATACTCGTCAGCTTAGCTGCTGCGAGCGTACTTAATGCTTCATGCTTCTGCAACTTCATATAAAATCTTTTGTTAATAGCTTCCATACCAAAGCATGCTAGACTTGTGACAAGACCAATACCTTCAACAGCAATTCCTATAACACTTCCCACCCCCGTTGCAAAAAGAGTTATACCTCCTACAGATAATCCGGCTGAAACCACCCCCATGGCCATTGATGTGTTGTGTACAGAATTGAAAACCGTATTGTAACGGCGTTTACACCTCGAGTATTTTGCTTGTTCTTCTTCCAAATACTTCAACGCTTCTGTAATATTCATTAAACGAAATGAATCTGCCTTTAATGTTTTATCACGCTCAATAGGCTCAGGTGGTATTTGTGGATACAAGTTCACCATTTTTTATTTACAAATATTTTTTTAATCAGCAATTACATTTTGCAACTCTTCAAAATTATACAATTTGCTGGCATAATAAAATGCAACAAGATCAATGTGTTCAAGGTTTATGTAAGTTAGACGAACAAAAGTTGTTTTGTCAACCACCACCTTGACAGCTGGAACACTGCTCGAAACATTAATAACATCATTATTTTTTGTAATGGCAATAAAGACCTTTGATGATTCTGATACTGTTTCATCCCATGTAAGTTTAATTCCTTGTGCAATTTGAGCCTCTTTAGCAGTAGCAACAGATTTCATGATAATTTCAAATACTATTGTCGCTTCTCTAGCCACGACTAAGCTTGCTGGCATAAACACAACAGAAGTATCTGATCTACCCTTTCTAGTTGTAAGAAGATATCTTCGTTTCTCATAATTTTCAACTTTCAGTTTTTCTCTGCTATTGTTGTCTAGGGCAAAACTTGGAACAAGGCTTACAATAAGCGGCCCAGAATTAACAACCTTCCTAAACACTAAGGCGCCTTCATCATCAGTGTATACAAAAGGACTAATAAATTCAATCTTTATGTCCCAGTCAATTGTGGGTGGTGGTGCCGGTACAGGTGAAACAACCCACTTATTTCCCACATGTATTAAGTTGTAAGGCACATTATTTACAGGTGGAGTAGGTACAGTAACATCACGTAGCTGACCAAGTTTAGGAATCTGTTTTTCACCGTCTTTTATGTCAACAATTACTTTTCTCTTGTACATGCCATAGGAATCAAGTTCAAAACCATATATTTCTCCAATTTCCCCTTCCTTCTCAAAATCCTGTACGTCTGCCAAATCTTTCAACTCTGTTACTGGACACGCAACTGGTATGATTCTAGGCTTTGGACCAAGACCACTCATTTTTTTATAAACAAAAATAAAATTATTTAATTTCTAACACAACATAAAAATCATGCATTACAACTGGTTTACCATTCTGATTAGTTACAGATAAGCACAATGATTCAAAGAAACTAGAACCTAATTTTTTAAACTGAGAATTAGGAAATCTAGCAACCACATTTTCACAATATGGGGCAGTTCCAGTCGGCAAGCATCTTAACAAAGTTGAAGGCTTTCCATTGTGTACATTTTCAGTAGTGTTCAGTTCTTTCAAATGAACATTTAGCACTGTGTGTACTGACAAATGAACAGGATATCTGCCAGTTATTCTTGGTTTTTTTGGTGATAGTAGACTACCAACTGATTGTGACCAATCTTCATCTGGATGTGTTATTGTTTTAAAAAATCCAAGTAATAATAAAAGACTAATTGATAAAGAAAACTGACCACTTTTCGGAAAATCAACTGAAACAAGTAAATTAGCTGGGTTTAAAGTTGCTTTAATTTTAAATTCATTTTGAAGCCATTCAGCTAAAGTACAAAAGTCATAATATCCGGCTCGTAAAGTATCACCCTTCTCAATACCATCAAGAGTTCCACTTACAGAATAATTTTCATCATCCGTTACATTAAACCACTTTACTGTGTAGAACATTTCATGGATAGCTACAGCCTTGCTACCATCACGATTATCAATCCCATTAGTTAACCACATTGGTTTGCTTGTGTCAATATTTGTTAAGGTTATAAACATTTTTATTATCACATAAAAAAAAAAAGGATGGAATTTAAATCACCAACAATTAATACTGTAAATGCATACCAATTTAATGTGGATGCCAAGTATAATGTCGCACCAACATATGATCAGAAAATAATTCAGTTAAATCAGCTTGATATTGCTGTGTCTGAACAAGATCTATTCCAAGTCAAAGTACCCAATCCGTTTGATCATTACCTAAACCCTCCAATAACAGACGATGCTACAGCAAGAAAGTGGTCTTCAAGTCCACTACAGATGTTTCAAAACCAACTTAACTTTGCTATACTATGCTCAACTACAGGCTGTGGCGTTTCTTTTACAGACCATTTGAATCACCCAAACAAACTGATTAAGTCTGTCTATCGTTTCCACATGTATTACCAGCTTAGAAGAATACTGTCAGAACTGCATACCCCTTTACCAACTGAATCTAGTTTTAACCAGTTTAACAATCCAATGGATTTGAAAGCATTTGAACGGATCTGTAATGAATTTAACATCAGTACCAAGTATGACTTTACACAAAAACTTGATGATCACAAAGGCATGGGTACATTGTATTACGCTTTGAGTCACAGACAATACCCTCAAGATTATTACCCTGGTTACACTTCATTCTCATCAAAATCACAAGTCTGGTTAGGATCAATAGAGCAGAAGCAGACTAATGCGTGGACCACATTTATTTTAGATAAATCTGACGGGTTTACTCAAGCAGGAGTCGAACGCATCAATGAGTCTATCAGAACATATGTCTGGTGTATACTAGGAGCACAAGCTCAAACAAAGTCAAATATTTTAAATGGGAGTGGAAAGTTTGAAGCACAAAAACAGTTTCTTGCAAACATGGAAGACTCAATTAATTCAGTTGTAGATTTACCATCTAGCATACAACGCTACCAAGACGTTCTCAGATATGCTAGATCAAAAGTTGACTTTGTAGTTGGTATTGGGTTATACATGTTGCCTTCTGATCTTCAACTACAAATTGGAGTAATAACAAATTATAATAATGAAATAGTTGTTGCAGGGAGTAATCAGAAATTAGGACTTAATCAATCTGTAAACTTGAGTCCAACAACCTCTCACATACAACCAGTAACACCACCAGTAACATCAGTAACACAAATATCAACACCACCACCTGAACAGATAGTAAAACCAGTAATGTCAATAACAGCCCAAGCATCGGCACAGACACCTGAACCGGCACCAGTACAGTCAGTAACAGGCCAAGAAAACACACATGAGTCAGAGAGAACTGCATTGGTAATAGGCCTTACTGGATTAGGAATATTACTTCTTTACCTGTTTCATTAAATAACCCACTATTAACCCTCCTACTGTCACCAAAAAGACCCACACATGTTCTGCCATAAACCCTACTGCCTTTGCCGCTGTACTAATCAGCCAACTGACAACAGTGCCTATAATACCTGGCAAAGCATCTGCTGCTTTTACAGCTAATTTTTTAAGCAAGTCTGATATGTGAGACAACTGTTTTTTTACCCACGTCTGTAAATCTTTTGGGTCTGATGGAGTTGGAGGAGCTGGAGGTGCTGGACTACTACTACCTCCCGTTACAGTCAACACAACTGTACTGATAATAAACCCCAGAGCTGTAATTAAACTGGCAATTGTGATACCCTGTTCTCTGAAAAGTGTTTTAAGTCTCTCAGACAGAGTAGTGTCTTCATTAAGTATTTTCTGAATAGTTTCTCTAATCCTGTTGACCTGTGATTTTAGTTTTTGTCTTCCAATTTCAACTACTTCTAGCCGCGCTGATCTTTCTGTATACAAATCATTTAATCTTTTTTGTATTCTTTCTTTCATTTCTATGTCAAGATTTCCATTGTCTGCTGTAGCCAGTTTCTCTTTTTCTCGTTCTATGTGTTTATCAAGCTCTCCCAGTTTGGCAATATTATTAACCATCTCACCTCTTATCGTCTGCAGTGTTTTATCCAACCCAGCTAACTCCCGCTTTGTCAAAGGAGAGTCACCAATTGTTTTTAATTCGTCATTTATTTGTTCTTCTGTAAATGAGGTTTCTTGTATCACTGTGTTTGCTATTTCTGGTAGGCTTGTTACTGGTGCCATTTCAATTTGTTGCCCTGTTGGCAACTTTGTTTGCGTGTCGTGAAGCACACTAACAAGTCTTGGGGGAACAGGAGACCCTCCAATACCAAGGTATCTTGCCAACCCAGAGTTACCACCGACTTCACCTTTAATTGTACTTAAAGCCCTAAACTTAGAAGGATTATTTTTATGTGTTAGATATATTTTCCCTCTGTCTGTATTTACAAATAAGTGCCCTTTATCATATTCAAATTGATTAGGATCTATTACATCTGGGCGCGCTCCAACACTGTCATAAAATGAGTTTACTTTATCTTTTAACAGTTCATGATACAAAGGAGAAGTAGTTACCATTCCAGTCATATCTGTGATACTGGTATCTGAGGCATCCATGACATCCATTTTAAACTCTTCATGATTAAATCCTCCCGCTGCCATTGTTTTTATTAATTTAATTTTTTTTGTGCATAATAAAAATGGCATCTTCCTACGGATCAAAGTTAGACCCACACAGAAAACTACGTGAGCCTCTGGGTGTTAAGGCCATTCGACAATCAATCGTCATCACGAACAATCCAAGTACCATAGACCAGAACCAAACACTTACAGTCAAGTTTCCAAACCTAGGTCCCAGTGACGTTATTGTTCCTGGCACTGCACGCCTAGCATTTAATATTGAACTATCATCAGACGCAGACGTGAACAGAACACTAGTTAACAATCTTGGTAGAGCAATTGTTAGAACTATTAAAGTAAAACTTGAAGGACAGGAAGTGTTTAGTCTTGATGACTCAGATGTATTCTACTGTTACAAAGACCTTTGGCTAACAAGAGAAGAACGAGAAGACCGTATTTACCAAGGCATACAGCCAGATAATGTTGGTAAACTTCGAATCGACGCCGGAGATAAAGTAACTAATACAGCCATGGATGTTATAATGGCCGAAACATATGGATCCAGATTCTACATTCCACTTGAGTTTGAAATCCTAACAGCTCATTTGCCTTATTATCAAGGGGCACTGAATGACCGTCTGAGCTTTGAACTAACTTTCAATGACTACTCCAAAGTAATTAAATCATCTGCCACAGATGCAACATACAAGATCTCTAACATTTCCTTGGAATACGAAATTGTCACACATACTGAACTAGCCAGACTCATTCAAAATCAGTACCAGTCAAGACTTCCAATTTATTATGACAGGGTGATTAGACACAGTTTAATATCCAAAGACAAAAGCGACCCAATGTGGAACTTAAACTTAAACACACCAGCCAGGTCACTGAAAGGTATTCTTATGTTGTTTGTTGAACCGGTGAGTCCATACAAAAGAGATTCAGAAAAATTCTACAATCCTAAGATTACACATTTGTCTTGTACAATCGAAGGCCGCCCTAATCAAGTGTACGCGTCTGGAATGCTGCCTTATCAACACTACGATGAGATCACAAAGTATTTTGCGGGTGGAAGGATTAGAGATAAACCAGCAAACATTGCGTGCAAAGATCTACATCTGTATGACGTTAGGATTGGTCAATACCTGACAAACAAGTATGCACTGTGGTTAGACCTGCGTAGTACAGATGATGACTATCTTCATGGGTCAGGACGAACTGTCGAGAACGGTAGTGATGGAATAACAATTCAGATACAAAAAAAGGTTGAAACTGCTGCAGCCATAAATATATATTTGTATCTAATTTATGACGCACAACTCAATATTGCAGAAAGCAGACTGAGTGGGCACATATATTAAAATTATATTGTGTATTAAAATGAACCTGATGACCCTTGACCCACACTGTGGATTGTTTTGTGGTGCCACAGGGTGTGGTAAAACTGAATTTGTACTTAACCTCTTACAAACAAGATACATACACCACTTTGAAAACATTGTAATATTTTGTCCAACAATAAAACACAACAAAGCTTATCACAACCGTTTATTCATTTGGACTGACAGTAATATCTATTTAGTCGACCCTGAGAAAAAACTGAATGACTACCTGCTGTATTTTTTCAAACAATTTGAAGGACAGTCAACTTTATTTATTGTCGATGATTGCTCTGCAGAGAAAGACATTGTCAAAAAGAGAAATACTTTAGCAGAACTTGCCTTCAGTGGCAGACACGCAAACATCAGTGTTTGGATTCTCACTCAGAAATATAATGCTGTACTAAAAGATTTTCGAGAACAGTTAAAGTTTATCTGTTTGTTTTACTGTAAGGACCGTGACAGCTTTGAAGACTGTCTCAGAGAGAACGATGTCATTCCAAATAAGCAAGAACGGGATGATGTAAAAAATAAACTGAAATCGACTAAGCATCTAAAGCTCATTTTAAAGACAGATCAGCCCACAGGGTATGGGTTAGTAAATTAATTTATCTTTTTGGTTTGTCTATAAAAATGACGGACGGACAAGAGGATCAAAATTGGCCTATTGGTAAATTCATGAATATTACATCGAGTTTCAGGGATTTTATGCTTATTAGTGACTTAAAAACACAAGTTAGACGCCCTTTTTCAGAACTCCCATCACCGATGAAGATGTACATGACATATAGTTTTTATCTTGGATATTCTAATACTTTTCCACTTTATAATAATAGGACAGCAAATTTTTTAGTTTATGATGCTAAATCTGACTGGTTTAAGAATATGTGTTTAAACATATACTATCAAATAAAAAAAGAAAATAAAAATGTTAAATTTATTACTGTCAGTAAAACGATATTACACATGCAAAAGATTGAACATGATACAACAGAAGACATACCAGGAAAGTGGCTTATTTGTTGGTAATTAATTTTGTCTATTATATAGGTTTTTGTCAATAAAGTGCCATTTTACACTATATAATTTTCTATTTATTTTTTTGTCGGACAAATAAAAAAGATGGACAACCATCAAAGATTAAGAAACGTGTTTCACACAATTGACTTACCTATATCTAATTATTTTAATGTATATGAATCGATACAAAGATCTTTTGCCGTAATACAAGAAAATCTTCTTTCTGGTAGTATAAAGATTCAGATTGTTGCGAAAATAGAATTTAGAAGGGAATCTGGACAAGTTATTATTTCATATATTTCAACGAGACAACACACAGTTAATTCGAGAAGAGAATTAGAAAGAGTGTTTAGAGAAAGATTGTTGCCTGACTTCCTTGAAGCAATTGATAGGGCAAAAATAAGTGGATCTGGTTGGCATGAAGGTTATGTACTTGAACTTCAACTAAAGCAGTCAAGATATCATCCTATTTTAGGCAAATCATGGATACCACTACCAATAGAGGTTGCAAACAAAAAGGCTGTAGTCAATATTCAAAACAATGACAACTATTGTTTCATGTGGTGTGTGCTTGCTAAACTTCATTTTGTAAAAACAAAACCTGAACGTGTATCTAACTATACCAAATTTATAAACGAACTCAACTTCAGTGGCATTGAGTTCCCTGTTAAAATAGAGGACATAGACTTGTTTGAAAAACTAAATCCTGGTATATCCGTGAATGTGTTTGTATGGGATAATCAATCTGAGAATAAGTTACAGCCAATTAGAGTATCACCAATTGCCCCAACATATGGACAGTCAGAAGATAAACATGTTGATATGTTGCTAATAAGCTCTGGTGATAACTTTCACTACACAATTATCAGAAGTATGTCAAGACTAATTCATCATACAACAAAACATGATGGTAAACAGGAATTTTGTAAAAAATGTTTACAAAGGTTTTCTTCTATTGCAGTAGCAAATAAACATGTTTTAAATTGTAGGTCTGTTGATGACGTACAAACAGTACTTAAGTATCCAGAGCCTGGTACTAAAGTACATTTTTGTAACTATAAAAATCAGCAAAAGCTACCGTTTGTAGTGTATGCTGATTTTGAATCACTGGTTGTTCCGTATGATGGCCCTGTTCCAGATTCATTACCAAAGACAATAAAGTTGAGTGATCAAGTAGTGTGTTCTTTCGGGTATATTTTTGTTATGTCAGACGGTCAGCATTCAGAACCTGTTATTTACAGGGGAAAAAATGCATCAGCTATGTTTTTGTCAGAAATGAGACAACTGTATAACAAGGTATTTGATTATTTGAAAAATTGTCAAAAGACTTTGGTTATGACAGAAGAAGACAAACATAATTTTGATACAGCTGAGATGTGTTGGATTTGTGAACAACCTTTAGGGGGTGATAAAGTTCGTGACCATGATCACATAACTGGGCGTTACAGAGGAGCTGCACATAATAATTGTAACTTGTTATTAAAAATAGATCCTAAGACATACAAGTTACCAATCTTTTTTCACAATCTGAAGGGATATGATTCACACATTATCATGCAGGCTGTAGACGAGTCGTACAAAAAAATTAGTTGTATTGCCCAGACAACTGAAAAATACTTGACTTTTAGGTTAGACAAATTAGCATTTTATGACTCCATGCAACATCTGTCTTTAGGGTTGGCTAGTCTAGCAGAAGGACTGACTGAGTATCCAATAACAAGTAAATATTTTGAGCCAGAATTGATTAAAAAGGTGTTTATCCATATGAGTACATCAGTGACTGGGTAGTTTTTGAAGAAACAAGACTGCCTCCAAAAGAGAAATTTTATTCTACACTAATTGGTAAAGGTATTTCTGACTCTGAATACCAACACGCACTTAATGCATGGGAAAAACTAGGGTGCAAAACTATTGGTGACTACCATGACCAATACTTAAAGGCCGATGTTTGCTTGCTAGCAGACGTATTTGAAAGTTACCGTGAAAAGGGTCTATTACACTACAAGCTTGACCCTGCTTGTTACATAACTAGTCCTGGCATGACATGGGATGCATTTTTGAAATCCAGTAAGATATTTATAGACCTGTTGTCTGATCGTACGATGGGTGAAATGGTGGAACGTGGATTGAGGGGAGGGATTAGTTTAGCAGCAAATAATTATGGCAAGGCCAACAACAAATATCTTGATGACTTTGACCCCTCAATGTCAAGGTCATTTATTACGTACTTGGATGCTAATAATTTGTATGGATTTGCAATGTGTGAATTGTTGCCATTAAAAAACTTTTGTTTGTATGATTTGTCACAGTATGGCATAAAAAAATTAACAAAATATATTATGGATCGAGGTCAAAATGATGAAAAGGGTTGGATCTTTGAAGTAGACCTGGAGTATCCACACCATTTACATGATTACCATAATGATTATCCATTAGCAGTTGAGAAACTGAGTTTGACAGGGAAAAAAGAAGACACCAAACTTGTACCAAATTTAAATGACAAATTCAATTACGTTTGCCACTACCGCTTGTTGCAGTTTTACATCAGACATGGTTTAGTACTAAAGAAAGTTCATAGAGGAATTCAATTTGATCAAAGTGCTTTTATGAAAGATTACATAATGAAGAACACAACATTGCGTGCAAGAGATGGTAACACTGCATTTGACAAAGACTTCTTTAAGCTTATGAACAATGCCTGTTTTGGTAAGACAATGGAAAATCCTCATCACAGAAAAGATGTGAGACTGGTTACAACTGAATCAGGTGCAATTAAACTTACAGGCAAGCCACAGTACACAGGGTACAAAGAATTTCATTCATCATTGTATGCAGTGTCACTCAAAAAAAAGATTGTTAAACTGGACAAGCCAGTATTTATAGGTATGGCTATTCTTGAGTTGTCAAAATTATTAATGCTTGAATTTTATTATGATTACTTCAAACCAAAGTATCCTGAGTGTCGTCTGCTATACACTGACACTGACTCTATGATCATAGATGTGCCTACTGAAGACTTTTATGAAGACATGAAAACAGAACTACACATGTATGACACGTCTGACTACCCTAAAGACCATCCACTGTTTAGCACACAAAACAAGAAAGTGCCTGGTAAGTTTAAAGATGAACTGAATGGTGTGCCTATAGTTGAGTATGTTGGACTGAGATCAAAAATGTATTCTATACTGCACCAGAAGGGAAGTCAATCCAAAGCCAAAGGTATCAAAAAAACAGCGATAAAAAATAAAGACATCCGTCATGAACATTACAAGAAAGTGTTAGATGGAGAACTGATGCCTGATTATCCAAACAAGACACTAAGATCAAACAAACATAATATTGAAATGATTCAAACATATAAAAAGTCTCTAGCAGTTGGAGACACAAAAAGAGTGTTTCACACTAAGGAAAAAGCTTATGCACCAGGTCATTACAGGCTCAAGTTATCTGAAGAAATAGCTGATAATCTGCTTGATAAACTAATTGATGAATTGAAATTGTTAAAAGTGGGTAACAGTATCTGTGGGAATAATCTGTAATTCTTCTCTGACAAATGCCCTCTTTGGTGCAGGCTCATACAGATAATATATTGTTGCATTAGCTGAAGGAACTATTTTTTTTATATTATGAACAGATGTAGACCAAATTGGATCAGTTGCCCTACGTCTAACGTCATTTTCAGCTTCACCTGGTTGATACAAATATCTCACCTGTTTTGTAAACAAGCTAGTGTCTGGAGGTGTTGTTGTTGTTTTTATTTTTGACGGTATTGTTTTCAATTTAATAGCATCAACAGGTTTAGGGTGACCCTCATTATTCATTGCTTTTATTACAGACGGTAATCTTTTAACCCACTCAGTGTTACGTGTGTCATGCATGAGTTCCTTAGAATACTGATAGCTAAAAAGTCTCTCCGATAATTGCTTGTTAAAGTTTTCTACAATAGCCTGTGATCTATGCAAGCCTGGTATGCCTCGCCGCACTAGCACTCCATGCTTTGCAAATAACTGATTAACAGCGCCTTTAAATTCACTCCCATCATCAACCTGCACAAGCCTAGGGTATTTTAAAGGACCTCGACTATATATTTTTGATAATGCAGTGGCCACTGTTACAGCTTTTTTGTCAGTTATGGGTTCTGCATCCTTATACCTTGAAGCTATGTCAACAACAGTTAATGCATACTTGTATCGTTTCTTTTTTATTGTGTCATGCGGAAGAAACAGGAGGTCCATTTGGTGTGTGTCATTAGGGATAGTGTTTTCAAAATGAGGCCTTGTTATTTTTCTTGGAGCAGGAAGATATATTTGCCAAATTGCCTGTTTTTTGAGCCACTGTTTTATTTGGTTGACATCTCCACCCACAGCAGCATGTAATTTTTCTACTGCAGTATTCCCTTTCCAGTAGCCAATTGGGGAGTAATATATTTTTGATAGTTTAGCGTCTGCCATTTTTTTTAGCAATATAAACTCCTGTAAAATATACTAATGTCATTCCTACTAAAACAAATATTATTTCTCCATTTCTTTGTTCTGGGCTTGGTTGGTAGTAGTCACTAAGTTTTGGTTGTGGAATAGACATGTCTTCACCAGTTACAAGATAGTATTCTTTGATAGCGTCATCGACATTTGAAAATGTATGCTGTGCGTGACCCTCAAGTTTTAGTTTTTCATTAATAAAATCAAGTTTCTCAATTCTTTGCTTTTCGTAATCTTGTTGAGCTTGAGCTAGTTTTTCAGATGCCTCATTGTGTCGCTTCATTTCTTCTGCTGATTCTTCTTTACTAACTTTTGAAAAGAAATAGTTTGATCCACTAAAAGCTAATGCGTTAATAACTGCACCACCAATCATGACAGCTATAGTTGCCATATTTTTATTTACATAGAAATATTTTCTGGAATAATTCCTTGCTTGACTAGAAAATCTTTTGTTGCAATCGATGCTGTTATAACAACTACTAGTTTAGCACTGTCTTCGAAGTCTAATTTACTAAGGTCTGCTGATTTCATTTTGAGAAGACTTTTTCCCAGCATAGAATAAGCTACTGCTACTCCACTTATTACAGCAGAGTGATAGACAAGGTTCATTAAGTTCTTTGTGTCGCTCATTTTCTTATACCATAAAAATTAAAATAATAAATTTATTTACTGCATATAAAATGGGTCAACGGCTTTGGGTGTTACTGGTAATGTGGCGACTTCTGGTTTTGTTTTTGGAGTGTCTGATTTTTTGGTCACTGTACGAGTCTGTGGTTTGTATTTTTTATATAATTGATAACCTACGTAACCAAATCCGACAACAAATCCGGCAACTATATATTTTGTTGATTGAGGGCTGGGGTCAGGGTCAGACTTAGTTGTTTGTCTCTCACTTTGATGAGGGTGTGACGGTAGTGACACTGGTCCTGACGGTCCTGAAGGTGCTGACGCCTGGTCAGTCACATGAGCCTTTTCTGTTTGAGCTTGAAGCTGTAATTTTTTTTGTCTGTTATATTCGGCTAATCTTTTACCAGCCTCAACCCTGCCTGGACTTTTAGCCTTAGTCACAGTTTGAACCTGCATCAAGACTGGACTGTGGTTCGGTTGTGGAGTCGTCTGGGTTTCGTCCATTTTCTTCTGCAGTAAAATTTATTTTAGAAAAATCAATATGACTACTAGTAACAAGTAAGGTTACAGCAGGTGCAAGGTAATTCCCAAACTTGTAAAACATAAGGCATGCTAATTTGCCTATTGAACTTGAAACAATAGGATTGCTTTCAAGGTCGTGTGATAGACTGTCACTATCAACAGGTAGGAAGTGACTTACAGCTTTTGTATATAGGCAGACAAGAGATCGACTTAAATCACGAGTCATAAGTGAGGCAATGTGATTTTCATATTTTAAATGAAGCTTGATTAGCTCGTCAGCGGTGAGAGATTCAATATCCTCTGTCATGTATTGTCTACCCAGATAAGTCTTTGATTTGCCCGATACAATCACAGACAAAAGACGCTGTTTTTTAAAGTCTAAGTCTTTGTTTTCTACAGCACAAATATCACTTAAAAGAAGTAATTCGTCTTGATTCATTTTATAATATAATATAATAATTTTGCTTAAAGAAGTCAATGACAGCATTAATAATTTAGGTTGGGTGGGGAATCTGGCTTAATACTCGCGGGTTGGTAGTTGATAAAAAAATCGTTGCTTGAATGATTTCTGGAGTGGAACTAAAATGGCTAGGCGATTAAGGTATTGGTGGTAAGTGCTGGAGTTCGTTTGTCTAAATACGGAGAGGATCAAATAAATTGATCGATTATTGATTAGGTGGGTTTCAACTGTCTACTTATCTATCTCTACTGTTTTTCATGCAAGCATAGCCTACAACAAATTGAGATTTCCACCTCTGACTTTGAGGCCCTTCAGCAGGAGTTTCTGGAGAAAACGCTTGTTGGTGACAACATCTACCTCAAGTCCAACCCCCTGGAGATGGAGACGTTTTGTGACTTTGTGCAGGAGAATGCCCCTTTTGACGTAGTCCTGGATGCTTTGAACATCTCCCGTGTGAACAAGAAGATGAGCAGAACAAGACAGGTGTGTGTTTTCACTGCTGTGAGCTGGAAATGATGTCTGTGAAATGCAGTCGAACCTGTCAGGACAGGCACCTGTATGGAGCGACCACCTGTCAAGGCAGACCACCCATTTTGGTCCCATAGTCTTAATTCTTTCTGTTGCCTACATGACCCTGCATGAGGAGACTGCCTGTCTGAGGCAACATGGTTTTGATTGTCCCTTGTGTGGTCACCTTATTCTGGTTTGACTGTGGCACACCAGTTGGGCAAAGAGCTCTTGGGTTGACATTAGCTATGGTTGGGCCACGTACAGTTGTGCACTGGCCAACTGCAACCAATGTTGGCCCGCAAACCTCGTGCTTATTGCGACAGTCATTGCCATGGGTGCTAGCCCATGGCCATGAGTGACATAATAAGCAGAAGTTATTTCTAAATACTGTCTGTGAAGATGCACACCCAATTTGTAAAAGGCCCTTGGGCCAATGTCATCCACATTGGCCCGTGCACAGCTGTACGCAAGGCAACTGCAGCTGACATCAGCTCAAGGCCCCTTTGCTTATCAGTTCATTGGCGCCATGGGTAAGGAAGTGATACTGTGAAGTATCACAGATTCAGTGCAGAATACCCCCCTCCAGCTGAAGAGCATGGGTGTAAGTGGTTCACAGGGGTTCATGCTAGCACAAGGCAAGACTCCAGTGAACTTCTTTTTCTGCAAGGGTCATCTTTTCGGAGTTTTCCTCTTGCCATATATAGGTGTTTGCTGAATTCTAGCAGTGACAGGATTAACCCGTTCACTGCCAGTTGATGCAGGTTGTGTTTGTTTCCTCAAAACACATTACCGATGACATGACTGTCAGGAAATAGTCTACTTGCTTACCAATTTTAGCCTAAGACCCAAAGGGTCCCCCCAGGAGGCTCTCGGGGATCCCTAACAGGGACGAGAGTAGCCTCCCCTGCCCATCCGGTCACGTGCCAGGTGGTGTCTCCTTTAGCCAGTTGTCTACTTCGCTGTTAGCATTCGGACGCGTTTACCGGAGCCTCTGACCCTTGGAAAGACTGTGTACGGTTCGACCGTCCTTTCCAGCCTGCCTTCGCCTAGCCTCTCGTCTACTGCTTCTGGCGTGGCCTCCATCTTCTCTGCTAGCCCTCGTCTGTGCCTCGTGCAGTTGGCTGGCCCTGGAACCTTCTAGGCTTCCGTCGCGCGGTGGTTGGGCTTCGTCACCCTGCCATTCCGCCATGGACAGATAAAGTCTCGGCCGCTTCTTACGTCTTGCCTGGCTGGGCCGGACGTCGGGCTTCGCTCGAGCTACTGTTGTTTTCTCTCCGCATTTCACTGTGAGTTTCGCGTGTTTCTTAATTTTCGAAGCTTTAAATGGCGGGGTTCGTTACCCGCCACCGGTCGCCTTTCATGTTTGGGTATGGGTTGCAGTTATCAAGTGCGCCTCTCCCCAGTACGGCGACTTCCAGTGACCTAGTGTCCGGTGCTTTGTGCTTCGTCACTCTGCCGTTCCGCCATGGAAAGGTAAAGTCTCGGCCGCTTCCTACGTCTCGCCTGGCTGGGCCGGACGTCGGGCTTCGCTCGAGCTACTGTTGTTTTCTCTCTGCATTTCACTATGAGTTTCGCGTTTGTTTCCTCAAAAACATTACCGATGACATGACTTTATGGAAAATGTCTACTTCTAGCTCAATTTTAGCCTACTTACCCGTTGTGTGCCCACACAACCCGGGAGGCACTCGGGGAACCCCCCCTAGAGGGGCCGAGAGTTGTCTCCCGTTTCCCGCCTTACCAGCTCCGGTCACGAGACCGGCCAGTTTTTGCTACTTCGCTCGTACAGAGAAGACGTGTCTGGCCTTGCTCTCGCGCCGCTTCGACCGGTCCTTCTCTTGCCTACGCTCGTTGCCTCTTCGTGTGCTCTGCGCCTCCTAGCGCTGACCTGCCTTCTTGTGCCCTGCCTCTGCTGGCGTCGTTCTGCTGCTCTCCTCTAGGCTGTGGAGGTGTATGACTACCCTTCCCCCTGTTCCCGATTCGTCTCGGAGGTAAGGTAGTGGTAGTTTCCCACAGCCGGCCCTCGGGCCGAGAGCCGGCTGCCATTGGGCTTTCCTTTCGGCTTTGCTACTACGTGGGCGCCAGTTGTTGAGCTTACGCTTCGGCGCCTTGCACGACCTTTTTTACGAGTCTCCTCGAGGGACGTCGCCTTCTCTCCTTTGGTATTTCACTGTTACGAGAGGACGTTGCCTTGTAGACTAGGGTTTCTGTTCTCGTAGGGCCTTCGGGCACCCACACTCCGTTCGTCTACCTTAAAGGCCCTTTAGCTCTGGGAGACTGTACCCACTATTAAGCGCCGGTGGTTACGGCGCTTGGAGTACCTTGGTGTGGGGCTAGGCTCCCTTGTCCGCCTTTGCGACCTTGTGCTCTTTGTCTGTTGCAGGAACCAAATGCTTACCTGCGCTCAATGCGGCGACTTCAAGTGGCCGACGGACGACCATGCGGTCTGCCTCCCCTGCTCGGGCTGCGCCTCGGACCATCTCTGCGATGTCTGTGCGACCTGGCCGGAGATCCGTTGGTCTGACCTCTGGAGTTTTTACCGGCGAGAGCGACCTCTGTCTGCTATCTCTCGTCCCACTCCTGTTGACGTCGCCCCTGTGGTAACGACCGCTCTTCCTCGCCTCGGCCTCTCGGAACGGCACCCGGGTCTGCCCTGGGGGACTTGGGTGGGGTTAGGTATTTTTTAGTTCCCAGGGTCACCCTGGTCAGCCCCACAGGGTGGGTTTTTCTCTCTATTCTGGGGCATGTGTTTCTGTCTACCCGAGGTCCATTCACCTGTATTTGCCTTTTTAAAACTCTCCCTACTGTCTGCACTGCCTGTAGCTCTTGATATTGGATGTGTGTTGCTAAATGGTCTTAGCTTTATTTATGCCCCATGTTGTAGGTTTATTTAATGTATTTGACCGGCTGGCGACATACATTCAATTTTCTGTTTAGTTTTTTTTCACAAGCAGTGCAGGCACGTCCTGAGAAAGCCTTGTTGCTGTCGGGACGTTAAGCAATGTACAATCAATCAATCAATCTCGGAACGGATGGATCGTCGGGAACCTGCGTTGTTCGCTGACCAGAGGACTGCCACTGCTGCCACGCCCGCTGACCCTTCCGGAGGGTCTGTTTGCCGGCAAAGCGCCCGCCTCACTGAGCCCGGCCTGCAGCAGTTCGCCATGAGCCATCCCACGTTGACTGGCCTTGCTCCTCTCTCTCTCCACGATAAGCCCGCTGATCCTTCCGGAGGATCTGTACACCGGCATAGAGCCCTTCTCATTGAGTCCGGCCAGGAGAGACGTCAGCCTCAACCTACGCGACACAGTCGCGCCCCCGACCTTTCCCGTTCCACCGTCAGTGCTAGACACTTGCGCTCGCCCCGCGAGCGCCGCCGGAAGGATCATTCCCCCCGCCGGGAGCGTCGTCGCTCCCCCCGTCACTCCTCGTCGCGCGCTCGGTCGCGCTCGCCTTCGCACCGTTCGATGCGTTCGCCGCGTCACCGCCATCGTCGACCTTCTTCCCGTGATCGGCACTCCTCTTCGGTTGTCCGCCGTACTTCACCCAGACGTCGTTCCCGCGCACCGGACAGGACCCCTCCTCGCTCCTTCCCGCGTTCGCCTCGGCGATCCCCGCCTCCGTCGTCGCTGCCGGCTCGTTCGAGATGCGACCCCGCCCAAGCTTCGTCCTTCCTTGGTGCCTCTCCCGCCTTCTCGCCACCCCCTGGACGAAGAAGCCCTCAGCTTGCTGCCCGAAGACTCCGTCTCAGCCCTGTTGGAGGAGGATGCTCGCTCCCTTTCGCCCTCCGACGTCGGTGATGTCCCCTCGACCCTTCCGTCATCGTCCCGGGCGGAGACCCTCCTAGCCTTGGATGAAGCCGCCAGGATCATCGCGGCCACTCTGCCAGCGGACTCCTGCCCAGCCTCTCCCCCCCTGAAGAGGAAGGTCTTGGCCTTTGTGGATGCCGAGCGTCAGGTGAAGAGGTTCAAGTCGCTTCCCCAGCCGCCTGGATTTAAGGAGCTGCGAGATGTCTTTTCAGCGCACCTGCAACTTCCCGCGTCTCGAGAGCCGGTGTTCTTCTCTGATCGTCGCTGGCCGGCTGGCCTGGACATCGCCTTCCGTCGGGATTGGTATGCCGGTCATTCCCAGGCTTTCTCCATCCCTCTTCCTGCGATCGACCCCCCGGCCGTGTCGCAAGCTGGCGGCTTCGCCCTCCTTCGCCGTTCCTTCCCTCGTGGCCTGGATTTGACTGCGTCTCTGGTGCAGAACACCTTAGCCTGCGCTGGGTTCCTGGAGCTGCTCACTCAAGCCCTGGTTCGTCGTGTGGAAGACGCTTGGCATCCTTCAATCACGCCTCTCCTTGGGGATTTCCTCATCTTAGCGGAAGTCGCCAACCGAGCCGCCTACCACTCGTCCGTTAACGCTATGGCGGCCTCCGCCAACTGTGACCTGATGCGTCGAGACGCCCTTCTGCTTGCATGCTGAGGGATACCACCTGACCTGCGTGCGCAGCTTCGTCGTGCTCCGCTGGGTGGCCCCCTGCTTTTCGGCGACACCTGGTCCTCCGTTCGAGTCTCCAACCCCGACCGCTGGCCTGTGAGTGCTCCTCCTCCCCGCCGCTTCCGTCCTCCCGCCAGGCTAGGGGTCGCGCCTCGCGGTCGGTTAGACCCTCTGCTGCGTCAGCCCCTGCTTCAGCCCCTGAGCAGGCCCCCGCCTTTGGCCGTCCTAGACCCTCCAGGGCCCGTGCCCCCGCCTGGCCCCGTCCCGCCCGGCGACCGGGTCGCGGGCGGGCTGCCTGACTGCCCCCCAGCCTTGCCCCCACCGACCACTTCGGGGTCTCCGGTCGGTGGGAGGCTAGCCTTTTTCAGCGGAAATTGGCTCACACTCTTTCCCGACGACCCCTGGATTTGCGACACCGTCTCGGCCGGCCTCTGGATCGCCTTTCGCAGCCCGCCTCCTTTGCGTCACTCCCCCCTTGGACCGAGATCCCCAGCGATCCGTTGAAGGCCTCCGCTCTTCGGGGAGAGGTCTCCTCCCTCCTGAGGAAAGCCGCCACGGAGGTGGTACGCGTCCCCTACTCCCCAGCCTTCTACAGCCGCTTGTTCGTCGTTCCGAAGCCTGGAGGGAGATGGCGACCGGTGATCGATCTCTCGGCCCTGAACAAGTACATTACGGCCCCCTCCTTCCGGATGGAGACTGCACGAGCCCTGAGAGCCGCGGTCCAGCCTCTGGACTTCGCAGTCAGCCTGGACCTTTCAGATGCGTACCTGCATGTCCCGATGCACCAGGCCTCCAGGAAGTTCCTCCGCTTTGCGATCGACGGTGTGGTATACCAGTTTCGCGCGCTCCCGTTCGGTCTCAACCTCAGCCCTGGGTGTTCACCCGGCTGATGGACGCCGTAGTCGCCAAGGCCCGACAGTCCTCCTCCAGTCCGACGTCGAATTACCTAGACGACCTCCTCCTACGCAACCAGTCAGAGACCTCGCTCGCGTCGGACAGGGATGCGCTGCTACGGCTTCTGGCACACTTGGGCTTCCTAGTGAACGACGGCAAGTCGGATCTCTCTCCGTCCCGCCGCTTCGTGCACCTGGGCATGGAATTTGCGACCGACCTCAACACGGTGCGCCTCCCAGCCCCTCGGATCCAGAAGATTGCGGACCTAGCCGGTCAGTTAGCACGACAGGACGTGGCCCCCGCCAGAGTCTGGCTCCAGCTTTGGGCCTGCTGAACGCCGCAGCGGACCTTATCCCCCTAGGTCGTCTCTACTCCCGGCCGATCCAGCTGCATCTCCTACTCCATTGGCGCCCGGCGTCAGGCGACTTAACGACGTTGGTTCCGGTGCCCCAGATGCTGCTGCCTCATCTTCGTTGGTGGACCGACCACTCTTGGCTAGCATCGGGAGTTCCCCTGGCCGCCCCTCCTCCCCAGACCTCGCTTTGTGTCGACGCCAGCCTCACGGGGTGGGGCGCTCATCTCCTTCCTCGGTCCCTCTTGACTTCGGGGCCCTGGCACGCGGACTTAGCGCACACTCACATCAACTGGCTGGAGATGCAGGCGGTGTGGCAAGCCCTGCAGTTCTGGGAGGATCTCCTCAGACACCAGGAGCTACTCATCCTCTCGGACAACACGACTGTGGTGGCTTACATCCAGAAACAAGGTGGCACTCGCTCTCCCGACCTTTGTATGCTCCTCTACCGGATGATGCGTTGGTGCGAGGACCGGGGTATTACCATTCGAGCCCGACACATCCCCGGACACCTGAATGTCTTAGCCGACTCGCTGTCTCGCCGCGGCCAGCTCCTGCACACGGAATGGACCCTTCGGCAGGACATCTTTCGGATGATCTGTGCCAGGTGGGAGACTCCCCAGGTCGACTTGTTCGCCACAAGGGGAACCATCAGCTGCCGCTCTTCGTCTCCCCGATTCCCGATCCACTTGCCTGGGCTGTCGATGCACTCTCCATTCCCTGGGACGGCCTGGTGGCGTACGCCTTCCCCCCGACAGTTCTCGTACCCAAAGTCCTTCTCAAGCTTCGGGGATGCTCGGCGGTCCTGCTGTTAGTTGCGCCGTTCGCCTGGAACCGCTCCTGGACCACCGACCTTCTCAGCCTCGCCACGGACCCGCCCCTGCTGCTTCCCGCCCCACGCACCATGCTCAAGCAACCGCGTCAGCCGCTGTTCCACCCCTGCCCGGAGCGGCTCCTCCTTCACGCCTGGAGGTTGTGCGGCAAGCCCTCGGAGCTAGAGGCTACTCGGGTGCAGCAGTGGAGGCGATCGCTTCGGCCCGCAGACCTTCCACCATCCGAGTCTACGAGGGAAAGTGGCGAGTCCTGTGTTCCTGGTGCTCTGAGCACGGCCTGTCACCCACGGAACTGACTAATCCTCAGCTGGCGGACTTCTTCCTCTGGCTCTTTCGAGACTTAGGACTGGCCCCCATCACCGTGAGGGGTTACCTGTCCATGATCGCTGACACTTATCGACACCTTGGACACCCAGACCCGGGCGCCTGCAAAGACTTAGCCGACCTTATGGGTCACTTCGGCATCCAGCGCCCTACACACCGCTCACTCCTTCCCCGCTGGGACCTGCCCTGGGTGCTAACGTGGTTAAATTCTGACAGATTTGAACCCTTACCTTTGGCCCGTTTCGCAGATGTGACACGAAAGACGTGCTTCCTGCTGGCCCTTGCTACCGCCTCTCGGGTGAGTGAGCTACACGCACTCTCGGCGCGGCCTACCTGCCTACAGTTCCGAGCGGACGGGTCTGTTCAACTCCTCACTGACCCTGCCTTCCTGGCCAAGAACAGGTCTCCTCTGATGGCACCTCAGGTTATCACCTTACGGCCGCTAAGAACCAACCCTCTGTCTCAGGAGACCAGGCAACAGGATCCCATGCACGCCCTTAGAGTTTATCTGCGACGATCTAAAGCCTTCCGCAGAGGGCGTTCGTGCCTCTTCCTACCTCTGAGACCCAGCAGGAATGACATAACAGCCCAGACGATTTCGTCCTGGCTCCACTGGGTTATACGCTCCGCGTATCAAGATATCTCCCCGCAGGGAGCGAAGAGGCTGCACATTCGCGCACATGAGGTACGAGCCATGGCCACGAGCCTCGCATTTGACCGAAACTGCGCTGTCAAGGACATCGTGGCAGTCGTGGGCTGGCAGACTGAATCTGTATTCGCCCGCTTCTACCTCAGGGACCTGGCAGGCCAAAGAGAGAATCTCGCACTAGTGGGGGACATCGCCGCGGCGCAACACTCCCTCCCGGCGCCACCGGCGCCGTAGGTATGCACTTCGCTAAAATTGTCGGGAGGTTGCGACTGGGAGGACGGCGCTGTTACCATTAAGAGTTGCGCGGCACCCTCCTCCTCATCGCAATTCTTCCATAAAGTCATGTCATCGGTAATGTTTTTGAGGAAACAAATTCATTTTTCTCTAAAAGGTATTTTTTCGAAAAATACTGATGACATGACTCGGAAGACCCTCCCTCCGGCCCCGCTTGCCGCTTTCAAGCGAAGTATCACAAAAAACTGGCCGGTCTCGTGACCGGAGCTGGTAAGGCGGGAAACGGGAGACAACTCTCGGCCCCTCTAGGGGGGGTTCCCCGAGTGCCTCCCGGGTTGTGTGGGCACACAATGGGTAAGTAGGCTAAAATTGAGCTAGAAGTAGACATTTTCCATAAAGTCATGTCATCGGTAAGTATTTTTCGAAAAAATACCTTTTAGAGAAAAATGAATGTTTCTTAATTTTCGAAGCTTTAAATGGCGGGGTTTGTTACCCGCCGCCGGTCGCCTTTCATATTTGGGTTTGGGTTGCAGTTGCCAAGTGCGCCTCTCCCCAGTACGGCGACTTCCAGTGACCTAGTGTCCGGTGCTTTGTGCTTCGTCACTCTGCCATTCCGCCATGAAAAGGTAAAGTCTCGGCCACTTCCTACATCTCGCCCTGCCGGGCCGGACGTCATGCTTGGCTCGGACTTCTGTTTGTTTTCTCTCTGCATTTCACGGTGAGTTTCGCTTGTTACTTACTTCGGAGCTTTAACTGGCGGCGTTAGTTGCCCGCCGCCCGTCACCTTTCATGTATGGGTATGTGTTGCAGTTACCAAGTGCGCATCTGCCCAGGACGGCGACTTCCAGTGGCCTGGTGTCCGCCACACAGTGTGTCGACCGGGTGCCGGCTGCTCCTCTGTCATCGGCTGCGCTGGCTGCGCCTCTTGACTGGAGGTTCTTGGTCTCTTCTCTGGTGTTCCACTGCCGACCGACCCGCGACTGTCCGCCTTCCTTGGGACCTCCCGCGGCACGGTGGGATTGGTCAAGCTCCCCTCGGACTTGGGATAGCCCACACCTCGCATCCCTGGTAAGTTTGTAGCTTATTCTTAGACGCGTTAAGCCCGCTGACTCCTCCGGCGAGTCGCCAAGCCGGCTACGTGCCCCCCTCCTTTGAGCCCCGGGCACCACGACCTTGTTGCCTTTAGTTCATGCGTCGGCCTTTCGGCCAAACCTCTAGTCCGCTGACTCCTCTGGCGAGTCATCTAGCTGGCTTCGTGCCCCCCTCCTTGAGCCCCGGGCACCGCGACCTTGTCGCCTGTTACATCAAAAAAAAAAGAGAAGTTGACGCTTGGCCTCGCGGCCCCTCCTAAGCCTGCTGACTCCTCCGGCGAGTCGCCAAGCCGGCTACGTGCCCCCCTCCTTGAGCCCCGGGCACCGCGACCTTTGTCGCTAATTAGTTTAAGCGTCGGCCTTCGGCCCTACTTCTAAGCCCGCTGACTCCTCCGGCGAGTCGCCTAGCCAGCTACGTGCCCCCCTCCTTGAGCCCCGGGCACCGTGACTTTGTCGCTAATTAGTTTACACGTTGGCCTTTGGCCCTACTTCTAAGCCCGCTGACTCCTCCGGCGAGTCGCCTAGCCGGCTACGTGCCCCCCTCCTTGAGCCCCGGGCACTGCGACTTTGTTGCTAATTAGTTTACGCGTGGGCCTTCGGACCTTCTCAGCCCGCTGACTCCTCCGGCGAGTTGCCAAGCCGGCTACGTGCCCCCCTCCTTGAGCCCCGGGCACTGCGACCTTGTCGCCTATTGTAGACGCGTTGGCTTCGCGGCCCCTCCTAAGCCTGCTGACTCCTCCGGCGAATCGCCGAGCCGCTATGTGCCCCCGCCTTGAGCCCTGGGCACCGCGACCTTGTCGCCAATTAGTTCACGCGTCGGCCTTCGGCCCCAGCTTTCAGTCCGCTGACTCCTACGGTGAGTCGTCTAGCCGACTATGTGCCCCCCTCCTTGAGCCGGGCGCCGCGACCTTGTCACCTTTCGTTCTCACTTCGGCCTCAGTCTCTGGGCCCGCTGACTCCTACGGCGAGTCGCCAAGCCGCTTTGTGCCCCCCTCCTTGAGCCCCAGGCACCGCGACCCTTATCGCCTGTTGGTATCCTAGTCGGCCTTATGGCCCTCCTTCCAACCCACTGACTCCTTCATCGAGTCGCCCAGCCAGCTACGTGCCCCCTCCTTGAGCCTCGGGCACTGCGTCTGGATCGTCTTTCATATACCTCTGGACTTCGGGCCGTTTCCCCTGGCGCCTACAGGCCTTTCCACGTTGTTTTCACCGGTTCTCGTCTGTCCACCGAAGTGAAGCTACGTCGCGCTCGGTTAGCACTTGGATGGGTGCCCCTTTGGGTACACCCAGTGCAAGTGGGGATCGACGTCTTCGCCCTCGTCGCCTGGATAGTTGCGGCGCCCGACGTTCGTCGCCCGCCCGCTCGACTCCCTCCTGTGTCCCTGTCGACCTTCGCCTTGTGCTCGGCGCTGTCGTTCTCCTCGGGACATCCTCTTCCCTGCTCTCTGCACCCTTCGCCTCCAGCGTCTCCCCGACCCTCTCCGGTGGATGACTCGGCGTCCTGCGTTCGCCGCTGGCCTGCTGGCGTCTTCGCCTTCGGCTCCCCGGTTCGCTGGCCACTTGCTCCCCTTCGTGCTCACTGCCTCCGGTGGTTCCGCCGGCGCTCGTGCTTGCGGCAACACTTCCCAGCTCTAGCGGATCTTCCGTGTGGCTTCGAAACCTCCGCCCCTTGCCTTCCTTCGTTCGTGGCGGCCTGGCTCCTTCCCTGACCATCTCCCCTGATGCGACGTCGCAGCTCTACCGTGCTCCTGTGGCCCTGCCAGGCAGTCTCTGAAGGAACCCTTCTAGGCCTGTGGGCCCAGCGCCACTTGTGGATTGAGTTCCCCCCCGTTCGGACCAAGGCCCTCGTCCTTCGCGGGCAGGTCTCCGCTCTTCCTTGGGAAGTTGCGATGGTGCTCGTCGCTCGGCACGGCTCCCCCATCTCGGACCCTTCGCGTCGCCTTCAGCCCTTGGTCGTCGCTGCCAGCCTGGATCTGCCCGTTGCTTCTACGCGTCCCCATGCCTCCCGCCCCCGCCGTTGTCTTCGCTTGCCGTCGACGGGACCGTTTCCAGTTCGGCCTCTCCTGTGTGGTCTCTCCCTCAGCCCTGGGTCCTTGCGTGGATCGTGGATGCCTTGGTTGCCCGAGACCTTCGGTCTTCCTCCAGCCGTTCTCCTCCTTGGTCGACCTGCTTCTGCGGTATCAGTCAGTGGTCCCTCTTCGTAGGGCAGGGATGCTCTCCTCCGGTTTGCTCGCCTGGTCGCCCTGGTCAGCGCCAACAGTCCGACCTCTCGCCCTCTCGCCACTTGTTCACCTGGGGTGGAATTGGTGACCGACCGCAACTTGTTGCGTCTTCCCGAGCCTCGGATCCAGTACTTGCCGTTCTAGCCCGTGGGTAGCTGCGGATGCGGCGGTCCCCACCTGACTGCGGCTCCAGCTCCTCCTCCTGATGAGTGCGGCGGCTGATCTCCTTCCCCTTGGTCTTCTGTACTCCACCTCTGGAGGCCGTCCTCCGGCGATCTCTCTACCCTGGTGCCGATCTCTCCTGTGCTGCGGCCCATCTGCTTCGCTGGACGGACATTCTTGGCTTTGGATCCGGGATTCCCCTGACCTCGCCACTGCCGTCTCTCTCTCTCTGCGTCGTTGCCGGTCTCGACGGTTGGGGCGCTCACTTTCTTCCGAATTTTTGCTCGTCGGCCGGCCGCTGGCCCGCAAACCTGACTTCGTGGCACGTCAACCCGCTGGGACTGGTTGCAGTTGGCAGGCCCTCTGCGCTTGGCAATACAATCTTCGGACACAGGACCTCCTCGTCCTTTCCGACACCTCCTCATTCGTGGTTTGCCTTCAGAAGCAGGAGGAACCCACTCTCCCGACCTCTGCTTCCTCCTCTATCGCCTCCTTCGCTGGTGCGAGGACAGCGACTTCTCCCTCCCAGCCCGTCACAGTCCAGGTCACCTGTTCGTTCTGGCAGACTTCCTCTTGCGACAGGGTCAGCTTCTTCACACGGATTGCGCCCTAAGCTGGGACATCCTTCGCTGGTTCTGCGCTCGTTGGGAGACTCCCCCTTTGATCTCTTCGCCACGAAGTGGAGCCTCTGGCTTCCCCTCTTCGTCTCCCCGTTTCCCGACCTCTGGCCTGCGCAGTCGATGCACTTCGATCCCTTCGATCCGGCGGTCCTGGTCTTCAAGTCCTGCTCAGGCTCCGGGGATGCAACGCAGTCCTTCTCCTGGTGGCCGTTCTCCTGGACTGGATCGTGGACTTCCGACCTTCTCAGTCTCGCCACGGGCTCACCCTCCCTCTTCCCACCCCCCGCACGATGCTCGAGCAGCGCCGACAGCCGCTCTTCCACCCCTGCCCCGAGCGACTTCTCCTACACGCCTGGCGATTGTGCAGCAAGCCCTCTCTGCTGGAGGCTTCTCGAGTGCGGCAGCGGACGCTATCGCTTCAGCCCACAGACCTTCTACCAGACGTGTATACGAGGGAAAGTGGCGTGCTTCGTGCCTGGTGCTCTGACCGCCGCCTCTCCTCCGTCGGCCTGACGACTCCTCAGCTCGAGGACTTCTTCTCTGGCTCGTCCAAGACCAAGGTTGGCTCCCCTCTGGTTCAGCAGCTACCCCTCTTGATCGCCGACGCCTACCGTCACCTCGGCCGTCCCGACCCAGTGCCTGCAAGGACCTGCCCGACCTTATGGCGCGTTTCAGCGTGCAGCGTCCGGTCTCCCGCTTCCTTGTCCCGCGCTAGGACCTCCCTGGTCCTCCCCTGGCTGACTTCGGACCGTTGAACCGCTCCATCTGGCCCGCTTCGCAGACGTGACTCGGAGACCTGCTTCCTGATGGCCCTCGCCACGGCGCCCCGCGTCAGCGAGCTCCACACGCTCTCGCCCCACCTGCCTGCAGTTCCGAGTGGATGGCTCCGTTCAGCTACTCCCAGATCCTTCCTTCTCGCTCAGACTAGCGCCTCCGGTCATCGCCACTCGGCCGCTTACACGGCCCGGCTTCCTCAGGAGACTCCGCAGCAAGATCCGGTGCAGGCACTTCGTATCTACCTGCGTCGCTCCAAGTCCGTGCGGAGGGGACGGACTCGTCTCTTTGCCGCTGACCGCCGGCAGAACCGGCTTCTCAGCCCAAACGTTCTCCTCCTCGCTCCGCTGGGTATTACGGTCCGCCTATCGCGACCTCTCCCCACAGGGAGCCGAGGCACTGAGGATCCGTGCCCATGGAGTGCGCGCTAGGGCCGCACGTCTCACCTGCGCCCGCGCCTGTGGGGTTAAGGACATTGTGGCTGCAGTGGGGTGGCGGGTCGAATCTGCCATCGCCCGCTTCTACTTCCGCGCCCTGACAGTCCAGCGCGACAACCTTACGCTGGTGGGCAACTTTCTGCGGCGCAACACTCCCTCCAGGCGCCCTCGGCGCGTTAGGTGGCACTTCGCTAAAATTGTCAGGAGTGTGTGATCAGGAGTGACAGGACGTATTCGTCCCTGAAGAGGTTTCTAAAAGGGATTGTGCAGCACCCCCCTCCTTTTTGTCATTCTTCCTGACAGTCATGTCATCGGTAATGTGTTTTGAGGAAACAAATTAATTTTTCTCTAAAATGTATTTTTCGAAAAATACTTACCCATGACATGACTCGGAGGTCCCTCCCTCCTCCCCGCTTGCCGCTGGTAACTCCGTAGACAACTGGCTAAAGGAGACACCACCTGGCACGTGACCGGATGGGCAGGGGAGGCTACTCTCGTCCCTGTTAGGGATCCCCGAGAGCCTCCTGGGGGTACCCTTTGGGTCTTAGGCTAAAATTGGTAAGCAAGTAGACTATTCTGACAGTCATGTCATCGGTAAGTATTTTTCGAAAAAATACATTTTAGAGAAAAATTAATTTCTACAATCTTTGTTAACCCTTATCATTCGGAATAATATGTGGGTGAAATACATTTGACTAAAATAGTTCAAGGGTAGTGCCAGAATAGCTGGCACCACCCTTGAACTAAAGCCATTGGTCTGTATCCTTATCTGTAAGTACTATAATGTAGCTTGCATATGGCAGTGTACAAATTTGAAGCCTTTCACTGACTAGAAATAGCAGACGTGATCTAACTAAAAGATCCATGGGTCCTCATGAGCTCCGCGACTGTGGGGGCTCATGAGGATTTATGCCTCTTGCTGAGACAACTTTGTGTCCATGTTTTTTTTGACAATTGTGGCTTTTGGTCTCTCAGTGAACACTGATTTTTGTATGTCCGTTGACAGGGAAGAGGTTAATTCATCACCGAAGAGCCCCAGCCTTCCAAAGAATATGCATAAACACAAAGTGAAATCTGCAAAAAGCATAATAATAATAATAATGATTACTTGTATAGCGCTTAACCTCGGATCAGAGCTGTAGGCACTTAACAAAAACTAATTGTACAAAAATAACTAATTACAAAAATGCAGTTTGCAAAAAAGTATTAAAAACAAAATACAATGCACTCTATAAACAATCTATAAAGTCACCATTTAAAAATGCTATGCTTATGGACTCATACTTGCTCATACACGCACACACACACACACACTACTTCTAATAGAGATAGAGATGACTTCAACATGACAGGTCTGTGACAAAAGTCATTAGTAGCAGACGAAAAAAAGATGGGTCTTTAGGGCTCGCCTGAATGCCTCTCTCGAATCCACGTATCTCAGTTCGTGTGGGAGGTCATTCCGAACAACTGGGCTCTGGTACCTGAATGACCTCTCACCGAACAACTTTGTTTTGATGAGATAGATCTTGATGAACCCCTGAAGCTGCAGGGGTTATGAAGATCTGTGTCTCTTGAAGTTGGATTGTTTTAATTTTTCATGGCAGGGAAGGGGTTAAATTCGCATTGACAACAGCTGGGGACTGGGTGGCGTAGACCAGCATTGGATGTGCCCTATCAGGCTAGCCTGTCCCTGATACTGACGTGACAATTTCTCTTGTGGTAATTTCACACTCCCCAGTAAGCAGAACGACCTCCGGCGTACGTTTAACCCATGCCCAACTGTGCTTGATGGACCAACTGTGACAAGCATCGACCTGCTTACCTTTTGCTCGCATACTGTTTGTTTCAGCTGCTGAAGATGGTGCACTTTTTCGCCTGTGAGCGGCACATGCGTGTGCTGGTACTGGGACGAGCTCACATGTTGAAATGGAACGCGGCCGATATGGACTACATTCAGCGTTACGCCAAGACTTTCTTCACAGACAACATGTGAGTGGAGTACAGTAAAAGAGAGGTCATCAGGCTGATGTAAGTTGTCATTTGCGGGCACACAGCCTGAAGACTGTTTGCTGGATAGTTATTTGTGAAGCAGCTTCTGTTGTGTGTAGGTAGCACGTTAATTGCTGGCTTCAAGATGCAAGTTTAGTGGTTTGAATTCTTGTGCAGATGACATACATTTTAGAGCCAAATGGTGCATTTTAACTCATTTGGCCCCGATTCACTTCAGTAGGAGATGGACCATCCTTGACAATTCAAGGGTAGTGCTAGATTAGCTCGGCGCCAAGCTAATCTGACACTACCCTTGAATTATCATGGGAGATCCATCTCCTGCAGCTGGTACATAATTGTTCCAAGATGCCTCCAAAATTTGGGAAATGTGGCCTTTGGGTTGAATGGGTTAAGCTCAAATTTTAACTCCCTTGCCTGTGGATGTTGACTTCATCCTCGCGAGATTACTTCCCTTAGAACACTATCGGTGGTCATGAGATCGTTCCAGCCAAGGTGTCATTACAAGCAATTAATTAGCATGCACACAAGATCCAGAAATGAACTCTTTATTTAGTGGCAGAGTACATAATACTGAAAAGTTACTTAGTAGGCAAAGAGTTAAGTTACGGTCATGGGAAACAGTCATGATGTCCAAGAGTAGTGTCTGATTAGCTGGATACTTAAAGGTATGCAGCTAATTAATCAGACACAACTATGACAATTGATCTACATCCTGCCCTTAGCACTAAACATGAAAAAGTTCACTCCTTCACTGCTGGTAAAAACCCAAACCATCAAAATGCAAAAGGCTTAGATCCTAATAAGGCCCTGCATATCCATCAAAATGCAAAAGGCTTAGATCCTAATAAGACCCTGCATTTCCATCAAAATGCAAAAGGCTTAGATCCTAATAAGACCCTGCATTTCCATCAAAATGCAAAAGGCTTAGATCCTAATAAGACCCTGCATATCCATCAAAATGCAAAAGGCTTAGATCCTAATAAGACCCTGCATATCCATCAAAATGCAAAAGGCTTAGATCCTAATAAGACCCTGCATTTCCATCAAAATGCTAAAGGCTTAGATCCTATTAAGACCGTGCATTTCCATCAAAATGCAAAAGGCTTAGATCCTAATAAGGCCCTTCATTTCCATCAAAATGCAAAAGGCTTCGATCCTTATGAGCCCCAACAAATGCAGGTCTTACAAGGGTTTCTTGCTGACTTCATTCATGTGTGTGTTTCTCACACAAAATAGTTATGATATGGTGCTGGCATTGAAGGGGTTAATACTCAAATTTACATCCATCTCTGATATATACTGATGAGCAAAAGAAATGCTACATTTTTGGAATCATCAGAAACACTAACTATTTTGAGAAGCAAACAAGCTGCAACAATGTTTTTTCATCAGAAACACTAAATAATATTATAATGACAACCAAAAGAAATGCAACATTTTTAGTTTTAGAATCATCACAAACACTAAAGAAATGTGACAATTTTGGACATTTCTGGAATCATCGGAAACAACATAGTGTTTCTGACGATTCCAAAAATGTTGCATTTCTTTTGCTGGTCCGGTTATTATCCATAAATGAAAAGCATACACCTTGAGTGTCACAAAAAAAAACATCTTCTAAATGCAGATGCATGTAGCTCGTGATGTTTTGACTACTGTTTTGTTTGCAGGTCAGCAGATGATCCCTTCTGCCTGTATGCTACACTGTACAGTGGCAAGGACTGCATGTTTGTGTCGCGGGACTTCATGCGTAACCACAAGTTCAATCTTGGACTGCGCTTCAAGGATGTGTTTGAGCGCTGGCAGAGGTCACACCAGATCCTCAACTTCTGGGTGGATCACCGTCACGTGTCTGTGCAGGTGAGTACATTTAACCCTTATCGTTCAGAATACACCAGTGTGTGAAATAAGTTTGACTAAAATAGTTCAAGGGTGGTGCCAAAATAGCTTGTCACCTCAAGGCGCCAAGCTATTCCGGCACCACCCTTGAATTAAAGCCATTGTCTATATCCTTATATGTGTACTATAATGTAGCTTGCATATGGCAGTGCACAAATTTGAAGCTTTTAGCCTCAGTATGATTTGGGTTAATGGCTGATCTATGAACAGGTGGGTATAGTTAATGGCTGATCAATGAACAGGTGGGTGTAGTTAATGGCTGATCAATGAACAGGTGGGTATAGTTAATGGCTGATCAATGAACAGGTTGGTATAGTTAATGGCTGGTCACTTTTGTGGAGTTCAGATGTTAACCTTTGCCATCGGATACAGACTGTTTCTGAAATCTTTGTTAACTCTTAAGCTCCCAGAACTAAATGACTTCCATTCTACAGAATGGAAGTCATTTAGTTCTGGGAGTTTAAGAGTTAATTCAATGCCAAAGAGGCCCAGCCGTCCAAGGAGCATAGATCTATACAAACTGTGTCAGCATGATACCTATCTATCTATCTATCTATCTATCTATATCCCGTAGTCTTGTCGACCGTTGGGGCACCACTGATGACTTGGCAACCAGCTCCCTCCATTCCACTCTGTTCTCTGCCATTCTTAGCGTATCGCCCAGCCTCAGTCCTGTCCACTCTGAGATATTGTCCTCCCATCTTTTCCTCTCTCTTCCTTCCCCACCCGGGTCTGCCCTGGGGGACTTGGGTGGGGTTAGGTATTTATTTCATCAAAAACATTACCGATGACATGACAAATGGGAGTGTCTACTACGTGCTCAAATTCTAGCCTACGAACCCGTTGTGTGCACACACAACCCGGGAGGCACTCGGGGAACCCTCCAGAGGGGCCAAGAGTTGTCTCCCGGACCTGCCTATCCGGTTCCGAGTCACCTGACTCGCCAGTCAGCTACGTAGGCTCACGACCTTCGGACGTGTTCTAGCCTCGCGCTCCCTTCGACCGGTCGGTCTTGGTGCTCGAGTTCACCGTGACTTTGGCTTCGCCTGTTGCTTCGCTTCTGCTTCGCTTCTTGCTTCGCTGCAGCTTCGCTTGCGCTTCTTCGCTTGGCGTCCTCCTTGGTTGGCTTCGCTTGGCGGACCTGCTGCTTCCCGCCATTTCGCCGGTGGCGACATGGACGTCTCTTCTCCCGCTACCGCTTCGGCAGAGAGGTAGGATAGTTAGTTGGGCCCGGAGCCGGTCCCCGGGCGGGGTACCGGCCTGTGCCTTTGGACTCTACCTTGTTCGGGTTGTGTGGGTTTTGTTGAGCGGGGACTCTTAGCTCGGCGGGGCCCTGGTGCCCTCGCCTTTCCCCTTTGGGGTGAAATTACTGGCTTCCCCTGGTAGCCTTCGGGGAGCATTGTTTAAACCAGCTGCGGCGCGTGGCTCATGTTGCATCTCCGGCCTGGCTGGGGTATGCTTGTTTCGAGAGCGCACTCTTAGCTTAGAGCGCTACAGCATTATTGCCGGGGGACACGGCCTTTCGTCCCTATTGTCGTTTGGCCCGCCGTGTGATGGCCTTAGTCCCCTGCGCGACGTTGAACCCAAGTAACTAAACTAAACTAAACCTATTGTCGTTTGGCGCACATTCCTCTCCAGCCTGGCTGGGGTAGGCTTTGTTCTAAAGACGCAAGCTTAGCTTCGGGCGCTATAGCAGTATAGCCTGGGGGCACAGCCCGTTTGTCCATATCGTTCGATACGGTTCCCCTTGGTAGGACGAGCCCTGTTGGTCTCGACCACGTACCGGCACGTTGTTTGTTTGGTGTGTTGCAGTGCCCTCCTGATGACCTGCACGCAGTGTGGAGGTTTCCAGTGGCCCTCGGATACGCACAAGGTCTGCCTGCCGTGTGTCGGCTGTACATCTGAGCGTTCTTGTGACGTTTGCGCCGTCTGGCCGGAGCTCCGCTGGGTCCAACTTTGGAGCTTCTACCGACGTGAACGCCCGACACCTGTGCCTGTTGCAAGACCTGCGGAAGTGCCGGCTGTCATCTCAGACACACCGACCGCTCTTGCCCCCGATGGCCCCAGTCTGGAAAGATCTCCACAGCGGACACAGCAAGGTAGTGTGCGGAGTCGGGAGTTCGAGGCGCGGGTTCCCAGGAGGGAACGCGCTTGGACCAAGCCTTACGACAGGCAGAGAACCCATCTCGAGACAGAGGTCAGTTCGGAGAGACGTGCCTCGCGCCGTCCATGGTCAACCGGTCCCCACTCGTCTCCTAGGAAGGCCTTGGATCCCCCTCGGCCGCTGCGAGCCCGCCTCGCCACAGAGTCCAGCTCGCGGAGACATTCGCGCACACTCACCACACCTCTACCTGTGTCCAGTTCCTCCTTGCGATCGAAGTCTGACCACCACTCTCGCGCTCCTTCGTGTGAGCGTCGTAAAGTTCGGGATTCTTCTCGTCATCTGGACCATGGACCTTCGCGCTCTACCTCTTCGCGGCGTTCGTCCCACGTTCCCCGCCGTCTGCCTCGTCCCGCCCGTTCCCCTTCCCCTCGCCCAGCCTCTTTCCTTCCTCCTCGTTCCCGAGGATCACGGTCTCCAGCTCGTAGTCGCTCGTCTGGTCGCCGCCGCCGTTCCCGCTCCTCTAGTGCGTCGCGTCGCCGTCGCGGACGTCGCTCTCCCCTGCGTGCTTCGGCGCCTTATGGCTCCCCTCGTCCTCGTCGAGCTGATCGCTCTCGGAGTCACGGTCGCCGTCCCTCTTCGACGGCTCTCGGCGGCGTGGACGACGATTCGTTGAGTCTTCTCCCTGATGATTCCATCTCAGTTCTCCTCGGAGGTCTCAGCCGCTCTCCTTCGCCGCTCTCTCCTTCGGATGCGTCGACAGCCCAAGGGTTACCGGCCTCCTCCCGCACAGAAGTTCTTCTGGCCCTCGACGAGGTCGCTCGCCTCATCTCCGCCACGCTTCCGGCAGCGGACTGCCCTCCATCCCCCCCCCTGAAGAGGAAGCCTTCTGCCTTCGTCGACGCGGGTAGACAGGTAAAGAAGTTCAAGACTCTCCCTCAGCCCCCCTCCTTTCGTGAGCTTCGGGATGTGTTCTCGGCCCACCTGTTGTCTGACTCAAGGGACAGTAATTTCTTCTCGGACCACAGATGGCCTCCGGACCTCGATATGTACTTCCGCCAGCAGTGGTACGCCGGCCATTCCCAGGCCTTCCTCTGCCCTCTCCCTCCGGTGGATCCAGCCGCCGTGGTTCAGGCGGGTGGGGCCTCTGCACTCAGACGCGCGCTCCCCGCGGGTTTGGACAAGACGGCTTCGCTTGTCAGGAATTCCTTGGCCTGCGCCGGCTTCATGGAGCTCCTTACGCAAGCCTTCCTCCGGCGCGTGGAAGATTCGTGGCACCCGTCCCTGACCCCCCTTCTTGGCGACCTCCTCGTCCTCGCTGAAGCAGCCAGCCGCGCCGCGTATCACTCTTCGGTCAACGCTATGGCTGCAGCCGCCAATTGTGATTTACTCCGCCGCGACGCTGTCCTGCAGGCCTGCCGGGGAATGCCTGCCGACCTGAAGACCCAGCTGCGTCGGGCCCCCCTCGGGGGACCCCTTCTCTTTGGTGACACCTGGCAAGCCGTCAAGGATTCCAATGCGGACAGGTGGCCTCCCAAGTCTGTTCCTCGGCGCTTTCAGTCAGCCCGCAAGGCCGTGGGTCGCCCCCTGCGGATCTCCAGACCCGTCGCCCCGACCTCAACAACCCAGCTGCAGTCCCTGCGTCGCCGTCGCCCCGCCTTCGGTCGCCCCGGCCAAGCTAACGCCCCCGCCCCCGCTTGGCCCCGTCCCGCCCGTCGCCCTGGGCGCGGGCGGGCTCAGTGACTCCTCCCCTCCTCCGCCTCCGCCGGCCGTCTCGGGTCCTCCAGTCGGCGGCAGGCTCGCCCTCTTCAGCGACGAGTGGCGGTTACTGATTCCAGAAGACCCGTGGATTTTAGACACTGTTTCCGGCGGCCTACGGATCTCCTTTCGTTCCCCTCCTCCTCTGCGTACGACTCCGCTTTGGACCGAGATCCCCGCAGACCCGCTCAAGGAGTGCGCCCTACGGGGGGAAGTCGACTCTCTCTTGAGGAAGGATGCCACAGAGGTTGTGCGCCGCGCAGACTCGCTGGGATTTTACAGCAGACTTTTCGTCGTCCCCAAGCCTGGCGGCAAGTGGCGCCCAGTGATCGACCTCTCAGCCCTAAATCGCTTCATCGTGGCTCCTTCCTTCCACATGGAGACGGCCCGAGCCCTGCGTACCGCGGTGCGACCCATGGATTACGCCGTCAGCCTGGATCTCTCCGATGCTTACCTACACGTACCCATACATCCGGCCGCCCAGAGGTATCTGCGCTTCGCGTTCGATGGAACCGTTTACCAGTTTCGAGCCCTACCCTTCGGCCTCAACCTCAGCCCCTGGGTCTTCACCCGCTTGATGGATGCAGTTATGGCCAAGGCACGGCAGTCATCTCTCAGCCCTATGTCCAACTACCTCGACGATCTCTTCCTGAGAAATCACGTCGAGTCCGTCTTGGAAGAGGACAGGGATTCTCTGATGCGTCTGCTGTCGCGACTGGGGTTCCTCCTCAACGTCGGGAAGTCAGATCTCACGCCCTCGCGCCGCTTCATTCATCTCGGAATGGATTTTGCCACCGATCTCAACGTTGTTCGCCTCCCGGATCCCCGGATTCGGAAGTTGGCCACCTTCGCCAACCAGCTAGCTCAGCAGGAAGCAGCTCCCGCCCGAGTTTGGCTTCAACTCCTCGGACTGATCAACGCAGCGGCGGACCTTCTCCCCCTGGGTCGCCTCTACGCCCGCCCCCTTCAGCTGCACCTCCTGCTTCTCTGGAGACCCTCTTCTGGCGACCTTACCCACCTGGTCCCGGTTTCCCCCCTGGTTCGCCCTCACCTTCTACGCTGGACCGACACGGCTTGGTTGGCTTCGGGAGTCCCTTTGTCCTCCCCTCCCCCGCACCTCTCCCTGTGTGTCGACGCGAGCCTCTCGGGGTGGGGAGCCCACCTGCTTCCTCAATTCTCCTCGGCTTCCGGCCTCTGGCCCCCGGAGTTTGCGGACAAGCACAGCAATTGGTTAGAGCTGCAGGCAGTCTGGCAAGCCCTCTTCGTTTGGGAGAACCAGCTCAGGAACCAACGGCTTCTCGTCCTCTCCGACAACTCGACGGGGGTGGCCTACATCCAGAGACAGGGGGGCACCCGATCTCCCGACCTCTGTATGCTCCTCTTCCGTTTGATGCGCTGGGCCGAGGAACGCGACATTACACTCCTCGCACGACACATTCCGGGCCACTTGAATGTGTTGGCGGACTCGCTCTCTCGCCGCGGCCAGTTGCTCCACACAGAATGGACGTTGCGCCCGGACATCTTCCAGATGATCTGCGCCCGTTGGGAGACTCCCTTAATCGACCTCTTTGCTACGAGGTGGAATCGCCAGCTTCCCCTCTTCGTCTCCCCGATTCCAGACCCGCTGGCCTGGGCAGTCGATGCCCTCTCGATTCCTTGGGACGGCCTCATCGCTTACGCGTACCCCCCAACAGTCCTCATTCCCAAGGTCCTCCACAAACTTCGAGGGAGCAACGCAGTCCTGCTTCTGGTCGCCCCGCTGGCTTGGACCCGGTCCTGGACCACCGACCTACTCAACCTCGCCACCTCTCCTCCCCTGCGCCTTCCCACGCCCCGTTCCATGCTCAAGCAGCCCAGGCAGGCTCTCTTCCACCCTTGTCCCGAACGCCTGTCTCTTCACGCCTGGAGGTTGTGCAGCGCGCCCTCACCGCTCGAGGCTTCTCTGGTGCAGCAGTGGAGGCAATCGCTGCAGCCCGCAAGCCTTCCACCCGGCGTGTTTACGAAGGGAAGTGGCGCGTCTTGTGTGCCTGGTGCGACGCCCGTCGCCTCCTACCCACCGGACTGACTAACCCACAGCTAGCGGACTTTCTCCTATGGCTCTTCGAGGTCCAAGGTTTGGCGCCCATCACCATCAGGGGATACTTATCCATGGTCGCCGACACGTACCGTCATCTCGGCCTTCCAGACCCCGGCGCCTGTAAGGACCTTTCCGACCTCATGTCCAGCTTCAGCCTCCAACGTCCGACTCAGCGTTCTCTCATTCCTCGCTGGGACCTACCTTGGGTCCTGACGTGGCTGAATTCTTCCCAGTTCGAGCCACTCGCTCTAGCCCCTCTGGCAAATGTGACACGCAAGACCTGCTTCCTTCTAGCCTTGGCCACCGCGTCCAGAGTTAGCGAGCTACACGCTCTTTCTACCCGCCCAGACTGCCTCCAGTTCAGGGCAGATCGCTCCGTGCAGCTCTTAACGGACCCCAGCTTTATTGCCAAAACAAGGTCGCCCCTAACTGCTCCACAGATCATCACCTTGCGGCCCCTGGGAGGGCCTGCCTGCTCTCCGGAGACTCGGCGACAGGATCCCGTGCGTGCCCTACGCATCTACCTGCGCCGTACCAAAGTTACCCGTAGAGGGCGCTCCCGCCTCTTCCTGCCCATACGCCAGGGCAAGACTGATATCACAGCCCAGACGATCTCCTCCTGGCTGCGCTGGGTAATACGATCGGCATACATGGATCTCTCCCCACGCGTAGCGCAGAGACTGAAGATCCGCGCACACGAAGTACGCGCCATGGCCACGAGCGTCGCATTCGATCGGAACTGCGCTGTCAAGGACATCGTGGCCGCGGTGGGCTGGCGAGCAGAATCTACCTTCGCTCGTTTCTACCTTCGGGATCTGGCGGGACAGCGAGACAACCTCGCCTTGTTGGGGGACCTCACGGTGGCACAGCACTCCCTCCCGGCGCAGCAGGCGCCGTAGGTACGCACCTAGCTCGTTACCTGGGAATTAGCAATGGGAGGACGGTCTTGGTCTCCGGTAGTACCGGGGCGGCACCCTCCTCCTATTCGTGATTCTCCCATTTGTCATGTCATCGGTAATGTTTTTGATGAAATAAATGCATTTTTCTTTAAAAGGTATTTTTTCGAAAAATACTTACCGATGACATGACACGGAGGACCCTCCCACCTGCCCCGCTTGCCGCTGGTGAGCCTAGTATCTGACTGGCGAGTCAGGTGACTCGGAACCGGATAGGCAGGTCCGGGAGACAACTCTTGGCCCCTCTGGAGGGTTCCCCGAGTGCCTCCCGGGTTGTGTGTGCACACAACGGGTTCGTAGGCTAGAATTTGAGCACGTAGTAGACACTCCCATTTGTCATGTCATCGGTAAGTATTTTTCGAAAAAATACCTTTTAAAGAAAAATGCATTTTTTAGTTCCCAGGGTCACCCTGGTCAGCCCCACAGGGTGGGTTTTTCTCTCTATTCTGGGGCATGTGTTTCTGTCTACCCTTTGTCCATTCACCTGTATTTGCCTTTTTAAAACTCTCCCTACTGTCTGCACTGCCTGTAGCTCTTGATATTGGATGTGTGTTGCTAAATGGTCTTGGCTTTATTTAGGCCCCATGTGTTAGGTTTATTTAATGTATTTGACCGGCTGGCGACATACATTCAATGTTCTGTTTAGTTTTTTTTTTCACAAGCAGTGCAGGCACGTCCTGAGAAAGCCTTGTTGCTGTCGGGACGTTAAGCAATGTACAATCAATCAATCCTCTCTCTTCCTCTCCTTCGTCCTCCTTGCACAGTGCCCTGCAGGATTGTTTTGGCAAGCCCTGTTGAACGCGTGACATGCCCATACCACTTCAGTTTGCGTTTTTTCACAATGGCCAATAGGTCTTCATAGGGCCCGATGGCTTGCCTGATTCTGCTTCCCACTTAATAATAATAATAATAATTACGGTATTTATAATGCGCTTATCTTATAATAATTATAACTCTAAGCGCGCACTCACAACTCGCACACGCATGCGCACGCTTTAGACAATGACTCACGTAACACAAATAGTGAAGATACATTAGGACGGTCAGCTTGGGCTGGGGAGTGTGGTGATATAGTGCTAGAACTGTTGAAAGAGATGAGTTTTGAGGGCAGACTGGAAGGAGGAGAGCGAGTGTTTCTGACGGAGAGAGAGTGGGAGAGTGTTCCAGGTGGTTGGACCGTATACTGAGAAAGAGCGGGGGCCGAAAGTGCTGAGGTTGGTGCGGGGGATGAGGAGGCGGAGAGGGTCAGAGGCGGAGCGGAGGGAGCGGGGAGGAGTGTAGGGGTGAAGTAAGTTGGAGAGATACGCAGGAGCGTAGTTGTTCAGGGATTTGTAGCAGAGAGACAGAATCTTGTATTGGATGCGTTGGGGGATGGGGAGCCAGTGAAGGAGCTTGAGCAGGGAGTGATGTGGTCGGATTTTTTCTTTCTGAGGACGAGGTGGGCAGCATTGTTCTGGACGCGCTGGAGAGTGAGAGTGGTGGAGTGAGGAAGGCCAGAAAGGAGAGAGTTGCAGTAGTCGATGCGAGATAAGATGAGAGAGACAGCGAGTTTGGTGGCAGCTTCGGTAGTGAGGTATTTTCTGATCTGACTGAGGCGGCGGAGGTGGAAATAACATGCCTGGGCCGTGGCGGAGACGAAGCTGGTCATGGAAAGAGAGGAATCGAGGATAACGCCAAGGTTCTTGACCGAGTCAGAGAGGGAGATGGGGGTGCTGTCGAGTTGAAGGTGGAGAGAGGGAGAGAGCTGGGAAAGTTTCTGGCGAGTGCCTACCAGCATGGCTTCCGTTTTGTCGTCGTTCAGTTTGAGCTTGTTTGCTGTCATCCAGTTTTTCACGTCCTCATAGCAGTCACTCTCAAACCAGATAGGTGAGGCTAGCGCTGGCAGTCAGCCGTGCGAGTCAGTAGTGTTTGAGTGTTGTCGAGTTTGTCTTTGTCTAGTAGTTGTGAGTCGTCAGCGTAGAGGTGGTGGTGTATGTGGTGAGACTGGATGATGTTGGACAGTGGGGAGATGTAGAGTGTAAAAAGGACCGGGCCCAGGACGGACCCCTGAGGAACGCCGCAGGAGAGCCTGACTGGGTTGGAGGAGACGCCGTCGGTGGTGACGGACTGCTGTCTGTCGGAGAGGTAGGAGAGAAACCAGGAGTGAGCAGAGTCAGTGATGCCAAAGGAGTGGTGGAGGCGGTGGAGGAGGATAGAGTGGTCTATGGTGTCGAAGGCGGCAGAGAGATCGAGTAGCGTAAGAAGGGAGATGTTGCCCGAGTCAGTGGAGAGAAGCAGGTCGTTTAGGATATGTAGAAGGGCAGTTTCAGTGCTGTGATGTTTGCGATAGGCAGACTGGAAGGGACTGAGGAGGTTGTTGTCGGCGAGGTGGAGGTTGAGTTGGTTGAGGACGACCTTCTCAAGAAGCTTGGACAGGAAAGAGAGATTGGAGACTGGGCGGTAGTTCTTGAGTTCGTTTGGGTCGAGGTTGTGTTTTTTGAGGAGAGGACGGACGATGGCGGACTTGAAGACTTCCTCGTTCGTGATGTGATCTCTGTATGAAATGCCAAGCAGCCTTTGAAAACATCTCATTTCAGTGGCTTGTATCCTCCTTTCAAGGTCTGCTGTGAGGGTCCATGACTCACAGGCATATAAGAACACTGAGATGACTAAGGAGCGAATCAGTCTGATCTTGGAGCAGAGTGTGATGTTTCTGTCCTTCCATATGGTCTTCAATCTTTTCAGTGGTGTTGTTGTCTGCGCAATCCTGGACAGTATTTCTGATTTTGATCCCTCATCTGTCACAATGGCTCCTAAGTATTTGAATTTATTAACTGTTTCCAGTTTTTGGCTTCCAATCATGACGTCGGTGCCAATGCCACTGGTGTTATTTGTCATCAGTTTGGTCTTCTCTGCACTGATTTCCATCCCCTACGCAATGGCTATACTGTCCAGCTTTTCCACCAGCTGAGCTAGCTCCTTCTCTGTTCCTGCAAGGCCATCAATGTCGTCCGCAAGAGATAGATAATATGAGACCCGTAAGACAATGAATTCAATAGAGCCGCATCCGTCATTAATTTACGCCATTTTTAATATCAAAATTTTGGCCCCCATTACACCCTCGTTATTTCCGAATCAACCCTTTGATTTTAAAAAGTGACGAGCATGACGGATGCGGCCTTATTGATCTGATTATCTTACGGGTCTCATATTATCTATCTCTCACCAAGGTCAAGGTCATCAAGATCAAGATCATGGATCAAGGTCATCAAGGTCACCAAGGGCAAGGTCAAAGATCAAGGTCATCAAGGTCACCAAGGCCAAAGGTCAAAGATCATGGGTCAAGGTCATGGGCCAAGGTCATGTGTCAAGGTCACCAAGGTCATGGGTCAAGGTCATGGGCCAAGGTCATGGGTCAAGGTCATGGGTCAAGGTCATGGACCAAGGTCATGGGTCAAGGTCACCAGGGTCAAGGTCAAAGGTCAAGGTCACCAAGGTCAAAGGTCAAGGCCAAAGGTCAAGGTCATGGGTCAAGGTCATGGGTCAAGGTCACCAAGGTCATGGGTCAAGGTCATGGGTCAAGTCGTCGAGGTCATGGGTCAAGTCGTCGAGGTCTGGAACCAAATAATGGTAAAGTCCGACACCTCATGTCTAAGCTTGACCGGTTCTGAAAGACCTCCACCTCAATTCAGGTATGTTATGAATAGACTTGTTCTGAAAAAAAAATTCAAAGGGCCTACAATTATTCACATTTTTCATTTCTGACTAGCTTCCTTTTGAAACTGAGATCAAAATCTTTTCAATCAGATCGGTATGCACCACACCTGACATGATATTCATAAAAAAAATTTAATCTGGACATGATATGCAAGAAGGAATTTTTAATTTTTTCAATTATGCGTACACCCTTCAACAAATTCAAATTTTAATAAAGCAAGGGAAGTAACTTTTTTGTCTTGCTGAAATTTTTACAAAATTACTTCCCTTGTATAAACCTGTACTCAAAGGAAAAAGTAATCTGAAATAAGGGGTGATTCCTTCCTTTTTCTGGTGCTCAAGTCATGGTAAAATTATCAAGTTACTGTCTATGTTATGTCTGATGTTTCATTTAACTCTTACTTGATCAGGGTGTGTGATTTATAATTTACTGCAAAGCCAATAATCGCCAATAATGTGTCAGGTTTGTTTGCTTAAAAGGACAGGGTTATTGAACATGACACCACAATTGAAATCTGTGAAGCATGATATTAATAAGCCAACTGAGAGAGACAATATAGGTCAGGCAAGTCTTGTCTGGGGTAAACTCAAAAACTATTTGCTGATTGGTGCAAACGTATAAAGTTACTATTAATGTACTTCCTAGAAAACATGATTTTGCTTGATAACAAAAAAACAATATTATCTTTTTTTTTAAAAATTATAATAAAATGAATCAAGACGAATTACTCCTTCTAAATGATATCAATGCTGTAGAGAACAAAGACTTAGACTCTAAGAAACAGCGTCTTTTGTCTGTGATTGTCTCAGGCAAGTCAAAGACTTATCTCGGGAAACAATACATGACAGAGGATATTGAATCTTTAACCTCTGATGAACTAATCAAGCTTCATTCAAAATATGAGAACCACATTGCCTCACTAATGACACGTGATTTAAGTCGATCTCTTGTATGCCTATACACAAAAGCAGTGAGTCACTTTCTACCTGTGGATAGTGACAGTCTATCACATGACCTTGAAAGCAACCCTATTGTTTCAAGTACAATAGGCAAATTAGCATGCATCATGTTTTACAAGTTTGGAAATTACCTTGCGCCTGTGGTAACCTTGCTTGTTACTGGGAGTCATATTGATTTCTCGAAAATAAATTTTACTGCAGAAGAAAATGGACGAAACCCAGACGACTCCACAACCGAACCCCAGTCCGGTCTTGACACAGGTTCAAACTGTGACTAAGGCTAAAAGTCCAGGCAGGGTTGAGGCTGGTAAAAGATTAGCCGAATATAACAGACAAAAAAAATTACAGCTTCAAGCTCAAACAGAAAAGGCTCATGTGACTGACCAGGCGTCAACACCGTCAGGACCTTCAGGACCATCAGGACCGTCAGGACTGACACCGACAGAACACCCTCATCAAAGTGAGAGACAAACAACTAAGTCTGACAGTGAAACAACAAAATATATAGTTGCCGGATTTGTTGTCGGATTTGGTTACGTAGGTTATCAATTATACAAAAAATACAAACCACAGACTCGTACAGTGACCAAAAAATCAGACACTCCAAAAACAAAACCAGAAGTCGCCACATTACCAGTAACATCCAAAGCCGTTGACCCATTTTATATGCAGTAAATAAAAATATTATTTTAATTTTTCTTGCCTAAGAAATGAATGACACAAAGAACATAATGAACCTTGTGTATCACTCTGCCGTAATCAGTGGATTAGCAGTAGCTTATTCTATGCTGGGGAAAAGTCTACTCAAAATGAAATCAGCAGACTTGAGTAGACTTGATTTCGAAGACAGTGCTAAGCTAATTGTAGTTGTCACAGCGTCTATTGCGACAAAAGATTTTCTTGTCAAGCAAGGAATTATTCCCGAAAATGTTTCTATGTAAATAAAAATAATATGGCGACGATAGCTATTATGATAGGAGGTGCTATGGTTAATGCTCTGGCATTTAGTGGCTCTAATTATCTCTTTTCAAAAATGGGTAGAGAGGAATCTGCAGAGGAAATGAAACGTCACAATGAGGCAACAGAAAAACTTGCTCAAGCCCAGCAGGAATATGAAAAGAATAGAATTGAGAAACTTGATTTCATCAATGAAAAACTCAGGCTTGAAGGCCACGCACAACATACGTTTTCAAATACAGACGAAGCAATCCGTGAGTATTTTTTAGTCACGGGTGAAGACATGTCTATACCGAAACCAAAACTAAGTGACTATTACAAACCAAGCACACAACAAAGAAACGGGGAGATAATCTTTGTTCTAGTGGGAATGACATTTGTTTATTTTACAGGAGTTTTCATTGCTAGAAAAAATGGCAGCCGAAAATAAACTATCGAAAATATATTACTCTCCATCAGGCTATTGGAAAGGAGCAACCGCTATTCAGAAATTACATGCCGCTGTGGGCGGAGATATAACACTCAATCAAGTCAAGCAATGGTTACAGAGACAGGCAATTTGGCAGGTATATCTCCCTGCTCCAAGAAAGATAACAAGGCCTCATTTTGAGAACACAACACCTAATGACACACACCAAATGGACCTTTTGTTCTTACCACATGACACAATAAGAAAGAAACGATACAAGTACGCATTAACTGTCGTAGACATAGCTTCAAGGTACAAAGACGCTGAACCCATATCTGACAAAACAGCCAGTACAGTTGCTACTTCTTTATCAAAAATATATGGTCGAGGCCCTTTAAGATACCCCAGACTTGTGCAGGTTGATGATGGATCTGAATTTAAGGGCGCAGTTAATCAGTTATTTGCTAAGCATGGTGTACTGGTCAGACGAGGCATTCCAGGTGTGCACAGATCACAGGCAATTGTAGAGAACTTTAACAAACAGTTATCAGAAAGACTTTTCAGTTACCAGTATTCTAAGGAACTCATGCATGACACCCGTAACACTGAATGGGTAAAGAGATTACCACATGTGATAAAAGCAATGAACAATGAAGGACACCCAAAACCTGCTGATGCTATTAAATTGAAAACAATTACAGAGCCAAAAACAACCCCAACCCCACCTCCAGACACAAGTTTATTTACCAAACAGGTGAGATATTTATATCAACCAGGGGAGGCTGAGAACGACGACAGACGCAGAGCGACAGACCCCATCTGGTCAACATCCGTTCATAATATAAAAAAAATAATTCCCGGCGCAGACGCAACAATATATTATCTGTATGACCCTGCACCCCAGAGGGCATTTGTCAGAGAAGAACTACAGATTATTCCCCCAGACACCGTTACTCATTTCAGTAACTAAGTCGTCAATTAATTCATCAACCAGTTCATCACAAATATCTTCAGATAACTTGAGCCTGTAATGACCAGGTGCATAAGCTTTTTCCTTACTGTGAAAACACTCTTTTCGTGTCTCCAACTGCAAGTGATTTCTTATGTGTTTGAATTATTTCAAGATTATGTTTGTTTGATCTCAGTGACTTGTTTGGATAATCAGGCATCAATGCACCATCTAACACTTGCTTGTAATGTTCATGACGTATGTCTTTATTTTTTATCGCTGTTTTCTTGATACCTTTGGCTTTTGACTGACTACCTTTCTGGTGCAGTATAGAATACATTTTTGATCTCAGTCCAACGTACTCAACTATTGGCACACCATTTAGTTCATCCTTAAACTTACCAGGCACTTTCTTGTTTTGTGTGCTAAACAGTGGATGGTCTTTAGGATAGTCAGATGTGTCATACATGTGTAACTCTGTTTTCATGTCTTCATAAAAGTCTTCAGTAGGCACATCAATGATCATAGAGTCAGTGTCAGTGTATAACAGACGGCAGTCAGGATACTTTAATTTGAAGTAATCATAATAAAATTCAAGCATCAACAGTTTTGACAACTCCAGAATTGCCATACCAATGAATACTGGCTTGTCCAGTTTAACAATCTTTTTTTTGAGTGACACTGCATACAATGATGAATGAAACTCTTTGTACCCTGTGTACTGTGGCTTGCCTGTAAGTTTAATTGCACCCAATTCAGTTGTGACCAGTCTCACATCTTTTCTATGATGAGGATTTTCCATAGTCTTGCCAAAACAGGCATTGTTCATAAGCTTAAAGAAGTCTTTGTCAAATGCAGTGTTGCCGTCTCTGGCACGAAGGGTTGTGTTCTTCATTATGTAATCTTTCATGAAAGCAATTTGGTCAAATTGAATTCCTCTGTGAACTTTCTTTAGTACTAACCCGTGTCTGATGTAAAACTGCAACAAGCGGTAGTGACAAACGTAATTGAATTTGTCATTCAGATTTGGCACAAGTTTAGTGTCTTCTTTTTTCCCCGTCATACTCATTTTCTCAACAGCTAATGGATAATCATTATGATAATCATGTAGATGGTGCGGGTACTCCAGGTCTACTTCAAAGATCCAACCCTTCGCGTCGTTTCGGTCAAGATTCATAATATTGTTTGTTAACCTGACTCTGTTACATCATACTGTGACAAATCATGCAGACAAAAGTTTTTCAAGGGCAATAATTCACACATCGCCCAGCCATACAAATTGTTAGCGTCAAGGTACGTAATGAATGACCTTGACCCAGGGTTTGAGGGGTCAAACCCCCGGACCGTCCAAATATTTATTGTTGGCTCTGGCGTAGTTATTTGCTGCAATACTAATACCACCTCTCAATCCGCGTTCCACCATTTCACCCATCGTACGATCAGACAACAGGTCTATAGATATCTTACTGGATTTCAAAAATGCATCCCACGTCATGCCAGGACTAGTTATGTAGCAGGCTGGGTCAAGTCTGTAGTGCAACAAACCCTTCTCACGGTAACTTTCAAATACATCTGCTAGCAAACAAACATCTGCTTTCAAGTACTGGTCGTGGTAGTCACCAATTGTCTGACACCCCAACTTCCCCCACGCATCAAGTGCATGTTGATATTCAGAGTCAGAAATACCTTTTCCAGTTAGTGTAGAATAAAATTTCTCTTTTGGTGGCAGTCTTGTTTCTTCAAACACAACCCAGTGATCAATGTACTCATATGGATAGACACCTTTCTTAATCAAGTCTGGCTCAAAATATTTACTCGTTATTGGATACTCAGTCAGTCCTTCTGCCAGACTAGCAAGACCTAAAGACAAATGTTGCATGGAGTCATAAAATGCTAATTTATCTAACCTAAAAGTCAAGTATTTCTCAGTTGTCTGGGCAATACAACTTATGTTTTTGTACGACTCATCTACAGCCTGCATGATAATGTGTGAATCATATCCTTTGAGATTGTGGAAAAAGATTGGTAACTTATATGTCTTGGGATCTGTTTTTAATAATAAGTTACAATTGTTATGTGCAGCACCCCTGTAACGCCCAGTTATGTGATCGTGGTCACGAACTTTATCACCCCCTAAAGGCTGTTCACAAATCCAACACGACTCAGCTGTATCAAATTTTAATTTGTCTTCTTCTGTCATCACCAAAGGCATCTGACATGTTGTGAGATATTGTACTACCTGACTGTACAGTTGTCTCATTTCTGTTAAAAACAGACATGCTGCATTTTCACCCCTGTAGATAACAGGCTCTGAATGCAAACCGTCTGACCTAACAATAATGTATCCAAAAGAACACACCACTTGGTCACTCAACTTTATAGTCTTTGGTAATGATTCTGGAACAGGACCGTCATACGGAACTACTAATGATTCAAAATCTGCGTACACTACAAACGGCAACTTTTGTTGATTCCCATAGTTTTTAAAATACACTTGACTACCAGGATCTGGATACTTAAGTACAGTTTGAATGTCATCAGCTGACCTGCAGTGTAAAACATGTTTGTGTGCCACTGCAATAGAGGAAAACCTCTGTAAACATCTATTACAAAATTCCTGTTTGCCCTTGTGTTTTGTTGTATGATTATGAATTAGACGTGACATATTCCTAATAATTGTGTAGTGAAAGTTATTGTCATCTCCGATTAGCAACATGTCAACATGCTTATTTTCTGACTGACCATAGGTTGGTGCCAGTGCTGATACTCTAATGGGTTGTAACTTGTCAACAGACACTATTATCCCACACAAACACATTTACAGATATGCCAGGATTTAATTTTTCAAACAAGTCTATGTCCTCTATTTTAACAGGGAACTCAATGCCACTAAAATCAAGTTCGTTTACAAATTTGGTGTAGTTAGATACACGTTCAGGTTTTGTCTTTATAAAGTGTAGTTTAGCAAGCACACACCACATGAAACAATAGTTGTCATTGTTCTGTATGTTGACGACAGCCTTCTTGTTTGCTACTTCTGTTGGCAGTGGTAACCATGCTTTACCTAATATAGGATGATACCTAGACTGCTTTAGTTGTAGTTCATGTACATGCCCTTCGTGCCAACCAGACCCCTTCATTCTTGCACTGTCAATTGCCTGTAGAAAGTCTGGTAATAGTCTGTCTCTAAACACGTTTTCCAATTCTCTTCTTGTGTTAACAGTGTGTTGTCTTGTTGATATGTACGAAACAATCACCTCACCGTCGACCCTAGTGAATTCTATTTTCGCAACAACCTGAATCTTCACGCTGCCTGTCAGAAGATTTTGTTGTATGACAGAAAAAGAGTTTTCTATTGATTCGTAAACATTATTAGTATTGGATATGGGTAAGTTTGTTGTGTGAAACACGTTTCTTAAACCAGATGAGCCAGGGTTTGATGGGCCAGGGCTTTGTGAATTGTCCGTCATTTTTATTTGACCGACAAAATAATAAATAAAAAATATTACTGCTGGCTCACCTTGTGTAATTCCACTTTATTAACTGCAACACTGTCAATATAAACATTTAGTTTGCGCAGTTGTTTAAATATGCTATAACAAACTTCCCCTAACCAACCATAGTTGGTATCATCAACTTTAAAAGTAGGTGTCTTTAAATCAACTGTCATGCACTCCACATCTGGATGCTCATCGACGTAATCTAAAGTCACACTATATGTAACATATATTTCTGATGGTGCTGAAAGGCTTATGTAAGTCTGTTTGGGTGTTATTAAGTCAGTAAAGTGCATAACATCTTTGAAAAGGTGTGTGAGATCAAGCACTTGTATGATTTGTCCGTCTGTCATTTTTATTGGACAAACAAATGTATAAATTAATTTACATCAATTTACTAACCCATACCCTGTGGGCTGATCTGTCTTTAAAATGAGCTTTAGATGCTTAGTTGATTTCAGTTTATTTTTTACATCATCTCGTTCATGTTTATTTGGTATGACATCGTTTTCTCTGAGACAGTCTTCAAAGCTGTCACGGTCCTTACAGTAAAACAAACAGATAAACTTTAACTGTTCTCGAAAATCTTTCAGTACAGCATTATATTTCTGAGTGAGAATCCATACACTGACATTTGCGTGTCTGCCACTGAAGGCAAGTTCTGCTAGAGTGTTTCTCTTCTTGACAATGTCTTTCTCTGCAGAACAGTCATCAACTATGAACAACGTTGGCTGTCCTTCAAATTGCTTGTAAAAATATTGTAGGTAGTCATTCAGTTTTTTCTCAGGGTCAACTAAGTATATGTTGTTGTCAGTCCAAATGAATAAACGGTTGTGATAAGCTTTGTTGTGTTTGATTGTAGGACAAAATATTACAATGTTTTCAAAATGGTGGATGTATCTTGTTTGTAAGAGGTTAAGTACAAATTCAGTTTTCCCACACCCTGTGGCGCCACAAAATAATCCACAGTGTGGGTCGAGTGTCATTAAGCTCAGGTTCATTTTAATACACAATATAATTTTAATATATGTGTCCACTTAGTCTGCTTTCTGCAATATTGAGTTGTGCGTCATATATCAGGTACAAATATATGTTAATGGCTGCAGCAGTTTCAACCTTCTTTTGTATCTGAATTGTTATTCCGTCACTACCATTCTCGACAGTTCGACCTGACCCATGAAGATAATCGTCATCTGTACTACGAAGGTCTAGCCACAGTGCATACTTGTTTGTCAGGTATTGCCCGATCCTAACATCAAACAGATGTAGATCTTTGCACGCAATGTTTGCTGGTTTATCTCTAATCCTTCCACCCGCAAAATACTTTGTGGTTTCGTCATAGTGTTGATAAGGTAACATTCCTGAAGCGTACACTTGATTAGGGCGGCCTTCGATTGTACAGGACAAATGTGTAATCTTAGGATTGTAGAATTTTTCTGAATCTCTTTTGTATGGACTCACTGGTTCAACAAACAACATAAGAATACCTTTCAGTGACCTGGCAGGCGTGTTCAAGTTTATGTTCCACATTGGGTCGCTTTTGTCTTTGGGTATTAAACTATGCCTAATCACCCTGTCATAATAAATTGGCAGTCTTGACTGGTACTGATTTTGAATGAGTCTGGCTAGTTCAGTATGTGTAACAATTTCATATTCCAAGGAAATGTTAGAGATCTTATATGTTGCATCTGTGGCAGATGATTTAATGACTTTGGAGTAGTCATTAAAGGTTAGTTCAAAACTCAGACGGTCATTCAGTGCCCCTTGATAATAAGGCAAATGAGCTGTGAGGATTTCAAACTCAAGTGGAATGTAAAATCTGGTTCCATATGTTTCTGCTATAATAACTTCCTTTGGTACCCCAGTAGTTACCTTATCTGCTGCATTGATTCGAAGTTTACCAACATTATCAGACTGTATGCCTTGGTAAACACGGTCTTCTCGTTCTTCTCTTGTGAGCCAAAGATCCTTGTAACAGTAGAACACATCTGAGTCATCAAGACTAAACACTTCCTGTCCTTCAAGTTTTACTTTAATAGTCCTAACAATTGCTCTGCCAAGATTGTCAACCAGTGTTCTGTTTACGTCTGCGTCTGATGATAGTTCAATATTAAATGCTAGGCGTGCAGTGCCAGGAACAATAACGTCACTGGGTCCTAGGTTTGGAAACTTGACTGTAAGTGTTTGGTTCTGGTCTATGGTACTTGGATTGTTCGTGATGACGATTGATTGTCTTATGCCCTTAACACCCAGAGGCTCGCGTAGTTTTCTGTATGGGTCTAACTTTGATCCGTAAGACTGTGTCATTTTTATTATGCACAATAAAAAATAATAAATTAATAAAACAATGGCAGCAGGAGGATTTAATCATGAAGATTTTAAAATGGATGACACGTATGATTTTGGTAATACAACAGATATGGCAGATATGACAGATATGACTGGTACAAGAAATATTTACAGTTTACGTCATGAACTTTTAGAAACCAAAGTGAACTCGTTTTATGATCATGTTGGTGGCCGCCCAGACAACGTAGACCCTAACCAGTTTGAACTTGATGGCAAGGGTCATTTATATTTAAATACTGTTGACAAAGGAAAAGTACTATTGACTAACAAAAAAGACCCTAGTAGGTTTAGGGCTTTAAGTACAATAAAAAATGAAGGTGGTGTTGGTGCCTTGCGTCAACTGGGTATTGGTGGGTCTCCTGTCACGCCAAGACTGGCTAGTGTGCTTCATGACACGCAAACAAAGTTGCCAACGGGGCAAGAGATTGAAATGGCACCAGTAACAAGCCTACCAGAAATAGCAAACACTGTGATACAAGAAACTTCATTTACTGAAGGTCAATTAAATGATGCTATGAAAACAATAGATGATCCACCTTTGTCAATGAGGGAGATTATGGGATTGGATAAATCACTGCAGACAATAAGAGGTGAGATGGTTAATAATCTTGCCAAACTGGGAGAGCTTGATAAACACATAGAACGTGAAAAAGAAAAACTGGCTACCGCAGACAATGGAAATCTTGACACAGAAATGAAAGAAAGAATTCAACATAGATTAAATGATTTGCAGATAGAAAGATCAGGACGGTTAGAAACAATTAGTATTGGAAGACAAAAACTAAAATCACAGGTCAACAGAATTAGAGAAACTATTCAGAAAATACTTCACGAAGACACTACTCTGGCTGAGAGACTAAAAACACTTTTCAGAGAACAGGGTATCACAATTGCTAGTTTAATTACAGCTCTTGGATTTATTATCAGTACTGTTGTGTTAGCTGTCTCCGGTGCTGGGGTTAGTGGGGGTGCACCACCAACCCCGGGCCCACCAACCCCGGACCCCCTACCACCAACAGATCCAAAAGACTTACAGTCATGGGTAAAGAAACAACTGTCTCATATATCAGACTTGCTTAAGAAATTGGCTCTGAAAGCAGTGGACGCTTTGCCTGGCATTATAGGCACTGTTGTCAGTTGGCTGATTAGTACTACAGCAAAGGTAGTTGGGTTTATGGCAGAACATGTGTGGGTCTTTTTGGTTACAGTAGGGGGGTTGATGGTGGGTTATTTAATGAAACAGATAAAGAAGTAAAACCCCTAACCCTGTTAGACCTATTACCAATGCAGTTCTTTCTGACTCATGTGTGTCAGGGGTTGGTGTTGACTGTACTGGTTGTATGGGTGCCGGTGATGGGGCTGGGGCCGGGGCCGGGGCTGGAGGTGTTACCGTCTGTAATGATTTTAATGACTGTACGTGTGTGGTTGTGGCCCCCAAGTTTACAGATTGATTGAGACCGAGTTTTTGACCAACACCTGCAACAATGATTTCATTATTATAATTTGTTATTGTACCCATTTGGAGTTGAAGATCAGATGGTAACATGTATAACCCGATGCCAACTACAAAGTCAACTTTTGATCTGGCATATCTGAGTACGTCTTGGTAACGTTGTATGCTTGATGGGAGATCTACTGTTGAATTAATTGAATCTTCTAGATTTGCTAGAAACTGTTTTTGTGCTTCAAATTTGCCACTTCCATTCAAAATGTTTGATTTTGTTAGTGATTGTGCTCCTAGTAAACACCAGACATATGTTCTGATAGATTCATTGACGCGCTCGACTCCCGCTTGAGTAAACCCGTCAGATTTATCTAAGACAAATGTGGTCCAGGCGTTAGACTGCTTCTGCTCTATTGATCCTATCCAGACTTGTGATTTTGATGAGAATGAAGTGTACCCAGGGTAGTAATCTTGAGGGTATTGTCTGTGGCTCATAGCATAATACAATGTACCCATGCCGTTGTGATCATCAAGTTTTTGTGTGAAGTCATACTTAGTGCCAGGGTTAATGTTAAATTCATTACAGATGCGTTCAAATGCTTTCATATCCATGGGGTTGTTATACCTGTTGAAACTGGATTCAGTGGGCAGTGGTGTATGAAGTTCTGACAGTATACGTCTAAGCTGGTAGTAAGTGTGAAAACGATACACAGACCTAATCAGTTTGTTTGAGTGATTCAAATGATCTGTAAATGAAACACCACAGCCTGTAGTAGAACATAGTATTGCAAAGTTGAGTTGGTTTTGAAACATCTGTAGTGGACTTGAAGACCACTTTCTTGCAGTTGAGTCATCTGTTATTGGAGGGTTTAGGTAATGGTCAAACGGATTCGGTACTTTGACTTGAAATAGGTCTTGTACGCTTGCGTCAGACACAGCTATGTCAAGCTGATTTAGTTGAATTATTTTCTGTTCATAAGTAGGTGCGACATTGTATTTGGCATCCACATTAAATTGAAATGCGTTTGTAGTGGTGATGGTTGGTGATTTAAATTCCATCCTTTTTTATATGAGATAATAAAAATGTTTATTACCTTAACAAATCTTGACACAAGCAAACCAGTGTGGTTAACTAATGGGATTGATAATCGTGATGGTAGCAAGGCTGCAGCTATCCATGAAATGTTCTATACAGTAAAATGGTTTAATGTAGAAGATAATATATATAATAAAGTAATTTTTGATGGTAAGACTGAAGCTATACCTCCTGGGTATTATGACTTTTGTACTATAGCTGAATGGTTTCAAAGTAAATTTAAAATTAAAGCAACTTTAAATCCAGCTAACCTACTTGTTACATTAGAATCTCCGACACAAGATTGGTTAAGGATCTCAGATAGATTTGCATATTTACTTGGATTTTATATTGACGAAGATTGGTGGAGATCAGATAATTTAGATGAAGCTATGTCTGGTATTATAACAATGAAGACCAAAAAACTAAAAATAACTGGAAAACGTCCTGTCAATTTGTCAGTACACAGAGTGCTAAATGTTTATTTGAAAGAACTAAACACATCTGAGAATGTTCACAATGGAAAGCCTTCAACTTTGTTGAGATGTTTACCAACTGGAACTGCTCCGTATTGTGAAAGTGTAGTTGTTAGATTTCCTAATTTGCAGTTTAAGAAATTAGGTTCCAGTTTCTTTGAGTCACTGAGTATATCTGTAACTAATCAGGATGACAAACCAGTTCTTATGCATGATTTTAGTGTTGTGTTGGAAATTAAATAATTTTATTTTTGTTTATAAAAAATGAGTGGTGGTCCAAAGTTGAGAATCATACCAGTTGCATGTCCAGTAACAGAATTGAAAGATTTGGCAGACGTACAGGATTTTGAGAAGGAGGGAGATATTGGAGAAATATATGGTTTTGAACTTGATTCAAATGGCATGTACAAGAGGAAAGTAATTGTTGACATGAAAGACGGTGAAAAACAGATTCCTAAACTTGGTCAGCTACGTGATGTTACTGTACCTACTCCACCTGTAAATAATTCGCCCTACAACTTAATACATGTGGGAAATAAGTGGGTGGTTTCACCTGTACCTGTTCCACCACCCACAATTGACTGGGACATAAAGTTGGAATTTATTAGTCCTTATGTATACACTGATGACGAAGGTGCCTTAGTGTTTAGGAAGGTTGTTAATTCTGGGCCGCTTATTGTAAGTCTTGTTCCAAGCTTTGCCCCAGACAACAATAGCAGAGAAAAACTGAAAGTTGAAAATTATGAGAGACGGCGGTATCTTCTTACAACTAGAAAGGGTAGATCAGATACTTCTGTTGTGTTTATGCCAGCAAGCTTAGTCGTGGCTAGAGAAGCGACAATAGTATTTGAAATTATCATGAAATCTGTTGCTACTGCTAAAGAGGCTCAAATTGCACAGGGGATTAAACTTACATGGGATGAAACAGTAACAGAATCATCAAAGGTCTTTATTGCTATTACAAAAAATAATGATGTTATTAATGTTTCGAGCAGTGTTCCAGCTGTCAAGGTGGTGGTCGACAAAACAACTTTTGTTCGTCTAACTTACATAAACCTTGAACACATTGATCTTGTTGCATTTTATTATGCCAGCAAATTGTATACTTTTGAAGAGTTGCAAAATGTAATTGCTGATTAAATAAAAAAAATATTTGTGAATAAAAAAAAATGGTAAACTTCTATCCGCAACTACCAACGCTTGATCCGACTGAAACAAATGTGATGACTAAAACAACACTTGCGCCTGATCCACATATGCCAATTGCATCAGATAAAACATTACAGGCAGATGCATTCAGATTAAATAATATTACAGAAGCTTTGAAATATTTGGAGAGTGAGGAGGCTAAGTACTCACGGTGCAAAAGGAGGTATAAGTCAGTATTTAATTCTGTTCAAAACACTTCTATGGCTATTGGTGCAGTTTCAGCTTCATGTTCTGTGGGGGGTATTGTTCTGTTCGCCACAGGAATTGGGAGTTTGGCTGGAATAGCAGTTGAGGGTGTTAGCGTTGCTACATGCCTGGCTTGCTTTGGTTTGGAAGCCCTAAACAAGAGGTTTCACACAAAATTACAGAAACATGAAGCATTGAGTACTTTGGCTGGTGCAAAGCTGAGCAGTATGAAACTTATTATCAGTAAGGCATTGAATGATAATTTTATTGATGATGAAGAATTTAAGCGCGTCCAAGATGATTTAAATAATTACAAAAAACAGAAGTCTGAAATACAGAATAAGATGCGTAGTCAGTCTCCCGTGAATGTTGAAGAACTGAAGGCCAGTTTTTTAGCAGAGGGAAAAAGGATAGGGGTACAGGAAACCACAGAAAAACTACACATTCTTTTAAACAAATAAAAATCAGATTTGGTAATCGTTTATTAATGTCATACACTTCACAGAAAAATGCCATGCCACTTACAACACTTGTGCCTGATTATTTAACCCCATCTGCACCACCGCCAGAGTACTACTGAGAGAAAAAAAAAGTTTTTTTATTGTCCTTGTATCTTGATAAAACTGTCTCAGTGTCTTGGGACTTGAGTCAAGTTGTTGTAAGAACTTAGGGTAAGTACTTGTAAGAACTTAGGGTAAGTACTTGTAAGAACTTAGGGTAAGTAATTAATAAGTTCTTATGACAACACACTTAAAGGTTACCTCTGCAGGTTCCTAAAAGTTAGTTGCAACTTGTTAATAAGTATTAAGTTTCACTTGGCATCACTTGATCAGGTTAATGATTAGGTGTTGTCAGAGACAATAGTTATACACCCCCACCCCCCTCCAAAAAAAAGCAAACAATGTCTCTCTCAGTTGGCTTATTAATATCATGCTTCACAGATTTCAATTGTGGTGTCATGTTCAATAACCCTGTCCTTTTAAGCAAACAAACCTGACACATTATTGGCGATTATTGGCTTTGCAGTAAATTATAAATCACACACCCTGATCAAGTAAGAGTTAAATGAAACATCAGACATAACATAGACAGTAACTTGATAATTTTACCATGACTTGAGCACCAGAAAAAGGAAGGAATCACCCCTTATTTCAGATTACTTTTTCCTTTGAGTACAGGTTTATACAAGGGAAGTAATTTTGTAAAAATTTCAGCAAGACAAAAAAGTTACTTCCCTTGCTTTATTAAAATTTGAATTTGTTGAAGGGTGTACGCATAATTGAAAAAATTAAAAATTCCTTCTTGCATATCATGTCCAGATTAAATTTTTTTTATGAATATCATGTCAGGTGTGGTGCATACCGATCTGATTGAAAAGATTTTGATCTCAGTTTCAAAAGGCAAGCTAGTCAGAAATGAAAAATGTGAATAATTGTAGGCCCTTTGAATTTTTTTTTCAGAACAAGTCTATTCATAACATACCTGAATTGAGGTGGAGGTCTTTCAGAACCGGTCAAGCTTAGACATGAGGTGTCGGACTTTACCATTATTTGGTTCCAGACCTCGACGACTTGACCCATGACCTCGACGACTTGACCCATGACCTTGACCTTGGTGACCTTGACCCATGACCTTGACCCATGACCTTGACCCATGACCTTGACCTTTGGCCTTGACCTTTGACCTTGGTGACCTTGACCTTTGACCTTGACCCTGGTGACCTTGACCCATGACCTTGGTCCATGACCTTGACCCTTGACCCATGACCTTGGCCCATGACCTTGACCCATGACCTTGGTGACCTTGACACATGACCTTGGCCCATGACCTTGACCCATGATCTTTGACCTTTGGCCTTGGTGACCTTGATGACCTTGATCTTTGACCTTGCCCTTGGTGACCTTGATGACCTTGATCCATGATCTTGATCTTGATGACCTTGACCTTGGTGAGAGATAGATAATATGAGACCCGTAAGATAATCAGATCAATAAGGCCGCATCCGTCATGCTCGTCACTTTTTAAAATCAAAGGGTTGATTCGGAAATAACGAGGGTGTAATGGGGGCCAAAATTTTGATATTAAAAATGGCGTAAATTAATGACGGATGCGGCTCTATTGAATTCATTGTCTTACGGGTCTCATATTATCTATCTCTTCCGCAAAGCGCAAGTTCGTGATTGTTCTGCCTCCAATACTGACAGTAAACTTTACCGTTGGCATTTTCTCGGAGACTATTCAAGCCACAGTCTTCAAACAGCATGATACCTAGATCCTAGCAACTGCAGAGGCGCATGAGGGTCTGTGTCTCTTGCCGTTGGATTGAATCAGATTTTTCTTGTGAAATAAGGGTTAATGTTGAAATGTTGGATGAGGAAACAGATCAACTATGATAGCTAGTTCAAGCGTACTGTCAAACACAGCTTGCCACCTTTAGGCTCCAAGCGATTCTGGCACCACCCTTGAACTATCTTGGTCAATTATTATGATCCAGCATTGTAATGTACTCTTCAGAGAACATCTCCCAAATTTAGAATTTCAAACTTCGTCCTCAATGTGGTAAGTGTATGCTCTTTTTGACTCACGTGCGAAGTTAAATTTAGCCTATGTTCTAGGCCAGTGGTCGGCCGTCGTCTGTCCGCTGTCGTCCATGGTAAACTTTACCGTTGGCATTTTCTCGGAGACTATTCAAGCCACAGTCTTCAAACTTGGCCCAAGGATACTTTATGGCAAGACCTTTCTAAACATAGCAATTTAAGTGATCTCTCAAAGGTCAAGGTCACAGGGGATCAGAAAATAGGTTTAAAATTGCCATATTTTGACAAAATTGATTTTTTCACAAATACTATTCACAACTTCAAACCCAAACTTGGTACAAGGATACCTGATGGTAAGACCTTTCTATGCATACTAATTTGATTGATCCCTCGGAAAGGTTAAGGGTCACAAGAGATCAGGAAATAGGTGAAAAATAGCCAAATTTTGACAGAAGATGTTTTTTCTCAAACACTATTCACAGCTTCAAACCCAAACTTGGTACAAAGATACCTGATGGTAAGACCTGTCTATGCATACTAATTTGGATGACCCCTTGGAAAGGTCAAGGTCACAAGAGGTCTGCAAATGTGTGTAAAATGCCAATTTTTGATAGAATTGTAGTTTTTATCAACATTTTTGTAAAGTTTTCAATTAAATTTAGCTCAAAGGTAGCTGATGCATATGCATACTAATTTAGTTGACCCATCACGAAGGTCAAGGGTTTTGGGATGATCCCAAAATAGGTTTAAAAAAGCCATATTTTGACCAAAAAAAAATGTTTTTTCTAAAATAATATTCACAACTTCAAACCCAAACTTGGTAAGAGATACCTGATGGTAAGACCTATCTATGCATACTAATTTGGATGACCCCTTGGTAAGGTCAAGGCTCACAAGGGGTCGGTTAATGTGTGAAAATGCCATTTTTGGGGTTAGAATTGTAGTTTTTATCAATGTTTTTGCACACTTTTCATTCAAATTTGACGTGAAGTTTGCTGATGGCAAGACATTTCTATGCATACTAATTTAGTTGACTCATCGCAAGGGTCAAGGGTCACAGGAGCTTGACAGATGTGTGAAAAATGCTTAAATTTTCAGACAACATGGATTTCGCTAATGGTCACCAGTGATTTTGAAAGGTCCCACATGTGCATCGGTCATACACATAAGGGCTTTGCCTTTCTTGTTTTGGTTAAAATTATAGTTTTTACCAAGGTTTTTGCAAACTTTTCATTTATATTTGGCATGAAGTTTGCTGATGGCTAGACATTTCTATGCATACTAATTCAGTCGACTTATCGCAAAGGTCAAGAGTCACAGGGGTTTGACAGATGTGTGAAAAAAATTCTTAAATTTTTAGAAAACATGGATTTTGCCAGTGCTAAAGCCAGCCCTTTACTTCTTGTTACGAATGTCACACATGTGCATAGGTGTGCCATAAGGGCTTTGCCTTTCTTGTTTTTTGTTGGGTTTCTTTTTGGGGGGGGAGGGGGTGGGGGGTTGATCATGTGTTGTTGTCGGAGAACTGCGTGTAAGGGGAAACTCTGCATTTGCTTTTTGTGAACTCATTCAGCCCCAACACACCACAGCAAGACATGAATTGAGCATGATAGTTCAAGGCTGATGCCAGAATAGCGTGGCGCCCATAGGCGCCAAGCTATTTTGGCACCACCCTTGAACTGTCATGCTCGATCTGTCTCTAGAATTGTAATACAGTCCTTCAGAGGGCAACTTCTCAAGTTGGGGATTTCAGTCCTGGGGTAGTTAATGTACAAGTATGTCATCTTTGTTTCAGATGCCAAGTCAGTATGACTATGGGCCAGTGAAAGACGAAAAAGGATGGCACATACCTTACGACGATGGCAACCTGTGTCTGACAGCCCATGCTCAACCTGTCTTGTGTCTCAGATACAAGGGACAGAGGACACAGAAAGCAAAGAACAGAAATGAGATGAGCACATGAGGGCAGGTGTTGCACTTATTGCATTTTTGTCTGTGCATAAATTATGCAATTTTGGGAGGCCCTGGACATTTTTGTGAGGTGTCTATGTACATGCTTGCATCTGTGAGATAACATGTTTGAATCTGGCGTCGGTGATTTACCTGTGCGCTTTACACTGTTTATTCACTGTTGCGACTCGGACAGGTGTTAGGTGGGAGTGACCAAGTGCAGGAACATTTTACGGAGCTGACAGGAATACTGATCTTTTTCTAACAAGAGCTTTTTGTACTTTTTCACATCTATCACCTTATGTTACGGTGTTTTTGTTAGAGTATGTTTCACACATTTTTATGTCATATGCACTTCACGGACCCTGGGTTACAAGCACTCAAAACTGGAACCACCAGCGCGACCTCAAAGGAGGGTATTGTGCCCCAGTCAGCAAAAAATCCTCGGGTAACATTGGCCAGTTGACCTGTACATAGCTGTGTGCAGGCCAGCTGTGGCTGATGTCGAGCTGAAGACCAAATTTTGCACAGCTGTTTGTGCGCCAACTGCACCCAAATTTTGTACGCACAGGTCTTTTGGAAATAAATAATGAGGAGGGTGTGTTGGGACATATCATGGATTCATTTGTGTTAGTATGTGATTTTGGATCTTATGTCTTGAAGCCTTGTCCCAAATCACAGTCCAACACACCTTTGTTATCCATATGCATGTGGTCTTATTCCACCCAGTTGCACAGCCAAATAACAAGCAGAATAGTTATTTGATAGGTAGTAGGTACAAGCCTCAGGAGACGGGTGAATTGAGATACATTGTGTAGCTCAAGAAGAGTGCCAAATTAGCTTGGCAGCAAGCAAATCTGGCACTACTGTGAATTAGCTATGTTGATCTATCTTCAAGAGGTGGTGCGGCAAGATATGTGGACTGAACTCGTTCAGCCCCGACACACCACAGCAAGACATGGATCGAGCATGATCATTCAAGGGTGGTGCCAGAATAGCTTGGCGCCCATAGGCGCCAAGCTATTCTGGCACCACCCTTGAACGATCATACTCGATATGTCTCTAGAATTGCAATAGTCCTTCAGAGGGCAACTTCAACATTTGGGGATTTTGGTCCTGGGGCAGAATGTGTTAACAGCAGGTTGGAGATTTGTTATTGGTATTTTGGTGGCCTCGTGTGTGTGCATTTCATGATGTGCATGTTTTTCATGGCGTGTGTACCAAAACTGCAGTAGCAGACTGAATCATACTGCAACATAAAATGAAAAAAAAAACATAAAATGTGTTATTTTTGTTGCAAGTGTGCATAGTCCCTTTGCTGCCCAGACACATGTAAAGTTATTATCAAATTTACAACAACAAAAAACACAAACACTGCAGAATAAATGGTGTACTATGTTTATTCAGCATATTTGACCATAAATAGACTTTTCCCCCACACAGTGAACAACCCACGTTGAACAACCAGCTCTCCTACGCATACATGCATAAAACTGTTTTAATCCATTGTGTGTCGGTAGCAGTTTTTGTCGCAAAGATTCCTGTAGGAATCATTGTGACAAAAACTGCTACTGACACGCAAAGGGCCAATATGTTCACTTCCATTGTCAAAAATGGACTACGGAATACGTCAAGCTTCAGTAGTCAGAACGCTTATGATCACTCAAGGGAGGAGCCTGATTAGCTTGATCCCTTCAGGTGCTAAGCTAACTGAGCACTTCTCTTTGGGTATCAAGGGTAACCCATCTTTCAAAAATGGTACTGGCAGTGAAAAAGAGGTTTGTACATGTACAGTAAAGAAATAAATCTGCTTCCAAAAACAGCCCACTCACATCCATGTATAAGTGTACAGTCCACAATACAAGTACATAATTTCACTATGCCCATCTTTCAATTTTCACTTCATTTGTATCTCTTATCACAATGGACCACAGACTATACACACTCAAAGGAAAGTTTTAACTGATGCAGTCCTGCAGTCGATGGTGCAGTGTGTGCTATCACATTTGCCGTCTCACAGTTCATAAATAGAATCAACGCTTTGTATAATTACATCAGCAATCCGGCAGCTATCTTACATCATCAAGTTGAGTTGACCTCAAGTAATACTGAGGGAAAAATAAAAAAAAGGAAACAAGTTGATTAAACTAAACAGTTGAAACCCTACCTAGTTCTTTCACATCCAGAGGCTAATGGGTCACATTTCACAGCAACACATTCACCCTTAGTAGGAGATAGATTGACCAAGATAGTTCAAGGGCAGCGACATATCAGGCAGCGCCTGAAAAGGTACAAAGGTATGCACTACCCTTAAGCTATCACAGATAATCCATATCCCGCTGTTTATACATATTCCAACTGGTAGCAAGTCACCTGTCATTAAAGACCATCATTTAGGTGGCAACAGCCACCTAAACAGTCTTCATTGACAGGTGATCTTGACAATACATATCCCGCTGTTCGTACATATTCCAACAGGTAGCGAGAGCCCACCTGTAAGACAGGTGTTGTTTTTTACCCTTGTGGCAGAGGCCACGGTATTTTTGTCATCAAAAGATGCTAATTTCTCCTACGTTGATTAAAACCCTAACCATGTCTCTTTTTCTGCAGTGCTTGCATTTTCATGCCTTCTCTTATTTGGTCACGTTCAGCTCTGTGCACGAGTACTTGCTGGATAGAGTTCTACAGTACTATGTGTTAGCAAATATTACGTAATTCTCATTCATACTTGCGTAGTCAACTCACCCTAGGTGGTGTGACATCATTTATTAGTTGGCGGCTTCTTACAAGTTGGCCAAACAGGTATACTGTTTATAATAGTATTAGTGCATGCGCTTCATCCACTCTTGGTATTTAGGACCAAAAGTGTAGAACTATATTTGGCCAATTCACATGCACTTGCGAACAGGTAAGGAAGCCATCTGACTGTTGAAAGTTGGGAGGGTATATAAACCCTGCGCAGTCCTTGTTTAGGCGAGTTTGTCGGGACTTCCACCGCTCCATTAGCTCTTAGTCACCCTTAGGTACTGTAGTGTTAGGTTATAGCGAGGTCGGATTTTCCACCCACTCAAACGGGGTTGGGGGTCAGTATGGTTGGGAAGTAAGGAATTAGTGGTTACCCAGGGTCCTCATCCCATCTATCTCCCATGGAGTAAGGGGTCCCCATTTTTGATTGGGCTTTTGGGTGGATTTTCTCTCTCTCTCTCTCTGTCCTTTGCCGTGGTGTGAATGTGATGATGTTCGACTCGTCTTAGATCGATCATGGTCGCTTAGATTCATGTTTGTCGTGTGAAAGGAATAAAAACAGGTGTGTGTGGTATGCAAGTTGTATCTTGTGTTGCATACGTTTAGATCTTAGAAATGAGATGGAAAAAAGAAACGTGAAGCTTTAGGAAATAAATTGTATCATTAACCATTGACCTTTCTTTGAGTCTTGCTATTAGTGTTAGCAAGAGTAAAGGTGCGTGTGAACGTTTAAATTATCACTAGACTATCCCACTTTCGAATGCACTAGGAAGGGAAAAATGTGCACTACCACTATCTACTGAGATAGCGCTACCTAATACGATTCAGTAAACAGGAGCAGTATCTGTTTACATTATTAGTGCCGCCACTAGAGAACTCTGCTAGTTCTGGGGGCGTGACCTAGTAGTAGCATATCTGCAGGGTTGGAAGATTTAACGATTTAACAAATTAAATTTTTGGTTAAAGAAAATTTAACGCGTTAATGTTTTGAAAAAGTTAAAGAAAATTCAACGAATTAAAAAATAAAAGTAACGATTATCGATTTCTTTCGTTAAAAATTTTGTTACTTCAGTACGTTTTTCCGCGACGAACAACAGGTGTCTATGCGCTGTAAAGCCGCGCTGGTTTGACCCAGTTGCAGCCGGTTTGAGGCGGTTTGGAGGATCTATGCCTCTGGGTGAAAAACTGAACGGATCCCCTTTGCTTGAGAAAATCATGAACGTCGATTATCCCAGGAAGAGGCATAGATCCTCACGAGCCCCCCTGAGGTTGCGGGGGCTCATGAGGATCTATGCCTCTTTCAGTTGGGTGGTTTATGTTTCAGGAGTGAGAAGGCAGATGGCACTCGTACAGCAAAGATTGGACAGTTGAAAAACTTAACGGAGCCCCTTTGCTTGAGAAAATCACCAGCATAGATTATCCCAGCAAGAGGCATAGATCCTCACAAGCCCCCGTAGTTGCGGGGGCTCATGAGGATCTGTGCCTCTTTCAGTTTGGTGGTTTTCGTTTCAGAAGTAAAAAGTCAGATGGTACAACGATTGGACAGGTGAAAAACTTAAGAGATCCACTTTGCTTGAGCAAAACATGAGCGCAGATTATCCCAGCAAGAGGCATAGATCCTCATGAGCCCCCGCAGTTGCGGGGGCTCATGAGGATCTATGCCTCTTGCAGTTGGGTGGTTTTCGTTTCAGGAGTGAGAAGGCAGATGGTACTGCAACGATGGACAGCACAGGTATATACATTTTTAACTGTAATAGGCATAGATCGTCATTAACCCACCAACCCCCCGCCCCCCTCACCCAAGACTGCTGGGGTTCTTGAGGATCTATGGCTCTTGCAGATGAGTGGATTTGTCAGCATCGCGAAATAAGGTCAAACAAGCCTGAATTGTTCCATTTTTAGTCGCATGACTTTTTCTTGCGCTGTGCAGTTTTCCGAGGTTTTTTTTTTTTCTTCTTTCTTTCCCCTTCTCATAACTACTGCATGTATCTGGCCAGATAGTGTTTTAGATAGTGGGTAGAGGAGGAAATCTGGTGGCGTGTCACTTTTCAACTGCATGCCACTTTTTTTTTTTTTTTCCTGAGCTGAGCAATAAATGATCATTCTTGTATTTAACGCAAATTTATTTCATTAAAAAGAAAAATTAAAGAAAATTTATTTCTTTAATTTTCAAAAAAAAAGTAAAGAAAATTTATTTCTTTAACATTTTACCAGAATTAAAGAAAATTTATTTCATTAAAGAAAAAAAGTAATGACTATCAACCCTGCATATCTGTTACACCCTGAAGACTTCTCTTGAAAGATCACGCTATCTTTTAAGTGCTTAACATGGCCACAGGAGATCCAGCAACCAAACCGACTCAGCTTGGTGCCTCGCCAGGTGCCAAGCTAATCACCACTGTTGATCCACAACTAGGTGCTGAAGGTGAAAGATCTATGGGGTGTTTTAACTCCTTGACTGCCGAGAAAAAATGAACATTACCAAACTGCAAGAGACATAGATCCTCATGAGCCCCCGCAGTTGCAGGGGCTCATGAGGATCTATGCCTCTTGCTGAGACCAATTTGTATTCACGTTCCTTGGACGGTTGTGCCTTTCAGTCAGTGATTGAATGAAGGTTTCTTTAATAAAATATACATACAGTGGCAGGGAAGGGGTTAATCTGCCCTCAGTCCATTGTTTCACCATAAACAAATATATATATATATATATATATATATATATATATATATATATATATATATATATACTTGACTTGTCTGTTGGTCTGCAACAGTAACCAATACTGTACTGACCATATGCAGCTATCCTTGAAGCAAAATGCCATCATGATGACATCAGCCATGCACAGCTGTACGCAGGCCAACTGCAGCTGGTGTCAACCCAATGACCTTTTGCGCACCAGGTAAATGGTGTATGTAATCATGCACAGAAAAATCACAAGCTGCCTTTTCATGAAAAGTCCAACACACACTGTGATGTCACGACAAAGTATAGTGTAGTTCAATTTCAGTGCATGCCCTGCACTTGCCAAGTGAGTAATATCAGATGTTGTTGAGATTCAACATTTATCTCAGAGTACACTTCATCCAGACACCAGCATCCTCCAAAACAACCAGGCTGGGGCCAGGAAGGCCGAAGACCTGCCAGTGTTAGCTGAAGAGGTGGAAACAGCCGTACGCGGCCTGAAGGGAGGAAAGTCTCCAGGTGTAGACAACGTACCTGCTGAACTGTTGAAACATGGAGGAGAAGTAACAACGAAGGTACTCACTACACTCTGTCAAAAGATCTGGGAGCAAAAGAAATGGCCAGTAGAATGGACACAGTCTCTAGTGATCTCGCTCCCCAAGAAAGGAAACCTGAAACAGTGCCAGAACTACAGAACTATCAGTCTGATAAGTCACCCTAGCAAAGTAATGCTTAGAATCATTCTCAACCGCCTCAAAACTTTCGCCGAGGAACTGCTGGCAGAAGAACAGGCTGGCTTCAGAGTTGGAAGAAGCACTGTAGAGCAGATTTTCAACTGCCGCGTCCTGATCGAGAAACATCTGCAGCATCAGCGTGAACTCTACCACAACTTCATTGATTTCAGGAAAGCATTTGATCGCGTCTGGCACGACGGACTCTGGCAAGTCATGAGATCGTTCAACATAGAGGAGGGGCTGATCCATATGATAGAAGCGCTTTACAAGAACGCCTGCAGCGCGGTTCTACTTAACAATCAGTCAGGCGAGTTCTTCAGGACGACGATCGGTGTCCGTCAAGGATGCCTGCTCTCTCCTGTCCTTTTCAACATATTCCTGGAGAAGATCATGCAAGAAACCCTCCACGACCACCATACTTCAATCTCTATTGGTGGCAGATCCCTGTGCAATCTTCGATTCGCAGACGACATTGACCTCATGGCAGGCAGCAATAGTGAGCTTCAAAACCTGACAGACAAACTTTCAAGTAGCGCAGGGTCTTATGGCATGGAGATCAGTACGGATAAAAGCAAAGTGATGATCAACACCACAAGCGACAGCAGCAGCAACATTCACATGAACGGCCAGAAGCTAGAAGAGGTCAATAGCTTCAAGTACTTGGGAGCCACCCTGTCCAAAGACGGTAGTTGCTTAGCAGAGATCCGTATCAGGATAGGTACAGCAACATCCGCAATGGCCAGGCTGGACAGGATATGGCGAAGTAACTCCATCAGCTTCACCATCAAGTACAGGCTTTACAAGTCCCTCATAGTGTCTATTCTACTCTACGGCTGTGAGACTTGGACACTGCTTGCAGACTCAGAAAAGAAAATCCAGGCCTTTGAGAACAAGTGCCTGAGGAAGTTGCTCCGCATCTCGTACCGCGAGCACAAGACCAACGAATATGTACGGAGCATCGTCACTTCCCTGGTGGGCCCACATGAACCCCTTCTGGCAACCGTGAAACGGCGCAAGCTTGTTTGGTTTGGCCACGTGACCCGACACAACACCTTGTCCAAGACTATCCTCCAAGGCACTCTCGAAGGAAGTCGTCGGCGAGGTCGTCAGAGAAAGAGTTGGGTCGCAAACATAAAAGAATGGACCGAACTCGAGATGCCAGACTTGCTTGCCACCGCCCAAAATAGAACTCGGTGGAGAGCACTGTCTGTTGCTGCTGCCTTTCAGTCCCCCCAACGCCCAGTTCGGGCAAGGGACTGATGATGATGATGATGACACTTCATCTCAGAGCACATTTCAAAGACAGCAAAAATGCAAAGGACCTCAATTCATTGAAGTTGTTACCTAATACAGTTTTGTTGTAGGTGGAATCAGTTAAATCTAGTTCAGACAAACTTTGCCAACACAAACATAGCTTGGTTTGCCTTCACTTCAAAATCTGCCTTCTACAAATTGCTGTTAACTCTTACAGTTTAAACTCCCAGAACTAAATGATTTCCATTCTATAAAATGGAAGTCACTTAGTTCCGGGAGTTTAAGAATTAAAGTGATTTTGGAGGTTCTTCTAATCAGGACTTGACTGTATAACACAGGAAAGGTGTGGCTGTGACCTCTCAAATGTTAAAAATGATACACCCATTGAGACAGTACAATGACATTTCTTTACGCCCGACCAAAAACATTTTGGTCTTCAAAAACAGTTATAATTTGTACAGGTTACCGACACTAGAGCCGACCTATACAGTCTACACGCACAGTATCCAACATATCCCCAGCTACTTACATCGTCACATACATCTACAAAAGAAATAAAAATCTAGAGAGGAAAAAACAAAACAAAACCAGGCGTCATGAAAAACTTTGGAACACATTCATTGGTCTCAAAAATGGTAATAAATCCAAGCACGCAGCTGTTGTGCAAATTCAGAGATTCATTACTGATGCTTCGAGTGCATCTTTTTTTATGGCAAGCATGCATACATGATCACACACAAACAAACCACACTGGTTATCTCTTGATCCACTATGTGCATGTGTGTGGATTGAGAGTCAACCAGTGTGAAACATGCTACCATGCACATCACCCAACCCTATCAGTACACTATGGTAGTGTAGCACATGTGAGAAATGTTTTAAATATCGCATGCCAATGACCCAGCAATTAACATAGATATGCATGTGGCATATTGTGTCGAGTTCAGCACACTGCTGTAACCCTTTGACTCCCAGAACTAAATGACTTACATTCTATCAAATGGAAATCATTCAGTTCTGGGAGTCAAGAGGTTAAATCCCATGTGCATAAAACGACTGGTATTGTATACAGTACTGGCGGCTGTATGCACAATGAGATTAACTCTTTGGCTGTTGGCAGGACTTTTTGACACGATTGATCCTGCTGGAATCATCACAACCAACAGCACTGCTCACAGCCAAAGGGTTAATTATGATGCCAGACCATACAGTTTGAGCTGAGATTACAGGAAAACACCAACCATGTCCACACTTTTCCGTTAACCCCCACACCACCAGATTTTCAGACGTAAAACTGGGCACTGTAAGTGTGCACTGTCCACCCTTTGGCTGTCAGTAGCATCCTGCAGGAATCACCTGGACAAAAATTACTACCAACAGCTAAAAGGTTGAGCAATTAGAGTGATAACTTTGATGTAATATATCTGGTAACAACTGGACCAAAGATGGAAAACCATGATGGAGGCACAATCAAAAATGACAAAAGGTTTCTTTTACACAAGGTGAAAATATTAACAGCAGATGGTTTTACAACCACTATTGTGCATGAGTATTCAACATGAATCAGAATAGATGTACAGTTTTTGTTGCATTTAGTGGTAGTTTATGCACAAAACACAACAATAACTTTTGGCAAGAAGTTTTCAGAACAAGTGTTCATGCATTCATACCTACACACACCATGCACACAAGTACATGTACACTTCACATTATAAACAACATATCATACATATGAGGGCCAGACTTCATTATAGATATATTAGCATTTCACAGATGCATCATATATCTCTCAGCATTTCACAGACGCATCTGGACTAAACAAAGCAAAACAAAATTATAGTCAAAATAGTCAAATCAGAGTCTCAACAGAAATAAAAATGTTCAAACGCTTGAACATGATGTACAGCTCAAACTAAAATGACAATAATTAATAGTTCTACTAAAAGTAAAGCATGGGCATTTTTATGGTGACAGAATTTATATTTTAAAAAACCCAGCATAAACACTGTTTCTTGTTTTTGCCTTGCAACCACAGGGTGTAAAGTGACCTTACAGAAATTATGTGGTTGCTGCAAATGGCACAGTAACTGAATACATGCACATTCTGTAACTTACCCCTAGAACAAACTTAACTGTAACCAGTTGTAGCATGAATAAAGCAGCATAGCAGCAAAATAGAATAGAGACTGATCACCCACTACATTATATACATGCCCCTACCAAGCACCATATCTACAAGAACTGCAAAGAGCTGAAGTTCAAAGACTGCAAAGATTTGTGGACAGTAAAGGTGTAGTGATTGCCTGAATGTCTAGTGTTATGTGACAAGTGAATAAAGAAGCAGTAAAAGAAAATGTGGGTATGAAGTGCTATAACAGCTAGAGCCTGCAGCTGTTAAAGATTAACCTATTTAGCTCCAACACACTACAGCAGGAGATGGATCAAATGTGATAATTCAAGGGGCGCCAAGCTACTCTTTAAAAGCTACCCTTAAATTATCATGGTCAATCCATCTCCTGCAACTGGTACACAGTAATTAGGTGATGCCTCCAAAATCCAACCGTGGGGTTAACGCTGCCCTGGCACATTACATCTTAACCCCCTTGTTGGCTGGTTGGTTGTTCATTGCTTAACGTCCCGACAGCAACAAGACTTTATCAAGATGTGCCTGCACTGCTTGGGAAAAAAACAACTAAACAGAATATTGAATGTATGTCACCAGCCGCTCTAATACGCTAAATAAACCCAAGACCATTTAGCAACACACATCCAATATCAAGAGCTACAGGCAGCACAGACAATAGGGAGAGTTTAAAAAAGAAAAATACAGGTGAATAGACCAAGGGTAGACAGAAACACATGTTCCAGAATAGAGGGGAAAACCCACCCTGTGGGGCTTACCAGGCTGATCCCAGGAAATAAAAAGTAGTTAACCCCACCCAAGTCCCCCAGGGCAGACCTGGGTGGGGGTTAACCCCCTTGTGTACACAGCCTCCAATAAACAGTACAGACAGCTGCATGTACAAGGGGGTTACTACAGTTAATACAAAAGAGAGGAAAATAAAATCAGCACTTCACCAAGGTCACCAAAACACACATTTAAATAAGCACACATAAAATTCAGATCAGCAGAAATTTCAAACACACCTAGCAGCTCTTCTCATTTTAATACTCACCGACTGCAAATAATGTATGAATGTTGTTTACTAATATTCGGGAGTCTGCAGATTTGTCAAAAAGAATTCAGAGTGAAATGCCATGATTCTCACATCAATCCCCTTATGCATGCTACATGTATGCCAGGATTAACAGACAAATGTTCTATGCCAGCCTCTGAAAATCCTCTCAGTGTCTGTCTATAGTTTATTTTGCAAATTTGCCATAAACAGCCCTGCATCTAAAATACTGTATCTTAAGGTGACACAACCAACACCGGAAACAAAGGGCTAAGTAACAAATGTGACACTCAATTTCAAAGACACTTGATACAAACTGACACATTTACTTTATATTCCATCCCTCCTAACCAATTTGAAGACTTATGATAAATTAAAAAAACCAAAACAAACAGCAGCTGAGTGATAAGTAACTATTTTTGTTCAGTCTGAACGTACAACTACATAAAGAACAAAACAATTTGTGTGGTTGTTTTAGTTCCAAAAATCAAGTGAACAAGATGTGATTTTGTGAAAATAATAAAGATGTCAGTCAAAATGTAAACATGTACCTGCAACACAATAAAACAGCCAGTTTAACAAACACGACAGCTGTGACTGTATACTCAATGTGCAAAAGTCATTGGGTGGACGCCCGCCACAGGAGTGCTTGCTTACTTGCTTAATTCCTTGGATTTCTCGTGGAACAAAGGGTCTCAGCCGCAGGAGTGCGCAGACCAACTGCAGCGAACGACTGCCCGATGAGCTTTTGCACCCCAAGCAGCAGTTGCACCAACATCACGCCAATATACTACCCAGCACACCAGCACCCAATAATAGCCGACACACCAACCACTCATGCTTAATAAGATGCACAATGGTTAACCCAACACTGCAATCACTCTAACTTTCAAACACAGTCAAAACACTTAACTGTTGTATGCATGCAGCCAGTGGTAAACAGTGTCTGTGTCTGCATGTACAAAGGGTTAATGTGCATATAATTTGAACAACAATAATAATAATAATCATATTATTGACATAATTTTCATATCAAGTTTAACAAACATTGTTGAAAATGCCACAATGTAGGCCATACACATAAAGTGGAAGTGCACGAACATATCAAACAGCCGCCTGTGGGCTTCAAAAGGACACAATTTATACTTTGGTATTCAATGCTATATCTGAAAGTTTAGAGTGTTTACAGCATATCACCTTCAATACAATCTTCTAGCCAAAACAAAACATTTTATGAGAAAAGATATTCACAATACTTAATACGGAAGTGGTTTCTAATGCCCAGTTAATACACTAAAAACATAAAAAGTTTGCCTGAGACAGCATGCGCTAATATCTAGGACCCTTTCACTTTCAGAAGTAATTGCTCACCATCAGTTTCTTCAAACAGACTGAATCGACCATGAAATATCCCATTGACTCTTAGTGCCCATGCAGTCTACCGGGGATACAAGGTTCAACGCACAGTACAGCTGACAGAAAACACCATGACACTTATTTACAAGTGTATATGTATGTATATTGAAAATTGAACATGATAGCTGAAGGCTCAGAGGCAGTGCTTCATCATCTTGGTGGCCAAGTATAATCTCTTAAGGATTGTGTCGTTTCATCCTGGCGCCTGGAAAGGCACTAAGCTGATCTGACACTACCCTTAACAGAAATTCAGACCAAAGAGGTGATTGCCATGAGAGTAAACTACACAGAACATTCCAATGAAGAAAGAATCATGCTTAGAATGACAACTGTAATAAATTATGTTGTGATTATCTTTTCTAAGTGTATTTCTTTCTTCATTGGGGTGCTCGTTGGGCATCATGCTAATCAGAGACTACACATGAATAATAGTAGTCAAAGCTGGCACTGAAAGTGAAGGAGCGGACAAGACTATGAGTGTCTCCATTTCAATGAGAAACAATACATTTCACAACCCTTCAGAGAATTAACTTATGTCTTTGGCGCAGGGGCGGCTGGTGCCTTCGACTTCAAGGCGCGCTTCCTCTGCGCTGCATAGATGCGTATGAAAAGAGCTGCAAACACAATCATGATGCCAAAGATGCCCACAAACGTGACAGGGTGACCGTAGATGATGCAGGACAGCAGAATGGCAAACCCTTGCCGCATGGTCATGATGATGATGAAGGACACGGCACCAAACTGGGCGATTGTATAAAAGATGAACAACTGCCCTGTGGCTGAGCAGATGCTCAGAATGACCGAGTGAATCATAAAGTCTGGGTGCCTCAGCATGAAAGCTGACGACTCAATAAAACCACCCTGCTCAATGAGGGAGACGGATGTAAGGAGACAAGAGAAGAGGTTGACGCCAGCCATCATCTGTATGGAGGACATCTTGTACTGTGTGAAGAGCTCACCCTGCCAGTTGGAGGTGAAGCTGTCGAACAGCATGTAGCCGACCAGCATGCACAGTCCTGAAGTGGTGGTGACTGAGTCTGCATGGCGCGTGGCATCCTGGCTGGTCATCAGGAACATAGAAACACCCACAGAGATCATGACCGCTGTCAAGTACTCGTACATCTCATAGGACTTGTGCGACACGATCTTGCCCATAAGCATCACTGGGATCACTTTTGATGCCTTGGCAAGCACCTGCATCAGACATGAGATTAGAATAAAATAAAAGGTAGGAAAACCTGAACAAGAAAGGCAAAGCCATTATGGCTCACATGTATGATCTATTTACATGTGTGACCTTTGTGACAATAAGGGCTGGCTTCTGCACCAGTAAAATCCATGTTTTCTCAAAATGTAAGCATTTTTCACACATCTGTCAACCCCCCATGACACTTAATCTTTGCGATGAGTCGACTAAATTAGCATGCATAGGAAGGTTTTATCAGCTACCTTTGTGCCAAATTTGATTAAAAAATTTGCAAAAGCATTGATAATACCTACGATTTTATCAAAATTGGCATTTTGCACACATTTGTTGGCCTCTTGTGACCCTTGATCTTTCCTAGGAGTCATCCAAATTAGTATGCATAGATAGGTCTTACCATCAGGTATCTCTGTAGCAAGTTTGGGTTTAAATTTGTGAATAGTATTTGAAAAAAAAAGCATCTTTTGTCAAAATATGGCTATTTTTCACCTATTTCCTGAGCTCTTGTGACCCTTGACCTTTCCGAGGGATCAACCAAATTAGTATGCATAGAAAGGTCTTACCATCAGGTATCTTTGTACCAAGTTTGGTTTTAAAGTTGTAAATAGTATTTGAGAAAAAATAAATTATGTCAAAATATAGCTATTTTGGAACTATTTCCTGATCCTGTGACCTTGACCATTGTGAGAGGTCACTCAAATTGGTATGTTTAGAAAGGTCTTGCCACAAAGTATCCTTGGGCCAAGTTGAAGACTGTGGCTTGAATAGTCTCCGAGAAAATGCCGATGTTAAAGTTTAACACTGATGGCCCAAAACATACTCACTTTTGCCTCGAGGGCACATGAGCCAAAAAGGATGTATTCTTAATAATAATAATAATAATATTGGTTGTCTTCTTTCAGTCTCTTTACACTTTTTCTCACTGCCCTGGCTCTATTCAATTTGTTTTCCCTTGGGAGTCCTCTTGTCACGTTACTTTATGTGATAAATATTATTATTACATGTTACAATGACAACGTTACTCACTGAGCAAAGCGTTCATCCCCAAATAAATCATTGGCCAATCACATTTTCTGTGTAAACATACCCTAACCCTCATTCAGTCAAACCTCTAAACAACAAGAAAGGCAAAACCATTATGGCTCACGTGTATGACCGATTTACATACGAGTCATTCCACACTGATGATGAACTTTTAGGGGGTTCTCACTTAACAGCATTTCTCATCCAAAAGAAACAACCAACTGCACTCAGAACCATTGCTGGGATTATACAGATGTTGATTTAGCAGGTCAAGCAAAGAAACTGTTAAAAGTTAAGTCTACTATTAACTATAAACGAAAAAAGAGCGAAATTCAACTCAAAATGGCTGCGCAAAACGGGAACGCCGAAAGGAGGCAACTTTGGAGGCTACTTGAGAGGTTTCTGTTATGTAAATTAACCTTTCAACGGCACAGTGTTATGAAACTGTTGTTGTTTTTCTTTGATATTTCTGAAATCTTTTATTTCAGTAAAGGGATTTTGTAAAATGTTTCGTTTTCAAAGAGCGTAACTGCGTAACAAGCGGCGTCACACGTCTCCGGACATACAAAATAACCTACAGGTCACGGTATACATTTAAATTGGGACGTTCAGGCAAATAATTTTTGCCTTGTTTGAAAATTTGCAGTTGGGCTGAATGTTGGAATTTGCTGTAAATTTGTGGTTAGCTGAGAGGAGACATGTTTGGTGCTTTGATTCATACCATCCTGAGCTTATCCAGTGGACAATTGTGGGGCCTATGTTGAGTTGCCTTTGACGTAGTGATTTGAGGGGCACGCTGATTTCAGCTGTGCTTGGGTGTGGGGTTGGTAAGGAACCAGTTTCACAGCCAAGAAATGAGACTGAAAAAGTAGGGGGGTAGGCAATGGAAAAATATGAAAAAAACACACTTTCATGTGCCTGTGTCTCAAATGCAACATTTCTGAAGATCAGATATATTACTTGATGTACATGTCAATTTTTGAGGCATTCTGACCATATCTAGGCTGTTTTTCATGGCATCAGATATGCATGATCCAACACATCAACAGCATTGTGAACGCCACATCAAGGCACTTCACATAATGGGCCATAACATAAAGATGCAGCAACTTTCAAGGGTGTCACTTTGGGTTTGACTTAGCTATTGTCTAAGGGTTGCACTGATGGCAGATTGAATGGTGTTCAGGTGGGACAAGTTTCTCTGACAGGTCACGGTATACATTTAAATTGGGAAGTTCAGGCAGTAAGAGGCCCCGTGTTTTTAAAAATAATTTTTGCCTTGTTTGAAAATTTGCAGTTGGGCTGAATGTTGGAATTTGCTGGAAATTTGTGGTTAGCTGAGAGGAGACATGTTTGGTGCTTTGATTCATACCATCCTGAGCTTATCCAGTGGACAATTGTGGGCCTATGTTGAGTTGCCTTTGACGTAGTGATTTGAGGGGCACGCTGATTTCAGCTGTGCTTGGGTGTGGGGTTGGTAAGGAACCAGTTTCATAGCCAAGAAATGAGACTGTCAATGTGCTGTTTTTTTGGTGTATTTTGTGCATGGCAAATGTGCAGCTGGTGGGCGGTAGTGTTTTTTAGGGAATTGAAAAATTAGGAGATGACTGGGACTGACTAAGGCTAAGAGACTGGACAGTACGGAAACAGCACTGTGGTCCGTGGCCTGTCAAGTCATTCTTGCTGGTCACAGAACAAACAAAGCCACGAAAATCACAAACATATTAAAAAACTAAAGTTGTACAACTTCACACATTGAATGTATATGCACAGAATAAAGAAATGACCGGCTTCTAAGTTATGGTGTCGCAGATGTTACACAGTTACGCTGTATTTTTCAAAACGAAACAATGACGAAACCGTCGTCTGCTGAGCGGGAAGCCTTCACCCACAACAAGGGTACATATTAGCACATGATTTGATGACGTTTCGCTCAAGGTTTCCATATATGGAAGTGCGCACACAACAATAAAGTGTGACGTGTCACACATGCAACACGCGGTTACACACGAAGTGAGACTTGAGGTGGTGAACGTGAAATGGTCCCAAATTCTAGGATATACGACATCATTGGAAGAAAAGGTAAGCTGAACTGATCATATTATTCTCCTATCTACTATTTTACATGGTTATCTGCATATTTTATTTCGTGATTGTAGAGAAATACCTAGTTTGAATGATGCGATGCATTGACTATGCTGGTGTCGCATGTTACACAGTGCACAGAACTGCTTGTTTTCACGAAGAATAATGCTTTAGATCTCTTTTGGGGGGCATTTATCAGAGAAACCTTATCGTTTAAGCTGTTTTCAAGTTGCAAAATCTGGGTAAAAGCATGTTACTTCATAAAAATCGAACATGCGTAACTGCATTACACTTTTCACGAGTCCCGTGTAATGCAGTTACGTTGTTACTCTGTAACACAAAAAATAATGTTTTTCATGTATGTTTACTTTGCATTGACCTTATTTTTATCCATAGCACACCTTTGGATTAAGTGTAAACATTCTAGCGTTTTTAATAATCTTTTCCTGGTGTTTAACACATAAATACTTAAAAAGCCTTTTCTTCCCAGATTTTGGAGACTAATGGTGATGAAGCCCTGGTGAAGTTCTTAAAGATTCATGAGACATAGTACACATTTCCCCGTGTTGAAGACATTATCATGGGTCTCTGTGGGGGATGTCACGTTTTTGGATCCGCACACCATCAACATCCGTGGACAACACTTCTTTTCATAAATTTTGTTGGGGTTGTCAGGATGCTTCGGGATTGTGGTGGGGGTGAGAGGTGTATGAAATAAATACATGAATGTCAGAAATAAATAATTTCCATTGTCCCAAGTATTTTGCATTTGTTGAGTTCTTAAATTTTGCCTCCGAGAATGGATGTATGCTCCTTTGTAGTTTGTGTCACATGTTACACAGTTACAGATCAGTGTTGATGTTGTATAACATCAAAGCAAGTACAAGTTTTTGTCTCTTTTACCTTTATCATCATTGGCCACTGAAAGTAAATTTTATGTTACATATTTGTTTCATATTTGTTGACCATAAAGTTTGAAACAAAAACGTTTTATAATGGGGGTGTAACTGTGTTACGGTGTCGCAAACAAAAACTATACCTCTTTCCAAAAAAATTACATCTAATAACTCAATTATTGTTTTTTACCTTCTCCTTGTTGTGTTCAAGTAAGCCACGATTGATAAGACATTTTGCATGATTTGTACATTGCTCACAGCTGAATTTCTGTCACGGTGTAACGCAGTTCCTTTGTAGTTTGTGTCGCATGTTACACAGATACAGATCAGTGTTGATGTTGTATAACATCAGAGCAAGTACAAGTTTTTGTCTCTTTTAGTTTTACCTTTAGCAATGTCATTGACCACTGAAAGTAAATATGTTACATATTTGTTTCATATTTGTTGACCATAAAGTTTGAAACAAAAACGTTTTATGATGGTGGTGTAACTGCGTTACAGTGTCGCGAACAAAAAATATACCTCTTTACAAAACAAATTGCATCTAATAACTCAAGAATTGTTTTTTACCTTCTCCTTGTTGTTTCAAGTAAGTCATGATTGATAAAGACATTTTGCATGATTTGTACATTGCTCACAGCTGAATTTCTGACACCGCAGCAACATATTTCATATTTACCCTTCTATTGGCAGTTTGGTATGTTGGTCTGCTTTTCTTTTTACAGGTTATAAACTACACATATTAACACAATAATTAACAATGGTGCTAACATTTAAAGTTGAGTTTGGTTTTTTACCAGTGATTCCCCCTTTTAGTCATCATTAGTGTGGAATGACTCATGTGTGACCTTTGTGACAAGGGCTGGCTTCTACAGCAGCAAAATCCAGGTTTTCTGAAAATGTAAGCATTTTTCACACATCTGTCAACCCCCCGTGACCCTTGACCTTTGTGATGAGTCAACTAAATTAGTATACATAGGAGGTCTTATCATCATCTATCTTTGTACCAAATTTGGCTGAAAAATTTGCAAAAATTTGGGAATAGCTACAATTTTATCAAAAATCAGCATTTTACACACATTTGCCAGCCTCTTGTGACCCTTGACCTTTCCAAGGTGTCATCCAAATTAGTATGCATAGATAGGTCTTACCATCAGGTATCTCTGTACCAAATTTGGGTTTTAACTTGTGAATAGTATTTGAGAAAAAACATCTTTTGTCAAAATATGGCTATTTTAGACCTATTTCCTGAGCTCTTGTGACCCTTGACCTTTCCGAGGGATCAACCAAATTAGTGTGCATAGAAAGTCTTCCCATCAGGTATCGCTGTAGCAAGTTTGGGTTTGAAGATGCGAATAGTATTTGAGAAAAAACATCTTTTATCAAAATATGGCTATTTTTCTCTTATTTCCTGAGCTCTTGTGACCCTTGACCTTTCCGAGGGATCAACCAAATTAGTAGGTGTAGAAAGGTCTTACCATCAGGTATCTTCATACCAAGTTTAGGTTTGAAGTTGTGAATAGTATTTGAGAAAAAATAAATTATGTCAAAATATAGCTATTTTTGACATATTTCCTGATCCCTGTGACCTTGACCTTTGGGAGGTCACTCAAATTGGTATGTTTAGAAAGAAGGTCTTACCACAAAGAAGATAATATCAATGAAAGGAAAATTCAACTGAAGTGAAGGTCCTGTCGCGTGCTAACCATATTAGAAAAACCGCGAAGAAACAAAAAGCTGGATAAATAAAAATTGAGGGGGTTACGCAAAAAAATAACTATATGCACTCCTGTTCGGCCGATATTGCCAATTTCATACAAAACAAGAAAGGCAAAGCCATTATGGCACACGTGTATGACCGATTTACATTGTGTGACCTTTGTGACAAGGGCTGGCTTCTGCACCAGCAAAATCCATGTTTTCTCAAAATGTAAGCATCTTTCACACATCTGTCAACCCCTCCCCCCCACCCCCCGACCCTTGACCTTTGTGATGAGGTGACTAAATTAGTATGCATAGGAAGGTCTTATCATCAGCTAGTCTGGAGTATTCAAGGAGGGAGATTCACCTATAATAGGGGGGACAAGTCGTCTCTCGAAGGTTAGAGAGTAGTCCACCAGTATAGGTCCCCACTTTGACACTCAACTCTCACTTGTGGCTCCACGTAGCTGCAGCATGCGCAGCGGCCACACCACAGGCAACAGCTTCGACTGGCTGGCTAAACCAAGTGAGGGGAAACCGAGGGTCTCAAACCCTTGGTGAGGCAGGACTTGCTCGTCCTAGCATGCAAAGTCTGTCACTGGCCGACTGGGCGGAGGAAACTCAATCACGGGTTCAACGGCCAAGAGGGCAGGTCAGCAGTGCACTGTGGAGTGCATAGGGCATGTCAGAGCACAGAAGAAGCCACTGCAGCCAAGGAAGTTACCAGTTGTAACGTCTCATCGTGCTACTGGGCTCTGATTTCTGCGGCCGAGAGGGTGGGGTTGCTCCAGCGCAACAGCTTCTCCACCAAAATCTCCTTCACGCGCAGGTTTTGTGCATGGATCTTCAACTTCACAAATCTGCTTCTTCATCTTCTTTTTTTCTTCTGCCTCCTCCAAAAGCCCTGCGGCGATGGAGAACGGGCGAACCGACAGGTAGAGGTTACTACTGGGAGTTGTAGCTCTAAACCTGCACGTAGGCGGCCTGTGGACCAGTGGTCGCTCTTCCCTGTACCTGGGGCAGCAGGGAAGCTCGGCAGCATCCCAGGTGACTGAGCAGCCCTCTTCAGGACAGCACTGCTCACCCTAGTAAGGGAGGGAACTAGAAAAGGTGTTCCAAACATTGCCTGCCCTACACAAACCGGTCAGCTTACCGCGGCTGGCGGTTTAACCCTTTTATGCGGTCGAAAAGAAAAACAAAGAAAGAAACTTATTCTCGGTACGTGGAATGTACGAACCCTGTTGGATAGAGATCAGACGAAGAGACCGCACAGAAGAATGCCCTCATAGCCAGAGAGCTGGCGAGATATAAGATCGACATTGTGGCTCTTAGTGAAACCAGATTTGCTGACAAAGGCTCAATCTGTGAACCTGAGGGCGGGTACACCTTTTTCTGGAAGGGCAAAGCTGAGAACGAGGACAGGATACACGGGGTTGGCTTCGCCATCCGCACCACGCTCCTCCGACAGCTGCCTTCTCTTCCCAGCGAACGAGTGATGAAGCTCCGTTTCCCCATCTCTCACACCCGACATGTCACTATCATCAGCGCCTATGCTCCGACATTCACCAGTGTCGATGACGACAAGGAGGCGTTCTATGAGAGCCTCGACTCCCTCCTGAAGTCCACTCCTGCAAGTGACAAACTCATCGTGCTTGGTGACTTCAATGCTCGAGTTGGGCGCGAATGTGACTGCTGGGAAGGAGTGATGGGCCCACACGGACTGGGCAAGATGAACAGCAATGGCCTGCTGCTGCTGACATTGTGCGCTGAGAATGGACTCGCCATCAACACCCTCTTTAGGCTGGCTAGTAAGTACAAGACAACATGGATGCATCCCAGGTCCAAGCAGTGGCATCTCATAGACTATGTCATTGTCCGCCAGCGGGATACTCGTGATGTCAGAATCACCAGAGCCATGAGAGGAGCCGAGTGCTGGACCGACCATTGGCTGGTGCGGTCTGTCCTCAACCTGCACATTGCACCAGCACACAGGAAGAGGCCGAAGCTCACCCGACCTTCATTCAACCTGGCCAAGCTTAAGCGCCCTGACGTCAAGGAAAACTTTCAGTCCCACCTTGATGACCTGCTAACTGCCCATGGATCGTTGACTGGGAACCCAACTGAAATGTGGGACCAGTTCAAGGGGATGGTGGTGGAGTCTGCCAAAGACGTGCTTGGACCCAAGCAGAGTGTACACCAGGATTGGTTCGATGAGAACAATGAAGAGATCAACAAGCTATTGGAGCAAAAGCGCAGTGCCTTCATCAAGTGGCAGAACGACACCAACTCCTTGTCTAAGAAAGACCGCTTCAAACACCTCCAGAGAAAAGCCCAGAGAGAGCTCCGCAACATGCAGGACACCTGGTGGGACAGCAAGGCAAAAGAACTTCAACACTTTGCTGAATCCAACAACTCCAAGGAGTTTTTCAGCGCTATGAAAGCTGTCTATGGCCCTGCCAGACCCAGCACAACCCCTCTCTTTTCTTCCAACGGCTTCACCTTGCTGAAGGACAAAGGCAGCATCACTGAGCACTGGAGAGAAGACTTCTCAAATCTGTTGAACATGCCTTCTACTGTCGACCCCGCGGCCCTGGACATGATTCCCCAGAAGCCGACACTGGATGACCTTGACCTCCCGCCTACCCTGGACGAGGTCAAGAAAGCGATCAACCAGACTAGCTCCGGCAAGGCTGCAGGCATGGATGGCATCCCCGCAGAGCTCTTCAAAGCAGCTGGACCTGAGACCCTTGACGCCTTCCTCCACATTCTGACATGCATCTAGGCAGAGGAGATCATGCCACAGGAATTTAGAGATGCAACAATTGTCTCCCTGTTCAAGAACAAGGGCAGCAAAGCAGACTGTGCCAATTACTGAGGGATCTCACTCTTGTCCATTGCTGGCAAGATCCTCGCGAGAGTCATCCTCAACCGCCTGATCAGCTCTGTATCTGAGGAAGCACTCCCAGAGGCTCAGTGTGGCTTCAGACCCGGTCGCAGCACAGTCAACATGGTCTTCTCTTTGAGACAGGTCCAGGAGAAATGCATTGAGCAGCACATGGACCTCTACGCTGTCTTCATAGATCTGACCAAAGCATTCGACACCGTGAACAGAGAAGCGCTTTGGGTCATCCTCGCAAAGCTCGGCTGCCCCAGGAAGTTCACCAACATCATCCACCTCTTCCATGATGGAATGGTAGGAGTTGTCCAGTCAAATGGCGACACATCCGCACCCTTTGACATTTCCAACGGTGTGAAACAAGGTTGTGTTCTTGCCCCTGTGATGTTCAACCTGTTCTTCACGTGTGTCCTGACCCATGCAGTACACGACCTTGAGAAGGGAGTGTACCTGAAGTACAGACTAGACGGCGCTCTCTTCGACCTACGTCGACTGAACGCCAAGACCAAGACCATCGAGAGACTGATCCTCGAGGCGCTGTCTGCCGATGACTGTGCGCTGATGGCGCACACGGCGTCTGACCTCCAGACCATCGTCAACAGGTTCTCGAAAGCCTCTCGACTGTTTGGCCTCACAATCAGACTCAACAAGACCGAGGTCCTGCACCAACCATCACCAGGCACAAGAGCCCCTCCCCCCCCCCCCCACCCCCACACCCAAAGTGTATATCGAAGACACCGAGCTGAAGACTGTCGACCAGTTCAGGTACCTGGGGAGCATCATCTCTTCTGACGGTACTATCGACAAGGAAATCGCAGCTCGCATCAGCAAAGCCAGCCAAGCCCTGGGTCATCTGCGCACTCGTGTGTTGAATAACAACAACATCAAGCTCTCCACCAAGATCAAAGTCTACAAGGCAGTAGTCCTCCCCAGCCTCCTCTATGGCTGTGAGTCATGGATGCTGTACAGAAAGCACCTCAAGCAGCTTGAACGTTTCCACATGAGATCCCTGCGCTCACTCATGGGCATCAAATGGCAAGACAACCCTGGAAGTCCTGGACAATGCTGGCTTAGTGAGTGTTGGAGCCTTGATCTTAAAGACACAACTTCGCTGGACAGGTCATGTCATACGCATGGATGATTCTCGTATGCCACGCCAACTCTTGTATGGTGCACTCTCAAAAGGCCACAGGAAGCATGGACGGCCAAAGAAACGCTTCAAAGACTGCTTAAAAGACAGCCTCAAGTACTGCGTCTTCCCGGTTAAGGAACTTGAAGCACAAGCACAAGACAGATCTGGCTGGCGTGCCGCCACCAGGAAAGCCTGCACGCTCTTTGAACAAAATCGGCGCGAACGGATCACCAGTGCCAGAGCTCGCAGAAAGACAGCGTCGACTCACCCTACAGCTATGTTCCAGTGCCCCCATTGCTCTCGCAGGTGTGGCTCCAGGATTGGCTTGGCCAGCCACACCCTCACCCACAAATAGAAGTCATGCACAATGACGACATCATCAGTTTTGATGGTCTACCCATTATCATCAGCTATCTTTGTACCAAATTTGTATTTCAGACAAAAACATCTTTTGTCAAAATATAGCTATTTCAGACCTATTCATGGATATTGTCAAAATATGGCTATTTTGGACCTATTTCCTGAGCCCTTGTGACCCTTGACCTTTCTGAGGGGTCATCCAAATTAGTATGCATAGATAGGTTTTACCATCAGGTATCTCTGTACCAAGTTTGGGTGTGAAGTTGTGAATAGTATTTGAGAAAAAAAATTATGTCCAAATACAGCTATTTTTTACCTATTTCCTCATCCCCTGTGACCTTGACCTTTGTGAGAGGTCACTCAAATTGGTATGTTTAGAAAGGTCTTACCACAAAGTATCCTTTAGCCAAGTTTGAAGAATGTGGCTTGAATAATCTCTGAGAAAATGCCAACGTTAAAGTTTACCACAGACGACACCGGACAGACGATCACTGGCCCAAAACATACTTTTGCTTCGCACATGAGCCAAAAATGACTGAAAATGTGTTACACTACAAAATACCTGAGAGAGAAATTCCAGGCAAATGCAGTTTGCACGAGGTTGTTTGCCTGATACTAGTGATAGTCAGGAGTATACAGATTTATGTCCCCTGAATCTCTACATCACACATAAAGTTGGGGGTCCTTTCAAGATTATACTTCACGCTTATACCTTTTACAGTTGAAGACAAAATCGTATTAAGATTAGACTTTGCCAGTGGTTCTAGTCGCCTCTCAGGTCTGGTCAGGTGTATGAATGTTGGAGGTAAGAGTCTAAAGCCCTCAACTGTTACCTCCAACATCGACCCCCTGACCGGACCCTCGAGGCGACAAGAACCACTGGCAAATCTTAACTCGTAATACAACAAATATTATTATATAGGTGCTTTGCTAATCGGCTCAAAGTACCACGAGCTGAACCTAACACACATGCTCACGTGAAACATGCATTCACTCTGAAGACAAACACAGTAAAAGACAAACACAGGACATTCACATGGTGCGAAGGGTCAGGATCAGCTCAGCTACTGAGGGTTCCAAAATTTTTATCGCTTGTATTTTTAAATGTATAAAGTGGCCTGAAACCGGTACCAATGTATCACACAGTATAAAGCTGATAATTTTACTTCCTGAAGGTATTCAGAGCTGGAGTTTACTGAAGTCATAAGCCATTAATCTAGATTAATGAAAAAGGTAGAAAAGTCTCTTTTTTTACTAAGCCCCGAATTGCCCACCTCCAATAAAACAATGAAAAAGAATATCTGCTGCTGCAGTAAACCCCATCTTTCTGCAACATCATCATCCAGTGTCTGGATTCCGCAGGGATTCATGAGAATTGGTACTTCTAGCTGGCCTCATTAGCACCTTTAACTGGTGTTCAACTGCCACTGGCAATGGTATGTACCCACAAAATGCGGCTGGCAATTAACTCACCTGAGTGGGAAAGCTGACAAACTTGAGCGCCTCATACTGACACCAGCTGCTCATGATGTTGGAGAAGGAGCTGAAAGAATACTTGTACAAGGGTGCCGTGTGCTTGGGCTGGTGCTGGAACACAATCACCAGCAGTGCGATCATAAATGCCAGGATCCGGTTCACAAACACCAAGAACTGCGAGTTCCGGAAAAGTTCCCCAGGGGTACTCTCCGTCCGGCCATACTCGTGCGTCATGATGCGCTCCTGAAGGATACCCCAGGTGAGGTAGGACATCTGTAGACCAGTGAAACAGATAAAAAGGATGAAGGCTCGCTTGGCAAATGGCTGCTCCTCCATCTTCTTCTGGGCGCTGACATTGCCCCCTTCCTCGGCCGAGGCACTGGCATCCTTTTCATGGCCGAACACGCACAGGACAAGGAAGTTGGACATGCATCCTGGACCTGAGAACAAAAAAAGTAGGTAAAAAAAAATTAGAATAAAACACGATAATATATCCTTTAACTTGTGTAAGTAGATTAAAAATAAAAATAAAAATGTGAACATGCATCCTAAAAGTATAGATTCAAACTCAGAACAGAAATGTAGACATGCATCCTGAAATAGAAACCAGGACACACATCATAAATGTAAATTCAAATCCAAGCAGCAATATGGACTGATTTTATCCTTTCAGCACTGACATTAATGCTGCAAGACAGGATGGACAATGGGAGTTGAAAAGTGGCACCAAAACTGCTTGGCGCCAAGCGTTCCTGGCCACACCCTTGAACTATCTGTCCAGGATCTGTCCTGTGAACTGTTACACTGTCTTACTTGTACAGTACCTTTTGTACATTTGTAAATATTTACCTTGGGACTGGAGTTAAAATTGTGGTCTTATGTGTCGCTTTGCACACAAAGCTGCTCAAAAGTAAAACTTTTAAGTAGTAAATGTATGTGGACCATTTCCGGTTTCCGGTAGGTTCTTGACATCATGTTAACCGATTTAGAGAAGGAAGCAGTGAGTTAGAAGTTGTACTCTTTTCCAATTCTAGCAACCTTTAACTATAAAGTACCTCAAGGTAGACACTGGAGCCAAATACAACAATTCTAGTGTGCATTTGTGCATGTGTATGTGTGCAAGTGTGTGCCCTTTTTGAACTCTTTCCCTACATGGCACCATCTGTGTTAATTCCAGCCGAGACGCCTGTTCTGTACTTGTTTTCTCAAAACAACATTACCGATGACATTACTGTTAGGAATACTGTTCTCATTCATTCAATCCTCTCTGCGCCGTCTGGTGCTTGAGGCGACGGCAAGGGAGCGCCACTTTTGTCTGTCAGCTGCTATTTTGGGTGCTGTTTGCAGAGTAAGGCCTCTGTTCTTGAGCTCTCGCTCCACGGTTCGGCGCCACGTCTCCTTTGGTCGCCCACGGTTTCTCTTCCCCTGTGGTGTCCATCTCAGTGCCACCCTTGGTAATAAGTCGGGTGACATTCTGCAAACGTGGCCTAGCCATCTCCATCTCCGTGTGGCGATGGTTTCAGCGATGCTGTCTGCGCCTGCTCTCTTCTGTAGTTCCTCGTTTGTAATCATGTTTGGCCAGAAGACCTTCATGATCCGTCGCAGGCACTTGTTCTGGAAGACTTCCAGCTTGCGTTCCGTAGCAGTAGTGGATTTCCAGCACTCTGACCCATAGAGAAGGACACTCAGCACGTTACTCTTAAAAATACGAAGCTTGGTGTGGATGCTCAGGTTTGTGGTCCTCCAGATGGGTTTCAGCATTGCGAAGGCTTGGTTGGCTTTGCTGATTCTTGTGGTGATCTTCCTTGTGCAGTCTCCATCTGTGGTAACCTTGCTGCCCAGGTACGTGAACTCGTCCACCTCTTGCAGAGGTTGGTCATTGATGGCGATTGGGTCGCCCACTATGGTGTTCTTCCTCATGACTTGAGTCGTCCTAATGTTGACCCCGAGACCTATGGAGCTTGCTGACTGTGTCAACTGTTGTGTCTTCTGTTGCATGTCCTGGTTTCTGCTTGCCAGCAGCCCGATATCATCGGCGTAGTCGAGGTCATCCAGCATTGAGGTCAGCGTCCACTGAATTCCCTGCCTCCTTCCCTCTGTGGTGCGGCGCATGATCCAATCAATTGCCATTGAGAAGAGGATCGGCGAAAGAATACATCCTTGTTTCACTCCGGTTTCCACCTTAAACGGTTCGGTGAGCTGGTTCTTGTGGATGACTCTGCACTCAAAATTCTTGTACAGGGACCTGATGACGTTGACAAGTTTCTGGGGAATTCCATAGTATCGCAGGATTTTCCAAAGGGAGTCTCGATGCAGACTGTCGAAGGCCTTCTCTACTGTTCTCGCTAGCCTAATTTTAGCCCAAAATTGAGTTTGTGTGCCTTTAAGGAGGGAAGGTATCAAGGGGCGTTATAAGCGAGGCAGAGCCACGGTAGTCTCCCTTCCCTCTACATCCGGCACGCGGTCACCTGATTCGCCATTCTGTTTCTTCGCTCCTCTCATCACCGCTCCATTTCGACGCGTTCTGCGACAAGGTTTTCGCCGGCGGCTCGCTCCTCGCCCGTGGCCTCGCGGATGGTTCGTTCCCCTCCCAGCGCTACGGTGACGCGTCGAGGGGCGGATAGCGACGCGACCGGAGATGGTGTCGGCTCTACTCCTCTCCAAGTGCCGGACAATGTGGTGGAGGACGATGCTCTCAGCCTTGTACCCGAAGGTTCGATGTTGGCTTTACTGCGCGACGATGTTTCCGACGTTTCCAGACACTCGCCCACCACGGATGACGCGGACGGTCGACTGCCTTCCCTCAGTCATAAGATGGAGACCCTCTGGGCCTTGGATTAAGCGGCTTGCCTCATCGCCACCTCCCTGCCTCCGGAGGATTGCCCGCCTTCACCGCCGATCAAGAGGAAAGCCTCTGCCTTTGTGGATGCGGCCAGCCTGACCAAGAGGTTTAAGTTGCTGCCTCAGCCTCCGGGTTTCCGAGACCTGCGCGACACCCTTTCGTCGCATCTACTTACGAATTCCTTTGGAGACGCGGGTTTCTTCTCGGATGCCAGGTGGCCCTCGGATCTTCAGGTCGCCTTTCAGCAACGTTGGTACGTGGGTCATTTGCAATCTTTCTCCTGACCCCTGCCGGAGCTGGATGCCCCGGCCCTGGCAGGTTCCCCTCGCCCGGGCCCCGTTATCCCGGGCCTCGACAAGACTGCCAGCCTCGTGCGGAATGCCCTCGCTTCTGCGGGATTCCTCGATTTGGTGACCCAGACCATCGTTCGCCGTGTGGAGGAAGCCTGGAACCCCGTGACCTCCCCCTTCTAGGCGGACATCCTGACCTTGGCGGTTGCCGGCAACCAGGCGGGGTTTCACACTGCTGTTAACACCATGACGGCGGCGTCCAATTGCGACCTGATGCTCTTCTCCGCTACTGTGATCTCCCCCCGGACTTGAAGAAGCAGCTGCAACAGGCACCACTTGGCGGGGAACTGCTGTTCTGACCCACCTGGCGGCCAAGGAAGCCAACAAGGACTCCTGGCCCAGCCGACCGGCGCTCCCCCCCCCCCCCCAGCTTTTGGATTCCCCGCAAGGCCGGGTCAGCCCTGCGATCCTCCAGACCCGCCCCCGCCCGTGCGCGGACGTCTTCCTCCGCGCGCCCCGGCCTTTGGGCGCGCTCGCCAACGTCCCGACTCGACTCTCGCCCCCGTCCCCACCTCCTCCTGGCCCCAGCGCACTCGTCGCCTGGGGCGGGGCAGGGCCCGCTGACTCTTCACCTCCTCCGACCACTCCCCGGTCTCCTGTCGGCGGGAGGCTGGTGCGCCACAGCCGGGCGTGGCGTGCGCCGATTCTGTACGACCCCTGGGTGCTTTCCACCGTCTCCGACGGCCTCCGGATCTCCTTTCGGTCGCCCCCCCCCCCCCCCCCCCCCCCCTGTGTCGCTCCCCCGTTTGGACCCCCGTCCCGACCGACCCAGACAGAGCCGATGCCCTACGCGACGAGGTGACCTCCTTGCTTCAGAAGGCGGCGACGGAAGTGGTTTCACGGCCCAACTCCCCTGCCTTCTACAGCCGCCTCTTCGTCGTGCCCAAGCCAGGCAGCAAGTGGAGACCCGTTATCAACCTCTCCGCCTTAAACAAGTTCATCGTCGCTCCCCCCTTCCGCATGGAGACGGCCCGAGCGCTTCGTGCCGCGGTGCAGCCGATGGACTTTGCCGTCAGCCTGGACCTGTCGGATGCCTACCTATACGTGCCCATGCACCCTTCTTCCCGACGGTACCTGCGGTTTGCCTTCTGCAGAGTGATTTACCAGTTCCGAGTGTTGCCCTTCGGTCTCAACCTCAGCCCCTGGGTGTTCACACGGGTCATGGATGCGGTCATCGCCCGGACCAGACGGACGTCCTCCAGCCTGACGTCGAACTACCTCGACGATCTCCTCCTGTGGAACCAGTCGGAGGCCTCCTTCGTGGCGGATCGGGATGCGCTTCTGCACCTCCTCGACAGTCTCGGCTTCCTGTTGAACTGGGGCAAGTCCGACCTGGTGCCCTCCCGCCACTTCGTCCATCTGGGTATAGAGTTTCGCACAGACTTCAACGAGGTACGACTGCCGGAACCACGCATACAGAAGTTGGCGAACCTCGCCCTGCAGCTGACGCAGACGGCTTCCGCCAGGGTGTGGCTGCAGCTCCTTGGACTGGTGAGTGCAGCGGCGGACTTACTCCAGCTGGGTCGACTGTACTACCGCCCCCTTCAGCTTCACCTCCTCTTCCACTGGCAACCGTCATCAGGCGACCTGGAGACGATGGTACCGGTTCCTTCGATGCTGCTCCCGCATCTTCGTCATTGGGCGGATCCTACCTGGCTGGCGTCGGGAGTCCCCCTCTACACACTGCCTCCTCGCCTGTCCCTTTGCGTCGACGCAAGCGGCTCCGGCTGGGGAGCTCACCTGCTTCCGATGTTCACCACGGCCTCCGGCACCTGGCCCTCGGATCTCGCGATGCGACACATCAACTGGTTGGAGCTACAGGCAGTCTGGCAAGCGCTCGGCGTGTGGGAATCCCGCCTGCATCACCAGGAGCTTCTCATACTGTCCGACAACTCCACAGTAGTCGCCTACATTCAGAAGCAGGGTGGGACCCGCTCCCCATCACTCTGCATTCTTCTCTACCAGATACTTCGGTGGTGCGAAGACCGCGGCATTTCTCTCAGAGCCAGACACATCCCAGGCCATCTCAACGTCCTGGCGGACTCCCTCTCTCGACGCGGGCAGCTACTCCACACCGAGTGGACACTCCGGCCGGACATCTTTCAGATGATCTGCGACTACTGGGAGACGCCCATGATAGACCTCTTTGCCATGTGGTGGAACCACCAGCTTCCACTCTTCGTCTCCCCCATTCCAGATCCACGAGCCTGGGCAGTCGACGCTCTTTCCATTCCCTGGGACGGCCTCATCGCGTACGCATACCCGTCGACGGTGCTCGTCCCCAAGGTCCTGCTCAAGCTCAAAGGTTGCAACACGGTTCTTTTCCTAGTGGCCCCCTTCTGCTGGTCCTGGTCTTGGACAACCGACCTCCTGAACCTGGCGTCGGCCCCCCTGCTGCGGCTGCCCGCTCCGCCCTCTATGCTCAAGCAGCCCCAACAGGACCTGTTCCACCCATGCCCCGAGCGCCTCCTACTACACGCCTGGAGATTGTGCGGCAAGCCCTCGCCAACAGAGGCTTCTCAAGTGTGGCGGTGGATGCGATCGCTGCAGCCTGCAGACGCTCGACTAGGCGAGTTTACGAGGGGAAATGGCGCGTCCTCTGCAACTGGCGCGACGCCGAACGACTCTCCCCCATGGACCTGACGGTTTCCCAGCTGGCGGAATTCTTCCTCTGGCTCTTCAACGATCAGCTGTTGGCTCCCATTACCATTCGTGGCTATCTTGCTATGATCGCCGACACGTACCGGCACCTGGGACGTCCCGACCCTGGTGCCTGCAAGGACCTGGCTGATCTTATGGCACACTTCGGTCTTCATCGACCAACCTCCCGCTCCCTCGTGCCAAGATTGGACCTGCCCTGGATACTGACGTGGCTCAACACTAGCCGCTTCGAGCCTTTGCAGGTGGCGCGACTGTCGGATGCGACGCGGAAGACGTGCTTCCTACTAGCCCTCGCCACAGCGGCCAGGGTCAGCGAGCTCCACGCCTTCTCGACCCATCCCTCGTGCCTACAGTTCCGGGCGGACGGTTCACTACACCTGCTGCCCAACCCGACCTTCCTGGCCAAGACCCGGGTCCCACTGGTCGTTCCACAGGTGGTCACCATCCAAGCCCTGCGGGGACCGAGCTCTTCCCGAGACTCCAGGCAGCAAGATCCGGTGAGAGCTGTGCGTATCTACCTGCGCCAGACCAAGCCTCTGCGCAGGGGCCGCACCCGCCTTTTCCTTCCTCTGTCTCCAGGTAGAAATGACATTACCGCCCAGACGATCTCCTCCTGGCTTCGTTGGGTGATCCGCTCCGCCTACCACGACCTCGCCCCTGAAACGGCTGCACACATGAACATCAGGGCGCATGAGGTCCGAGCCATGGCCGCGAGCATTGCATTCGACCGCAACTGTGCAGTCAAAGACATTGTGGCGGCGGTGGGCTGGCGTTCAGAGTCTACCTTCGCCAGGTTCTACCTGAGGGACCTCTCCGGCCAGCGCGAGAACCTGTCGCTGGTGGGGGATATCACAGCGGCACAACACTCCCTCCCGTCACCCCAGGTGCCGTAGGTAATCTTCACTAAAATTATCAGGAGGTCGTGCCTGGGAGGGCGGGTCTCGGGGACGTAGTGGCTTGTTTAGGGACGTTCTTAGCGGCACCCACCGCCTCTTCGACATTCTTCCTAACAGTAATGTCATCGGTAATGTTGTTTTGAGAAAACAAATGTATTTTTCTTTAAAAGATATTTTTTGGAAAAATACTTACCGATGACATTACTCGGAGGACCCTCCCACCTACCCCGCTGCCGCTGGCTTGCTACGAAACAGAATGGCGAATCAGGTGACCGCATGCTGGACGTACAGGGAAGGGAGGCTACCATGGCTCTGCCTCGCTTGTAACGCCCCTTGATACCTTCCCTCCTTAAAGGCACACAACCTCAATTTTGGGCTAAAATTAGGCTAGCGAGAACAGTATTCCTAACAGTAATGTCATCGGTAAATATTTTTCAAAAAATTATATTTTAAAGAAAAATACATATTTCCAAGCAGATCAAATTGTATCTGTGATGTAAATCAACCAACGCTTGAAAAATCTGAATTGATGCAGATAATTTTTCACAGAGAGTTTTTAGAATGTTTGGGTAACAATGCATCACAAGATTGTTTAGCCATTAAGAGAGGAAATTATTCTGCCTTGCAAAGTTGTCAGTAGAGTCTTTGATGACATCAGAAAGTTGTCTATGAGTTTGCAGTTGCACATCCAAGGGGCGCATATTCCGCCGACACATAAATTCTCCGCAACAGATTCGCGTAATCAAATCTATGCTTGTGCATCTTTAGTGACGAGTTCTGGCTATTGCTGGAGATGCCCACAGAAAAAAACAAGAATGGCAAAGCCCTTAAGGCTCATGTGCATGACCGATCCATACAATTTATCTGACCTTTGTGACCCTGACCTTTCCAACAGGTCACTGAAATAAGCAAGTGTTCAAGTGTGCTAACATGAAAGGGTTGGCTTTTGTACCACGTTTTCTCAAAATGTACACATTTTTCACCTATGTCAACCTCCCATGACCCTTGACCTTTGGGAGTAGTGAACCAAATTAGTATGCATAGAATTATCAGCTCCCTTTCTGCCAAACTTGGCTGAAAGGTTTTGCAATAATGCTCATAAAACTAAAATTCTATCAAAATTAGACATTTTTCACATCTCGTGTGACCCTTGACCTTCAAAGGGATCATCCAAATTAGCACCACATGTAGCAGGTTCTACTGACTGTACAGACAAACAAGTTTTCTGTTGTGCTGTTGAGCTGATGAACAACTCAATCGGCAGATGTAACTGTGACAAATCCATGCCAGTGTGACATCAATTCTCCTGAATGCTGTAGCAGCTGGGGTTCATGAGAATCTGACTAAAGGACAGTGTTCTGACTGAACCAGAAGGCTGAAATTCAGTTTTCTGGGATTTTGAAATGGCTTTAATCAGTCAAAAAAAAAAAAAAAAAAAAAAAGACTGTCAAATGAATAAGTCAAAGGAAGCTGATTTGATCTCATTCTGACTTATTTCCTGGATGTACCAGAACTTTGTTAACTTTGAGACCCTCAAATATTTTAGCAGTCAGGGTGACTCTCAGAAAATAAATCCTACAGGCTAAGTACAGGGAATACTGACTGATGTGTATGTTAATGGCCTGCCATGCTTTCTTTTCAGCTGATGCGGATTGACAAGGCATCCATGGATATAATTGCAAATTTCCCCTTGGGTCATAAAATCAAAACTATCAGAGCAAACAAATCAAAATGTCCTGTTTTGCATGCTTGACTGATGTGTGCAATTGGCTGTTATAAAGTTAAACATTGACATTATTACTCCCAACCCAATCTCCCCAAGAAAAGGCCAGCTCAATGACACATGTACTTGTGAGAGGAACAACACAAAGAGGAGTTTAATAAGGTGATCTGGACTGTGCAGCGCACCAGTCAATAAAACATACTGTTTAACAGCATACCAGTAAATAAATTATCCTACACATTGCTGTAATGATTTAGTTAAGTCAGCTACGCTGAAAAAAAAATCCATAGCTACTGCATTCAAATATCAAACACCTGTTGCAGTATTGAAAATCTTCTCAAGTGCTGACAACCAGCTGTTGAGCTGTGATCAACAGAGGCTCAGAGCCTCCACTGCTAGCCCAGGTCAGGGTGCGCCAGAGCTCAAATGTAGCCTTACACGCTCAATACAAATATATATACAACCTGTGCTCCCTCAACCAGATCCTTCCATCTGCAAGAGGCATAGATTCTCAAGAGCCCCTGCAGCTGCAGGGGCTCTTGAGAATCTATGCCTCTTGATGTTAGGCAGTGGCGTTGGTTTCATTTATGCCTGCTCCAGGGCAGGAACTGTACTACAGGTACATGGGCTGATCCTCTGGCTGTAACACTCTGCTAGTTCATGCTCACAACAATTAAAAAAATATCAAGATTCACACAGAAATTGTACAGTTCATATCACCATCATGTACAATTGTTTCCTTTCGCAATTTGATTCAGCTTATCTTGCTTATTTGGCTGTTAATACCTGACTATTCTAACTTGCAGGTCAAACTGACAGAATTGAGTCAAAATTGATTGTTTTGGACAAATAATGGACAGTTCAGGATAGCACCACCTTGTAGTGTGTGTCTCCATGCTTTGTCAGTTTAGTCTACACAAGTAGCTTCATACATGTGTGTGACATATCTGCACTGGCTTGTAAATAATTCATTTGGACTGTCGAGTTCTCAGCTTTATTCAAACATACACATTTTGAACAGGGTGATGCATCGAAGTTATACTATAGAACTTCTAGACACACACACACACACAACTTCCCGCTAACCTCACACACACACACACCACAATCTCTCACATCTCTATCTATAGTCCAACGAGGGCACACACACACACACAAAAAGCGGGGGGGGGCGCGAGAGGAGAGATCAGTACTAAACAGGAAGATAGTGAGCCGGATGTTGTTGAGAACGATGATGGGTGGTGGGTGAGTTACTATAACACTGTTCGAATGATCAGTAGTAGTCTTCTATATGTCTTGGGTAGGGTTGGATATTGGACAAGGATTGCGTCATATGTGGTTCAGGGGGGTTGCTATTTTTATATTTATGGTATGAACATGGGGTACACAGTAGCAATGATATGGAGGAGTCTACACTCCTTAGAGTGGATACTTCGTTTGAGTCATATCCGTGAGTGCTGTAGTGGCAACACTAGAGGGTTTTTCACACACTGGTCTTTAATTTTTTAGAAGACTTAACAGTTATAATGTTTTTGATAGGGTCTGGTGGGGGGTGATATATTGTGGTCTATTGTCATATCATAGGAATAGTTAGGAGATTTTTGTAGTTACTAGCTATATGTAGACAGCTATACAGATATCATACTCTCTATATATATAGATAGATCAGTAGTAGCATGGGTGATACGGTGACAGTATAGGGGAAGGACGAAGTTATATTAAATACACACACAGTAATTTTAAAGGGTATAATGAGATAGGGGGGGGGTTGAGATAAGAGTAAGTAGAAGATGATGGTGGTTGGTGGGTGAAGTGTGATGTTAAGGTGTGATGTTGGGTTAGGGAGAGGTGTGGGTGAGGGTGGGTGGGTGTTTGTGGGTTGGGGGGTATGATTGATGGTCTGTGGGGTGGGGGGTGTGAGGGGGATGGATTTCGTGGGGTTGGTGGTGGTTTGGTGGTGGGTAGTGTTGTTTTTGGGGTTTGGTAGGTATTGGGGGGTTGTGGGTATGGTGGGTAGAGAGGAGGAGTGGAGGGGGTTTAAGGAGTTAGCGGTGGGGTGTTAGGTGTAGGAGGGTGGGTGGGGGGTATGTTATGGTGGTAGGTGATTGGTTTGATGGTGGTTGTAGGGTGGGTGTGGGGAGGGGTGGGGAGGAGGTTGTGATATATTTGTTGATTTGGGGTTGATGGGTGTTGTTTGGGTTGTGTGTGTATTTGGGTGGTGGTTGGGGGTTGTATGTTGGTGGGGTGGGTAGTGGGTGGGGGGGTATGTGGGGTTTATGGGGGTGGTGGGTTGGGGGGGTGGGGGGGGTGGGGGGTGGGGGGTGGGGGGGGGGTGGGTGGTGGTGGTTGGGGGGGTGGGGTGGGGGGGTGTGGGGTGGGGGGTGTTGGGTGGGGGTGTGGGGGTGGGGGGGTGTGGGTTGGGGTGGGTGTGGTGGGGGTGGGGGGTGTGGGTTGTTGGGGTGGGTGGGGTGGTGGGGGTGGGGTTGTGGGGGGTTGGGTGTGGGTGTGGGGGGTGTGGTTGGTGGGTGGTTTGGTGGGTGGGTGTGGGGGTGTTGGTGGGGTGGTGTGGGTGTGGGGTGTTGGGTGGTGGGGGGGTTGTGGTTGGGGTGTTGGTGGGGTGGGTGGGGTTGTGGTGGGGTGTTGGGGTGGGTGGTGGGTGGGGTGGTTGGGGTGGTGGGGGTGTGGTGTTGGGGGTGTTGTGTTGGGGGTGGGGGTGGTGTGTTGGGTTGTGGGTGGTTGGGGGGGGGTGGTGGTGGGTTGTGGGTGGTGTTTGTGGTATGTGGTGTGTTGGTAGTGTTGGGGTGGTGTTGGTGTTTTTTGTGTGTATGTAGGTTTTAGTGTTTTGAGTTATGGGAATTTGTGTTGGTTGTGTGTTTAAGGGGGAATGGTTGGATAGGTTTTATGTGTATTTTTAAGTTTGATGTATGGTTGAAGTTGTGGAGTGTTATTTGATATGGATTATTGTGGGAGGGGTGTTGAGGTTAGGTTTGTTTGTGGATAATATAAAGATATGGGAGTAAATGTTGTTTTGATGTTAGAAGTTATGGTGGGGTATGGGAGGTATTTGATGGGGGTGTTGGGTTATTTGGATGAATGTAATGGTTATTAGTGGGATTGGATAGGATGTATTATTGTTTATAGGTATGTGTGATTGAGTTGTTAGGGTGGATTATGAGGATGGTTGATAGGAGGGTGTAATTTGAATATAGGGTGTTATTTGATTTTGGTATTTGTTGTGTTGAGGTTTGGTAATGAAGAGTAAGTTATGGTTGATAATTTTAGATTTTTAGTGATAGATTTTATTTTATGTTTATGTGGTAATTTATAATTGTTAGGTTGATGGTAGATTATAATAGTAATTACATGGTTGAGGTTGTGTGTGTATATGTATATGGTTGGTGGTTGTTTGAGTTTGTGGGGTTGATTATAGGATGAAGAATGTTAAAGATTAAAAATAATAAGATAGTATGAAGTAGTTGATGGGATGGTAAGGAGATTTTAATAGGATATTAGTATTTGAGGAATTATTATGACTTGATATAGATGTAAGTGGTTGATAAGGATGTGTAGGTGTAGTATAATGTAGAAGATACGGTACGCCGCAGCTTCTTTGTCAGATTTTTCAAAAGATCTGGGACACTGAGGAAGCGCCGAGCGATTGGAAGACCGGCACCATCGTCAAACTTCCGAAGAAAGGAGACCTGGGGAACTGTAACAACTGGCGAGGCATCACCTTACTATCCCTCACCAGCAAGATCTTCAGCCGCATTCTCCTTGAACGCATTACGACAGCAGTGAATGGCATCCTTCGCCGGGAGCAGGCAGGTTTTAGGAAAGGCAAGTCCTGCATTGACCATATTTTCGTACTGAGACAGATCCTTGAGCAGTCTAACGAATGGAATGGATCCCTCTATGTGGTCTTTGTAGACTTTGAGAAGGCCTTCGACAGTCTGCATCAAGACTCCCTTTGGAAAATCCTGCGATACTATGGAATCCCCCAGAAACTTGTCAACGTCATCAGGTCCCTGTACAAGAATTTTGAGTGCAGAGTCGTCCACAACAACCAGCTCACCGAACCGTTCAAGGTGGAAACCGGAGTGAAACAAGGATGTATTCTTTCGCCAATCCTATTCTCAATGGCAATTGATTGGATCATGCGCCGCACCACAGAGGGAAGGAGGCAGGGAATTCAGTGGACGCTGACCTCAATGCTGGATGACCTCGACTACGCCGATGATATCGGGCTGCTGGCAAGCAGAAACCAGGACATGCAACAGAAGACACAACAGTTGACACAGTCAGCAAGCTCCATAGGTCTCGGGGTCAACATTAGGAAGACTCAAGTCATGAGGAAGAACACCATAGTGGGCGACCCAATCACCATCAATGACCAACCTCTGCAAGAGGTGGACGAGTTCACGTACCTGGGCAGCAAGGTTACCACAGATGGAGACTGCACAAGGGAGATCACCACAAGAATCAGCAAAGCCAACCAAGCCTTCGCAATGCTGAAACCCATCTGGAGGACCACAAGCCTGAGCATCCACACCAAGCTCCGTATTTTTAAGAGCAACGTGCTGAGTGTCCTTCTATATGGGTCAGAATGCTGGAAATCCACTACCGCTACGGAACGCAAGCTGGATGTCTTCCAGAACAAGTGCCTGCGACGGATCATGAAGGTCTTCTGGCCAAACATGATTACAAACGAGGAACTACGGAAGAGAGCAGGCGCAGACAGCATCGCTGAAACCATCGCCACACGGAGATGGAGATGGCTAGGCCACGTTTGCAGAATGTCACCTGACTCATTACCAAGGGTGGCACTGAGATGGACACCACAGGGGAAGAGAAACCGTGGGCGACCAAAGGAGACGTGGCGCCGAACCGTGGAGCGAGAGCTCAAGAACAGAGGCCTTACTCTGCAAACAGCACCCAAAATAGCAGCTGACAGACAAAAGTGGCGCTCCCTTGCCGTCGCCTCAAGCACCAGACGGCGCAGAGAGGACTGAATGAATGAATGTGTGATAAAGAATAATCAATAGATCAACTATACAATGACACAATGAATGAATCAATGAATCTTTATTTTACAACGGTAAAGATATTAACAATGCCAAAGGCAATGCGATTTTTTAAATCTGCCGTTGGAACACACCAGATGGAAGACAGTTAATGACTGAGTGCCAACACAAATTCACATATAATATGACTGCCTGAAAACACAAAGAACTGCATGTAGAAAAAAGACCCTGAAATGTGTCCAAAGGCTCTAAAATAATGACACATGGGGAAGACCAAATCCACTTGCCCATCGCCAAATGCAAGCAGATTTCTTGCAGGATGGGGCAAAGTCATGTTTCTGGAAGCTGAAATGGGAAATGTAAATCTCACAAAGCATGCACACACAGGTCTTCAGGCTAAAAAAACCAAAACAAAACAAAAACAAAAAAAACAGCTGTGGCTCCCAGCTTTAACCTGGGTGGTAGAACGAAGGGCTACCAGAGTCCTAGAACATTTGGTACTCCCTGTAACACATTAGGCCAAATATAATATGACAAGACTACACCTACAGCTTCCAAATTATCCAAAGTTTATTAGTTAAAACCACCACCCTGGTAATGGTTATTAACATACCCGCAGTTTCGTTGTATTTTATCCTGCGGAGGTAGTTGATCAACAAAATTCCTGGGACACAGATACTTGCATAGCCAAGCAAGTTGAGACTCAAACGCACAATCCAGAAGTCTGTCCAATTCTCCGATAGCACCTTATGGCTGCTGCCAACTTCTTGTCCCAGAATGACAAAGGGTGTCAGAAAGAAGAACACCACTGTCACGCCAACGAGTGCCATTCTGAAACTGTCAGTCATGAAAGTGTCAGACACAAATTAAAATGACATTTCCATTAGGTTTTATATGCCCTGAACCGATAAACAATTTGTGCATACAGGTTTATAAAACTGTTGGCAATGGCTCCGAGGTGGTGAAAATTAAAAGTTTTCAAATTTTCACTTTCATCCAAGAGTTTGGACCATGCATACATGATGTAATGCAAAACCTTTCTGTTACAACCAGCTGACGGTGCACTAACCTGTCGGCGTATTTCTTCATTCTTGTAAGATGTAGAGCCTTTAGCATATAACGGAGCAGTATAGCAACTCCTCTTTGAAAAATCAATCTTGGTCTCATCTCTAATCACAGAAGTACCAGTCACGGAGGATCAAACATTTACTAGTCACGCGGAGATCTGTGTACACGTTTACTACAGACAATGGTGTACATGTGGGGCCCACTGGCCGAGAAGGAATATCTCTGTCTGAATGTAATCTGTCTAGTGCTATTCTTCCCACAAAACATAACTGTGAGTACTTCTAAAGCAGTTTGTATCATTACTCCTTTCCACACAAGCTCGTACCTTGGTACAGAATCCAGCGGCCGTCTTTTCATAAATAATGCACTGCTAATACTTCCTGCGGGGACGTTTTAGAATGATTACCGGCCTGAAATTATGAGCAATGCCCGCAGCAATAAAATTAAATAGCCCTAATTAAATTTATTAGAGTCTTAACGAAGCCCACTCACCTCACGGCGTAGACAGTCTTCGTCCAACGGTGCGTCGTCTGGCTGCCGGAAGTGTGTATGTGTCCAACAAACTTTTAGCCAATCAAAAGTCGTAGATAAAAGATTGCGTCCCTTCATTCCTATTTCTACAGAGTAGCTTCCCTTTAACTGTGTTTGTGGCAGTACTCCATCTAAAGCATTCATTTGCTGCATCTTAGCTTCCTAAAAGGAATTGGAGGAAACTTGAAAACTTTGCGCCATGGATAGAATATCTGACGTAACTGTGCATCCATGTGCAGAGTCTCAGTACATCAAACCGATCAGAATTCAGTACAGCCAGGTGGGCTACCTAGTCAGCAAAATCTAGATCCTACTATCAAAACACGGACAAGAGTGTCATTTTGCCACTATAGTATCACGCTGTTTTACTAAATGTATACAAATAATTCAAAACGCCATGAATTCCGGCATAAGTCTGCAAGAGTTTTATGTATTTTTATCTCTTGGTCTGTCAGTCTTTATCAAGTCAAGACTGAGCAGTTCTTGATCATGACAATAAAGTTCATGTGTAACAAAACCTAAATGTAGATCAAGTTTGACCATCTATTTTGTCTGCTCACAGAATGGAGAACATAAATCGTGGGATCTTATAACAGAATATGATGAGTAAGTTCATAACATATTTCACGAGTTTTAGGTCACAAACAGTGAAGCACGCAATTAAACCATTTCATCTTGGAATTTTTTTTTTTTTACTATGATAGTTCAAGGGTGGTGCCAGAACAGCTTGGAGCCAAGCTATTCTGGCACCACCCTTGAACTAAAATGGTTGATCTATCTCCTAATCTGTAATGTAGCCTTCATTTGGACAATAAGCAAATTTAAAAAAATGCTGCCTCAGGATACAACAGGTTTTAAGGAAAAAGCCAACAGAGGGAAATTATCGTGCAATGTTAAAACTAGGACAAAACAGATTTCAACATTTTCAAAATGAACTCATAAATAAAAAAGACAGTGCACAACTTATCTTTCTGATGTCATAAGGCAAGCAACTCCAGTGTGGCCCTTGAACTATCATAGTTAATACAACTCTTAGCTGATGTAGTGTGTCAGCAGGGCTGAATTCCTGTGAATTGATAGTTAAATATATGTGGTTCATTGTGTATGTAACTTGCACTTTTCATTCTGTGTTTAGAGTGGTTTACAAAAGACTTGGGATGCTATCAGAGTTCATGATAGGTGGGTTCATGATCCCATATTATAATTATATGGCTTAATTACATATATATATATATATATATATATATATATATATATATATATATATATATATATACATATATATATATATATATATATATATATATATCCAGCCTGGATTTCCATGGCATTAGCACAGCATTCTCAGAATTTATTGAAAAATTATATATATATATATATATATATATATATATATATATATATATATATATATATATATATATATATATATATATATAATATATATATATATATATATATATATATATATGATCACGTATGTGCAAACTCACACACACATAATGTACACACACTCATGCTTTATGCTTGTGAAACTGACTCCCAAATCCCCCCCCTCCCCCTCCCCCATCCCATTTTTGTCTTTGCCAGCACCTGTACATTCTAATAACTTCTATACCAATAGACTTCAATGAAAGTGTAATTCCTCTAGCAAGCCGTTCGTCTTCAATAGATTCATGTCCTGCCATGTGCTTTCAGTTTGTTTTTTGTTCTGTTTATTATAAATATGGTCATCGTTGATGTGTATGTTTTACAAAACTAAGTCTTGGTAGTTTTTTTGAACTTTCACTTTTATTTTTCAGTGTGGCTATTTTAGTCTTCAATACATCTCGCAATGTCTTCATCTTTGTTCGACAGTTCAGACCTGGTAAGCACTAAAGAAGTAATGTTTGTAAAACCCATTGATGCAGAGCTCCCCATAAGCTTTTACTGTAAGGAATGCTCCCTCCCCCATCCATCCATTCACTTTGACCTTATTTCCACTCCAGGGGCCATTTGCATGAACCCTTTGTGTGTCGGTAGCAGTTTTTGTCACGATGATTCCTTTATGAGTCATCGTGACAAAAACTGCTACCGACATGCAAAGGGTGAATGAGCTTAGTCCTGCACCAGTCACTAAGCAGGGTGCTCCACTATAGCAGAGCAGCTTGCTTAGTGGCTGGCGCAGGACTAAGCTCTCTCAAGCAACTGTCTCCAGGTTCAGAGTTTATAGACCAGGTTAATTATTGTGTTGCACATGGGACTCACGACATCCTAGTCCAGTTTCTCTCCAGAAACAAGCAAGGTTGAATATTGATATTTGGTGTGTGAAGGGATGAGTGGCATTACTGTAAGAGTCATATCATATAACTTTTGTGATTCAAATCTTAGTCCGGAGTCATCAAGAAAGTAACGGATATTAGTGTGATATGTGTTTGTTATAAATGTCGTAGATTCTGGAAAATGGATAAAGGATAAGCAAGCTATAATATATGTAGATTTATTTTATATTTGAACCAGTGTGTTGAAGTGTTATCCAGTTTCCAAAGGTCTTGTTTAAGTTGGTTTGTGTGTGATTGCACCTAGTACATTAAAATTGAATCCATTAAGCGGATTCATTTAACCCATATCATACTGAGGCTAAACACACTGCCATATACATGTATATGCATGCTATATTATAGTACTTACAGATAAGGTTATAGACCAATGGCTTTAGTTCAAGGGTGGTGGCAGAATAGCTTGGCGCCTAGAGGCGCCAAGCTATTCTGGCACTACCCTTGAACTATTTTAGTCAAACTTATTTCACACAATGGTGTATTCTGAATGATAAGGGTTAAACGTATAGTGCGCTCGCTCTAGATACACGTACCATATGCTTCAACACAATTTTTCAGCAATTTACATCAACTGTGTTGAGACTCACGAAGACGAGGACGGCTCTACACAGGTGAACACAGACAAGTACCCTGGCTCTCTGGGCCTTACTCTAGAGTTGTGTGCGGGAATCTTGGACAAGAACCACACACCACAGGAGACGGCTCAGTTGGAACTGATGGAGGAGTGTGGCTACAAGGTACCGCTCGACTCCATACGCAAGATTACAACTTATAGGTAACTTTATTTTTTAACAGTAACACATTTAGCCATGATGCACTTCAACAAGATGTGGATCGACAGTTCCATGATGGTGCCAAAATAACTTGGAATCTATTCTTTTTTTTGTGGTTTGTTTTACATTGTACAACTCTTTAAAGTGTCCTAAATAATATTGTGATCTTCAGAGGACAACTTCAAAACATGTAAATTGTTACCAGACATTCAGTATGTTAAATGTATTAGAATTGGCTTGACAATGTACTGTCAGCGGGAAGTTCATCGACCACATTATAATGATAACGCAGGGTCGCATTCGTGTTCAGTGTTTGAGTAAATGCACGTATCTCGTAAACATGCTCATTGGCTTTGGCTCATAGCAGCGCTTTTTCAGCTGGCATGAGGCAATTTAAAAGTTACAATGTGCCTTATCATTACCAGGGTTGGCCTTTATTCATATTTTGTGTGTGCAGAAAAATTGTGTATTTTTGGGAGGCTGTATGATTTTTTGGGAGGTGTTTGCATACTTGTACACATATTTGTGGTGGATAGATCCGAGGATTCCGCGCTCTCCCCCCCTCCCCTCCCCCCTCCCCTCCCCTCCCCCCCCCCCCCCCCCCCCCCCACCCTGTCATATTGTTTCGGCTGCCATCGGCTTTCGTTCCATTTACACCATCTTGAGTCATTATGTTTCAGGTCTGGGGTAGGGACGACGGGTTCACTGCAGACGATGTTTTACGCCGAGGTCACAGATGCAATGCGTGTCGGCAAGGGAGGAGGGGTGGCCGAGGAAGGGGAGATGATCGATGTGGTAGAAAAGACTGTTGAAGAGGGGAGACAATTGCTCTTGGATGAGACCGTGAATAGGCCAGTGGGGCTGCTGTATGCCATACAGTGGTTCTTCAGCAATATATGGAAGCAGTAATGGTGACCCATTTAGTCCTAACATCAGAAATCCCCAGAGTGAGAGTCATCCTTCAAAGACATTTCTACATCCAGGAGACAGATTGAGTATGATTGTTCAAGGTGGTACCAGAATAGGGCTTGGGAAGTTGACATCATCACGCTAGTCGTGGCGGCCATCTTGAGAGGATTCGTGATAAGGCCCTCATAGGAAAATCGCTGTCAGGACAATGTCAGGAAGGTCCTGACGTGCTATAGACAATAACAGCAAGTCTTGCCATCACCGTAGGAAACCGCTAATCAGAATCTGTTTTTGTTTGTTTCCAAAGAGGAAGAAATATGAAGAAAAATGTGTTGAAACACTACTTCGCTACTATCTGTAGACTATTCTATCCTCTTACCATGGCGGATGATGCGCCGACACTGCTAGGCAACGCGGGGAACTTTCCGAGCCCTATAGCTTGGCGCCTACAAGCGCCAAGCTATTCTGGTACCACCCTTGAACAATCATAGTCAATCTGTCACTAGCCTTGAAATATTGTCATCGGTCCATATACAGTGTATATCTACTTGTTTGTGGCAGAGCACTTTGAGCTAATATCTTGCTCCCAATGAATGCATGCTTTGCAAAAAAAAAAAATAGTGTGTTGAATGAATGTTGTACGTCTTTTATAATCTGTACATGTATTATTAAATTGTGATTCCATACTAACTTTCATTGCCTCAAAGTGTGTTTTTTTCATCTGTCAATTTCAAAAATACAGATACATGGTCAAAACCATTTTGACTCTTTGCAGATCAAGAATAAGTTGGGTGTCTGTCAGTGTGACAGTTTGTATTTTTGTTGGAGTGGCCTTTATAAATGCCTGTAGAACTATATGTCATTGGGTACTCATGACGTAACGTTTTGGCCATGGATTAAAAGGTAGGATATGCCTGCGTGCACATTGATGAATAAATAGTTTCACTGTATAAAAATGATGTGTGCGCTGACAGTGATGATGAAATTGCCCTGTAGCCTAAGGCGACCTATGGTGAAGGTTCAATCATTCGATAACGGGCCATATCTGGATATGCACCATTGTGGCACATATCCGGATGCAGTATGTTTCAAATGCATTAATCTGTGTTTGCGTAGATCATGCCTTTCTTATTTCCATAATTTTGTTAATGTGTTTTAACCCCTTCACTGCCAGTGGTTGCAGATTGTGTTTCAAGAATCTTTGTTAACTCAGCACCACAGACCCTAAGCTGTCGTAGGAACATGGATATAGATTAGTGTCAGCAAGAGGCATAGATCCTCATCTGCCCTCACAAAGAGGAGGGGGGGGGGTTAAACTCCCCCCAAAAGGACTTCATTATTGGATTTTAAAGAATTTTTTGGCCGGGGGAGGGGGGGGGGGGGGGCAGAACCCATGGAAACCCCCACAGGTCCTCCCTTGCAGTGGGATTGTCATCACTTTTTCTTGGCAGTGTAGGAGTTAAAAATGGAACATTTACACTCATTTGTGTGTGTTATGCAATGTGTATTGAATTAATGAGCAAGTACTTTCTGTGATTTCTTTGTATATAATGCAGGTACTTGGATTCTTCATCAGTCTGGATAATTATTGATTCAGACACAACAGACTTTGTTCCACATATGTGAGTGTGATTCTTTTGGTAGCAGGGCTTGTAGATACAGTTTCAGGTGTGCGTAAATGACTTGTGAGTGCATTTCAATATTTTAAAGTTTCTTTTTTGCGCAATTCAGTTAATCATTAGAAAGCACCTCATTTTTGTGGGGATGATTTTTTTCCATCATAAAGTTTTATTTTATGCTCGTGTCACATGTGAAAGGTAAAGCATCAGTTTCAACGTTGAGAAACATCTGACCAACCTGAGATATAAAACAAGTCTGTTGTATGGCGAAATTCAGTGTGCCATTTTTGAGAAAAGAAAGATTTACATTGTTGTGCAATGAAAATCTTGCATTTCTCCAAAAATGGACATACATGCCTTTGCCATATAGTGATAGACTTTTATCAACTGTTACATATTGTTTTCAGTTCTGATCGAAGCATTTACAATAAAATATATACCGACTTCCATTAAAAACGCGAATTTTTCACCATAGCGCTTTTCTTCGTAAATATGCTTTAATCCTGGGTTATTTTGATGTCATTTATTAGAAAAAGTTATGAAGAGTGTGTTATGTCGTGTGCAAATAGAATGTTTAGTCTTTAAAATCGCACATCGATGACATGACGTCATCAGTGACACTACCATCACAGGATATTGAAAGTGAAATGGGGAGCATCTGCAGAGGACACAGTTGTCACTAGGGTCCGTGTGCATGAAAATCTGGCCTGTTTGGTCTTGGCCTACTTTTCGTTTGTCAAAGGCACCGAAATAATCAACATGACATACAAACATGAAAATCAAAAAGTTCTTTATTTTTAGGTTAGCGGCCTTATTTACTTGATCAAATGGATATGGGTGTGTTCTTTATCTCTGTGTCAGCCAATGGAGCATAAAAAATGGTTTGAAAGTAATTCACTTTAAATCAAATAAGATTTATTAAGAAAATTATGTGCACCGGAAGTTCTGGTTCTCAAATGAATTTTTTGAGTCAAATTTTGTTTGAGGCAGTTAATAACATCATAAGCAATCCACACAACTTGTGTGTTGAAGCATATCACAGGAAACTTGCTTCATGCTTCACAGAGTGTGTCCAGTTTTGTGTATTTTCACCACTAATGAAACCCTTGTGTCCTCCAAGGTAGCCAAGGGCGATAACTCATCCACTTTTTGTGTGAAGGTAGCTCAGACAGTAGGCTCAACATCTGAAGAGCAACAAATCAGTAAAATTTTCTTGTTTTGCTGTCAGGGTGGCTCTTACAGACACTTTTCACGTTTTTAATGGAAGTCAGTCATACAACATGACCATGTATTTTGATCAGTGATTTTGGACCTTACAGCTCATGTCATTGTGTGTCAAATCACAGATCATCACACATACAGTAGAACCTGTTTTGAGCCACCAGCCTTTTTGCAAGAAAAAGGTGTGCTTTAACTCATTCTACCCCAGACACACCACAGCAAGATAAGGATCGACCATGATAGTTCAAGGGTGATGCCAGAATAGCTTGGCGCCCGAACTATCATGGTCGTTCTGTGTCCTGCAATGCAATGCAGTCTTAAGAGGACAACGGCAAAATTTAAGGATTTCGGTGTTGGGGTAGAATGAGTTAAAAGACAGGTGCTTCTCAAGAGAAGTCTTGATGGACAAAAAGTGTCACCTGTCATTAAAGACCATCATTTAGGTGGCTTCAGCCACAGTCACAGCCACCTAAATGGTGGTCTTTAATGACGTGATCTCTCAAGATGGTGATCGCTCAAAACAAGTTCTGCTGTATAATCTCATCACGACAAATTACAAAGATGTGCGCGGCGGACTATTATATATGCATTCTCTTGAAAGTCAGCTGGTCATTTTTGCCTGTCCACTCTCTCGACTTCGAAGTTTCATCACCACACACCCCTGCCCCGCCCCCAGGCACTCCCCGTTTCCACAGCACCTCGCACCCATTTCTGTCAATAATCAAGTAGTAATGAGTTTTCGTCTGAAACGGACGCCTTGCAGCAACGAACGAGAGGCGAAATCACAGCGAACAGATAACACTCCAAACATACGCAAGAGGCATAGATCCTCGTGACCCCAGTAGGGTTCATGAGGATCTATCTTCTTGGAGATGTTTGGAGTGTTGCCCATTGCTTGTGCCGCAAGCTGGCTGTGCTTTCGCTCAGTGTCGTCCGTTGTTGGCAGTCATTCGCCGCAAACGAGACCTCACTGTTGAGGTTTCCTTTACAACGAACCACTACAAGAGTGAATTCACGGCGGATGATCGATTTGGATCATACAATTTGTAAGTATAGACAACACTCCAAACATCTCCCAAGAGGCAAAGGTCCTCAGTCGTGAGCCCCTAGGGATCATGTGGATCTATGCCTCTTGGAGATGTTTGGAGTACGCTTATGGTGGGAGCATGCTGTCCGCTGTGACTTCGTTCTCGTTCGTTGTTGCCGAGGCGCCGTTCGTTGCAAATGAAACCTTGCTAATGTCATCAGTCTCCTACATTCCTCCTACCCAGACACATACAACTCGCCGCAGGTAGAAATTACAGAACAATTCTCCAGTCTAACTGAAAATCGCGCGGCACTTAAACGCCCGGCTCTCGGCCGACATTAGTGATAATATCTTAGTCCCGCCCCCCACTCTCCCCTCAGTCTCACGCCTCCTTCCAGACGGTTTTATCACGCCCAGCAATTCATTTTCTTTTTAACCCCTTCACTGCCGAGAAAGAGTGAACGCGAACCAACTGCAAGAGACATAGATCCTCATGAGCCCTCGCGACTACGGGGGCTCACGAGGATCTATTCTTCTCGCTGAGACCAGTTTGTGCCCATGTGTCTTATACGGCTTTAACTTTTGGTCGTTGAATGAACACAAATTTCAGAAACAAAATTGTGTGGGGAAAGGGTTAAAGGCCCACTACCGCTGTACTGAACTGTTCAAAGATACATTTCTATAACAGATGGTTACAAAACGCTGTACACAAGCCTAGTTATTAAACACAGGAGCATCCAGTTCAGCACACGTCGTCTTTATATCAAATAACCTCACTCTCCGTGACTCGGGCCACTCCGTTCTATAAATACGATATCAGTACGAGTAACAGCTAAAAATAGATTGACACGCTAACGGCAGCGCAGAGTAAATAAGAGCGAGTACGCGTGTGCTTTTGCTGCATGTCCAAACTGCTGTTAACGTTCATTACGTGTGTCGACAAGGCATAACAAACAAGTAGTGCTGAAATGTGTCTTCAGATTTACGCGTATTGGAACTTTAAAACTGAGCTGACAATTTATTACATACAATACCTTCATGCCTGAGAATATTAACCCATTACATCCTGAGGCTGATTTTTGCCCCCCCCCCCCCCCCCCCCCCATAAAAAAAAAAAAAAAAAAAAGCTTATTGCCCTATGAAGCCTACATTGCAGATTAATTGATAGATCAACCATTTTAGTTCAAGGGTGGTACCACAATAGCTCGGCGCATCGGGCGCCAAGCTATTCTGGTACCACTCTTGAACTATCATACTCAAATTTGTTTGCAATGTGTATCATGATGAAAAGGTTAATTCTTCTACGACACCAATGCCTCCCCCCCCCCCCCCCCCCCCCCCCGCATCCCTCACCCCCGCCTCCCCATCTTCTTTTTCCTACCCCGCCCATTTTACGATGTACGGCCCCGCGCAGATACCGTCCTCCCTCGCGAACGTGTCCACGAAACGGCTTTTTCCTGTGCACCGGCCGCCATCACACCTGAGTCCCTCTAATTATTGTGTTAATTAGAGCAGTGGAGTAATGGTTTCAGTCACAGCGGCTTCCTCTCCCAACACAGGGCACAGACTGAGCTGAACGTTCAATTTGATTATTACAGTTCCTCAGACTATCACTGTGCCAGCCTCTGCCTTCCGGCATGCGCAAGAGGCAATGATGCTCATCAATGAGTCTCTGTGATTGGAGAACATGAGCGTCTACGCTATGTCCGGACGGAGACTGATTTGATTCAACCACAGGGAGAGGAAATACAAGAGTTTTGTGCCCCTGACCGGCTCAGTCACAAGGATTTCCAATCCTGTACTTCGTCTGATCCCCCCCCCCCCCCCCCCCCCCCAAAAAAAAAAAAAAAAAGTTGAAAAAAAAAAAAAGAGGTTCGTTATCGGGATCCAGACGCATTACCACGTGCCTGACTAGTAAGCTGCCAATGAGCTGGAGAACTTGGGTCTCAGTGCCCAAGCCGATACAGAACACCTGCAGTCCGCAAGAGTGCTCGAAACAAAAGACTCCCTCTTATACGAATAAATAAATAAATGCATTAAACGTTTGGGCCCAGTAATACATATTGTGTATGGCCTTTTATAAAACGCAGGGGTTGACTCCGTTTTGACGGACGATTTCGTTCGAGATTCTCGGCAATTCATCTTTTCATGCTACATTAACTCGGTACAACTTGAGTCGCCGCAAAGACTGGTCAAGGGCAATCTCAAGGGCAGTGCCTGATTAGTTTGGCGCCTTTTAAGGCGCCAAACTAATCAGGCACTACCCTTAAGTTATCACGGCTGATCCGGCGGCATTTGAGCTGGCTATCTATCTATCTATCTATCTATCTATCTATCTATCTATCTATCTATCTATCTATCTATCTATCTATCTATCTATATCCCGTAGTCTTGCCGACCGTTGGGGCACCACTGATGACTTGGCAACCAGCTCCCTCCAATCCTCTCTGTTCTCTGCCATTCTCAGCGTATCGCCCAGCCTCAGTCGGCCTGTCCACTCTGAGATATTGTCCTCCCATCTTTTCCTCTGTCTTCCTCTCCTTCGTCCTCCTTGCACAGTTCCTTGAAGGATTGTTTTGGCAAGCCCTGCTGAACGCGTGACATGCCCATACCACTTCAGTTTGCGTTTTTTCACAATGGCTAATAAGTCTTCATAGGGCCCGATGGCTTGCCTGATTCTGCTTCCCACTTCCTCGTTTGTGATGTGATCTCTGTATGAGATGCCAAGCAGCCTTCGAAAACATCTCATTTCAGTGGCTTGTATCCTCCTTTCAAGGTCTGCTGTGAGGGTCCATGACTCGCAGGCATACAAGAACACTGAGATGACTAAGGAGCGCATCAGTCTGATCTTGGAGCAGAGTGTGATGTTTCTGTCCTTCCATATGGTCTTCAATCTTGTCAGTGCTGTTGTTGTCTGCGCAATCCTGGACAGTATTTCTGGTTTTGATCCCTCATCTGTCACAATGGCTCCTAAGTATTTGAATTTATTAACTGTTTCCAGTTTTTGGCCTCCAACCATGATTTCAGTGTCAATGCCACTGGCGTTATTGGTCATCAGTTTGGTCTTCTCTGCACTGATTTCCATTCCATATGCAATGGCTGTACTATCCAGCTTTTCCACCAGCTGAGCTAGCTCCTTCTCTGTTCCTGCAAGGCCATCAATGTCGTCCGCAAAGCGCAAGTTCGTGATTGTTCTGCCTCCAATACTGACAGTTCCCTCATGATCTTTCAGAGCGTCCGTCATGATTCTTTCCAGAAAGATGTTGAAAAGAGTAGGAGCAAGCAGCCTTGTCTGACTCCAACTGTAGTTGAGTTGGCACTAAAGGTGAAAGTCGACACCCCCCTCTTTGATGCCGGCGGGTGGCAGACTATTTTCCAAGGTGAGGGTGTAAATGATAGCCCCGCTCAGTAATGCGCTAAATGGTAGGTGAGCTGTCGAAAGCTGATGCATGTTGATGAGGTGCGTTAATTACTCCCTAATCCAGTTTCCCGTTTACCGGCAGAAAATTGAAGGGTGCCGTTTCTGTCGGTGCGGGTGATTTTATTTCCGTAATCATCATAACGGGCGATGGCTGGCCGCCGCCGCGGCAGACGAAACGTGTGTGTTCGAAGATGATGGGGTTAGTAAGGCAGTTTGTTGATCATAACTATCTCTGTTTCTGATTATTACCATCTCTGTAATTACTCTCCCTGTTTCTTAACCCCTTGACTGCCGGGGCAAGGCGAACGCGACCCAGCTCCAAGAGAGAAATCTTCATGAGCCCTAGCGACAGCGGGGGCTCATGATGATTTATGTTTCTTGGTAGTCCGATGTTCTTTATGCCTAATTTTCTCTCATTTATATTTATGTTCTTCAAGATGTCGGTCAGTGTGCAGTCTTCTCAGACGCGAGATTTGTAATCGCCGGCAGGGAAGGGGTTAAATAGTACCCTCAAATAAAGGCAGGATGCATAAATTATTGTCAGTTGTAGGTCCTATACTGACTCGGTTCACACCGAGTTCGTCAAATCTTGAGTGGACGGTACATTGGCACTTAACATGATGACGATGGGCCCTGTCGCGCACAATTCATACAAGCTCACCTATTAACATATTTTTCTCCTGGTAGAACCGAACAATACCTCATTTTCTTCGCAACGTCACGAACTTGTCTAACACCTTAACTGGACGCTGGGAGTGGACTCATCTAACGCTTTAACTACCAGCGTCTGGGAGTGGACTTATCTAACGCCTTAACTCTGGGAGTGGACTCATCTAACGCCTTAACTCCCAGCGTCTGGACTCTGGGAGTGGACTCATCTGACGCCTTATCTCCACAGCGTCTGGATTCTGGGAGTGGACTCATCTGACGCATTAACTCTCAGCGTCTGGACTCTGGGAGTGGACTCATCTAACGCCTTAACTCCCAGCGTCTGGACTCTGGGAGTGGACTCATCTGACGCCTTAACTCCCAGCGTCTGGACTCTGGGAGTGGACTCATCTAACGCCTTAACTCTGGGAGTGGACTCATCTAACGCCTTAACTCCCAGCGTCTGGACTCTGGGAGTGGACTCATCTGACGCCTTAACTCCCAGCGTCTGGACTCTGGGAGTGGACTCATCTAACGCCTCAACTCTGGGAGTGGACTCATCTAACGCCTTAACTCCCAGCGTCTGGACTCTGGGAGTGGACTCATCTAACGCCCGACTGCCACACAGTCATTGTATACTCCAGCAGGATGCCACACTGCTGTTTCCCAAATGCCACCCATCCTGTTTCCAAAACGCTCATCACACAGATGTACTCGGCTGCCGGCGCTGGATCACCATGATGACCCGCCATGAGCAGGAAGCCCGAGTACTCCGTGCTTCATCCGGCCTGGCACCTGTTTCTTCCGGGGATCGTGAGGACCACGGGGCCGGGGAGATCGACACACACTGGGTCCTTGGCATGGCTGCTGCCCATGGTGTAGTACTGGGATCCGTACAGTTTCGCGTGCGCACTGGGGAAAGCGCGATCACTGAGAACGAGCTCTAGGGAGAGACAGAGGTGTGCCCAGACCCGCCCACCAGTGCGCAAAGCCATCGGGCCGACGTCGGCCGCAGTTGGCCTGCGCAAGGCTGTGCGCGGGCCAACGGCGGCAGACTTCGGTCCGATGGCCTTTTGCGCATCGAGATGTTTTCAGGCTCTCGTTGTCTACCGTACTGAAAATACGGTAGACTTTGAAATGGGGCTGTTCGGAGCGCATTCCTGACGTTTTTGGCGTGTGGGGCAGAAATTCTGGCAAAGAAGTAACAAGATAAAAATGACGTCAAGTCTAGCTACGCAAACCTTGCTAGAGAACGTCTTTGTTGGCGCCAAAGTGCCGTATGTGCGTGCGTGCGTGCGTGCGTGCGTGCGTGCGTGCGTGCGTGCGTGCGTGCGTGCGTGCGTGCGTGCGTGCGTGCGTGCGTGCGTGTGTGTGTGTGTGTGTGTGTGTGTGTGTGTGTGTGTGACAGCGACTAGAGCCCGCGTTTGAGGACGGACAAGCTTGACATTTTAGGATATTCTCGCTAAAAGAATTATCTCGAGACCTTTTTTTTTCGATTTTTGGATTAAGCTGCTCATTGGCAAGAAAATGGCCGTTTCACAATAACCGGTTGATCCACACTGGAGTCCGTAAATTTTCTTATTTTTTTACTAAATATTTTGTGTATAGCTAGATAAAGGGGACATTGAATGAGTTCGTTAACCAGCATTGTACCTCTAGAACGTTTTGAGTGATAATTAAATATTTTTTGAAAAAAATATAGTTTCACGTTTTTGGGATTAATTTCACAAATTATATGGGTTAATCTTAAAACAATTGAATTTTTTTACGAACAAAACCCCACAATCCTCTCATTAGTAATCGCATTGATTCTTTCATATACGGTATTTACATAAGCCTACAGTTTGTCTCGGCTGCCGGGTACGATTAGGTCAATTGTGACCTGTATGCCCTAGGTGTGAAAATCAGACCATTTCAAGTTTTGCACCACTTTTTCGGAGTTATTTGTAAAACAGCTAACATAACTTTATTTTTTCTTTTACCAAAAACCCCCCAATCTTCTCATTACCGCATGATTTTTCATAAACGGTGTTTGCATAAGCCTGTTATTTGTCCCGGCCCTCGGGTAGGATTAGGTCAAATTGTAAGCTCTAGGCATAAAAATCAGCAAGAAAATTGCAAAGTTGATCCTCTGATACGTCAAATGTTAGTACTGCGAACACGGCGTCGTGGGACTTATGATGCCATGACGTGAAGCTTGAAGTGACGTTATTTCGCTGCTCGTGCTATTCTTCTTCTTCAGAATAGCTATGCTACGCCAGACCACAGAGCTTACGAATGGCGGGAATCGCCGTGTGTCCGTCTTTATTTCTGTGTGCCAGTGTGTGTGGATCAGAGGGTGAGTTAGAGTAGAAGGAGATGGATTCCTGTCGCTACACGAGCCCACTGACTAAAGGCAGGAAGCGCCGTCTGTCCGTCTTTATTGAAAGTTGTGTGCGCCGACGTGTGTTGATCAGAGGTTGGCTTAGAGAGGAGGGAAATGGATCAGCAAACTAGCCTAAAAATGTAAACAACTCAGAATGTTCCTAAAAGATAAACGCATCTGAGCTCCAAACAATACGGTAGACTTTGGGATGAAATCCTCATCCGCTTGTTGTCAACTTTAACTTCTTTATTGCAGCGTCCATCTGGATCGCCTGGCGTTCCATTCCGCTGGCACGTTCGCTGAGCGAGGTTTCAAGCGTTTGGACTTGGGTGTCATGCACTGGGGTGAAAACTCAGTGAAGGCCGAAAGCTTGGTTAGCCCGGAGAGGCCGAGCAAGAAAAGCGCAAAGTGTTAAGACTGACATGGCTGTCACTGGCGGTTTCAGTCTTCTCTGTTATGGGGACTGACCTGGGTGGCCGGCTCAGCGGCGGTAGTGTTCGACTCTCCGCACGTCCGAAAGCGTCATGGCCGGATTCGAATCCAGCTGGGATCAGTAAAAATTTCAGACACTATTCTGGCGGTGCCCCGTCTTTCACGAACACCTCCGTAGTGGACGAAAGACGCGCAGTAAGCCCTAAACGTTTAACGTGAAGGTTTTCTCTCTCTGTTCTACTTTCTGTGTGGCCGGCCGGAATTTTCGCGTGTCAGACGTCCGTATGCCTCAAGCCGGTTTCGCCCGCCCGGGCGGTTTATATGTGGATGTCAGTCTAACTGCGCAGTTATCGTAGAGAGAAGCAGCTCAGTGACAGACAGTGCGGCCGATTTATGCCTCTTGCTGGCTCAGTCTTCGTCCTTATACAAGACACTGAGAGGCATAAATATGTACGTACATGATCTAAACTGATGCACAATGTAGTTGGGGCAGTGACGTAGGAAACGGCACAGTAGGCCCTACGGTCTGGATGGAACTAAGCGTACTACCCGGTTTGACGTGGTAAACTCCGAGTATCATTGCCGGCTTGGGTCCTACGACGCCGGCGTCGGAAAAGAGATGCCGAATGTCTTGTAAGCCCCGACTGCATATGGTTTCAATCTAGTCAGAGTCAGCCTGGTGAAAAAGATGAATAGGCCCGCATTATGCAATTGGAAGTCCTTGCGGAAAGGCACCAAGTTAACCATACACCGCTGACGGTACTCGTCAGAGCCGAGAAAATCTGCACACCACCCGAATGCAAAATGTATAGATCCACATAAGCTGCCGCAGTTGCGGGGTCTCAAGAGGATCTATGCCTCTTGCCGACACCACTTTGAATCCATGTTCGGGCAACTGTGACAATCCTGGGATAGCCGGCTCGGACAGTTTGGCTTTGAATGGACATTATCCGGAATTCCGATGCTACTCTCTAACCCCATGATTTCGAGAGTTAACTCCCCTGTTACAGGGAACGCACAATGCCATTTTTAACAAAATGCCTTCAGTCAAACGTTGCGCTTGGGGAGAATGCAAAACAGACAGCAGATATTCTGAACGCTGCATTGGAGTAAAATTCCATATATCACATGAACACGTGCATGTACTTATTTAAATTGCGCAACAAAACACACAGTACTTACTAAGAGCACAAAAAGTACTCAGAATTGGTAGGCACGGAAACCGTTGCCATGGGTCCGGTGACCCTCATTAAGATTTAACATGAGGGTAAAAGGTTTTTAAAATAAATACCATACAATACTGTGATACATATACCATCTTGAATCTACACAACACTTACTACTACTAGGTTCTACCTCTAGTGTAGAATAGCAAGACCCATCATTTTTGGTTATTTTCTGCCACGATCCGATTTAACACAAACGAACAAGTGAAACAAAAAAAATTAAAAGTAACGGACCGGTTGCTTGCATAGACTAGTATCCGTAAAAATACACTACATAAATTATTTAAAAAAAATAATTGACTCACCCCCCATTGCAGGTGCAAAATGCAGATAAAATGCAGCTTCTCGTGTCAACATCCACTTTTGTCAGGATAGACCATGTAAAATAAAATGGGGCTTTGGTAACAGGATCCCTGTCTCTTGTCCTTGGTTTGACTGAGGCCTTCACTGCGACTGAATAGCCATCAGTCATTTGGATTGTTTCCAAGCTGTTCACATAACCATCTTGCATCAGGCTATAGGCTTCTGATCGTCTGTAGTCCCTTATGGCTGATAAGTTCATGTTCTGATTTAGTAAATATGTACAGATGTCGAATATAGAGAACTCTGGCAAAATATTCAGGTCTGTAGTCCCAGATAACAAAGCAGGGTTCGACAGTTCGATGTTCCCATCTTTGAGCTTTGCTCCGATCACTTCTACCCGATCTTCAGCACAGCACTCGGGATCAACGGGTAGCCTTTTGTACGAGATCAAAAAGCTCTGCTTTTCTGCTTTGGCCAACACAAACTCCTCTTTCTTGCAAAAACCTTTGTAGCTCGCTCAATCGCCATGCTTTCTTCTCCACCATTTTGATCCCAGTAACATGGGAGTTAACTCTCTAAATCATGTGGTTAGAGAGTAGGCGCGGAATTCCGAAGTAGGTCTATTAACAAAGACCGCTGAATGCAGAAACAAACTGGCCCGGATCTGCCGGTGTCTGAACTGGCACTGAACGGGTTAATCTCTCATGTCGGCACACCCACCGCTGGCACCTCTCTTCACCCCCCCCCCCCCCCACACACACACACACACACCTCCCTCGCTAGATTCACTCACCGGATTTACGATGTGAAGTTTCTGAGGCAGGTTGGCTTCATCCGTGTATAGTAAAGATCATTCATTCATACATAAGATAAAAGATAAGAGTTAGTACTGCTTTACAGTCATTTACTCTCCACAACTGAACTCAGTAATCTCTCTCTCTCTCTCTCTCTCTCTCTCTCTCTCTCTCTCTCTCTCTCTCTCTCTAACTTGAACGTAAATGCCCCCTTGTGTTTTGAGGCTGTTTTTGCCGGCGTGTACGTAAACACGCACGTGTGATCGCCGTCAAATTACGGAGAGGGATCTCAGCAGGCTTGGGGCCTCAGCTGCTGAAAACGTTAAACAATGGCCTTCCTTCAGGCCAGCCCCAGAAACGTCGCCTGCAGACCCAACTTACACCCTTAAGCTGGGGAACAACTATGTACATCACCAAGAGACATTCAATTCTAACAGCCCGTACAGCAGCATGAGTTCATGCGAGTTTGTGCCGTTCGCATATGTGTGAAAGTGGTCTGAATGGCCGCAGACTCTGTAGCTCAACGAGAGGCATAGATTCTCATGAGCTCCTACCCGCAGGGACTCATGAGAATCTATGCCACTTGCAGCTGAACCGCAACCCTTTCTGACTGAAATGGTCGGCTAGAAACCAGAGAAACTCTAATTGGCCGGGCGGGTGGGGAGGAACCTTTAATTTTCGCCACCCATTCTCCTGCCCACTCCACCCACCACAGACTCTCCTTTTTAGCCTCCTCCGTCTCCATGGTACCCCCCCCCCCGCCCCTACCCCCCGTTCTGGCCCGACCCTTTATTTTATTTTGTCAACACTTCGTGTCTGTCGCCATCATGAATGCCCTGAGTTCTAGGAACCGGCATCAGTCTCAGTGCCTAAACAGCAAATAGTTTGGATTGATTGTTCAAAGTTTTGAAAGCATGGTTCTTTGAAATATGTTTTTTTTTTCTTTCTGTAGTACACATGTTGATTTGTAACAAATTCCTTTTGAGTTTTGATTTTCAACCGGTATCAGTATCTGTGCCTAAACGGCAGAAAATAGTTTGGACTGATTGTTCAAAGTTTTGAAAGAACGGTTATAAAAATGTACCAGGTTTGTTTTTATCAAAGTTGTTCTTTGTGGTACAAATGTAGGTGTGTACCAAATTCATTTTGTGTTTTGATTTTCAGAATTCAAAAATGTATTTCACGTCTGTTAACATCTTGCTGATATTTAAAAATAAAATTTATAAAACAAAAATAAAACAGCAGCAACAAAAGCCGTAATGAAACATAACTTGAAACATGGTTTTATGTTATAAAAGCTTACCTAGAGGAATATGATACTAATTTAACTAGTGTTATGCTATAATATTAATTATCAATGACGTTCTCAGCTATACTGTATTTTGACTGATCTTGCGTGTTCGCTACTTCAGTACTTGCATATCTACAATCGGAGGTTGGTCACCAAGGATGATTTAAATTCATTTATACAACTCGCACGCTTTCCCCAACCACGGGTTACAAGGCAGTCTCAGTTCACACGTGGTGATACGGCTTGTGCGCTCTCCGCCTTAAGTTTAACTGTTTCGTTGAAATGCCACACGCCGATCAGCTAGTTAGGAGGGGTAATGATGATGATGAAACTTTATTTTTCAACGGTAAAAAGTTTTGACAGAAAACAAATCGTCATTTTACAAACTTGCCGTTGCTAACAACTACAGCATAAAAAAAGGGGAAACTATAAAAATATATTTACATACAAAACCCAATAGCATCATTATAATAGAAAAAAATAATAACACTCATCACACACACATGCACACACGCACGCACACGCGCGCGCCGCTCACACATACACCCACACACACAAACAAACACGAACACACACACACACACACACACACACACACACACACACACACACACGCACACACACACATAAAAACCATCTTATGAAATACATGAGGTAAGGAAATATTACAGTACCTGAGAAGTACTAAGTTTGACTCATCAGGTGATCAGAAAGTTTTGTTTTAAAACTTCCTGGTGAGGTAATAGTTTTCAAATGTGCAGGGATTTAATTCCAAGCAAACGGACCAGAGAATGACATACTAGTTTTAAAAAGGTCGATTCTTGGCAGTGGTAAGGGTAAGGTATTGTTTCTTGAGGTCCGTTCACGTTTTTGGTGAGATATAAATTTAGTGATTAGATACTGGGGTGTCATATTATTTAGTATCTTATGCATAAAGACGCATTTGTTTAAAGTTGCTGACGCAGACCGAGAATGTTTAAATGTCTAAATTTGTCTGTGGTAGGGATGGGGCGTCTATCATTTTTACAGCTCTTTTGTATATGGAGTTTAACCTCTTCATGTGGACATCACTGCAGCCGTCCCACACTGTGGAGACATAATCAACGTGAGACTTTATATGAGCATGAAAAAACAATTTACGGGTATTTGTATCCGTTACATGTCTAAGCTGGGACAATAAAAAAGTGTTTTTAGCAATGGTCTTACAAACAGCATTTATATGGGTCTCCCAGCACAGTTGTTCATCAACATGTATTCCTAAGAGACTTGTTCAACAGGTTCAGCGTTTAATTGTAGTTGTAATGGCTGTAGTCGGCGTTGATGTTTTTGTCGCGTGGCGATTAAGATACTCTTTGTTTTAGCTGGGTGAAGAACCATATGGTTCTGTCTACACCAGTCAGATACCTCATTAAGACTGCATTGTAAACTATGGCTAATGCCGTCCGTCGTTTTTTTTTTTTTTTAACCAGAAACATGAAGACTCGTATCGTCAGCAAATAGATTACAATTAACGTCAGAATTAGTGATATGCAACGGTAGATCATTGATAAATAGTATGAATAAAAGAGGTCCCAAAATAGATCCCTGTGGGACGCCGTATTTTACATTTGCTTGCTTAGAGTATCTTCCATGGGCGTACACCATTTGTTTTCTGTCTTCGAGATATGATCGGAAGAATGCTATGGCGGTTGGCTCAAGTGATAAACTGTTAGCTTATTTAGGAGAATATCATGGTCCACAAGGTCAAAAGCCTTTTTAAGGTCTAAGAAAACTGCTCCTGGCATCAGGCTTTTATTGATTGATTCCAGCCAGCTGTCTACAATATGTGTCAGTGCTGACTGACAAGAATGTTTCGGTCTAAAACCAGACTGGTGAATATTAAGTAATTTACCTATTTCCAGAAAGTCAAGGAGATGTTTTTGAATGTGTTTTTCAAGGGGTTTTGACAAAGCTGACAGAAGGGAGATCGGACGATAATTATTGATATCTTCAAGATCTTTAGATTTAGGGATCGTCATAAGAGGGGTAGGGGTAAAGTCATAAGAGCGACCCGGGCCAACTGCGGCGGCACCGCGCCGCTTCGATCAGAAAAGAATACGTCCAATCTGACGTGAACATCCTCCCAAAAAGCCCTTGTATAAATAAATCAGATTATGCCTGACCACCTGTTACGCAAAATAAATCCCTCCTGCGCAGTTCGACCGATTAAATGCGAGGTCGCATTTTATCGGTCGAACTGCGCAGGAGTGATTTATTGTGCGGGCGGTCAGGGCATATTTCAATCTCTATTGACGTCGGTGTCGGTCGCATATGCCTATCAAGTTAGTAGACCTGCAGGCGTGTGAGACCGAAAAAGATCAACTGAATCACATATCACTGGTTGCCTCCCTCGATCCGCTACGCAACACACGTAGCGAATCGAGGGAGGCAACCAGTGTGAACGTGGATTTTAAATCCATCTCATGTCAACCGCGTATGTCACTTGGAGCTGTTTCTTTTGTGTTCGCCACTGTACCTTCCGGCGTTGTCGGTGGTGATGATGACCCAGGGAGGTTCATCGTTCGTTGAGATTAGCTGGCCTATACTGCAGCGGCTCATGAGGATCTATACCTCTTGCGTTTCGGTGTCGTTCAATTTTTCACGGCACTATGGACGCGCAAGAATAGGTCGGCGCCGAGCTGCTCTGGTACCACCTTCAAACTATCATACGAAAACAGCACTGTAGCCGCTACACTTGTGTGAATCTTTTTCTCGTGGTAAATGGTGGTGGCTCTACTTCATTATCAAGATACCCTCATTGAGCCAGAACCAGTTGCCGGTGCGGAAAACCTGCGGACTCCGTGATCTATGGGGACCAACGTTTTCATTGTACACACACGTCCCCTGAAGGACAGGACGGACCCCTTGCCCCTCCTCCTCTTTCCCCTTCCCCACCCTCGAATCCACACACACATCCCCGGCCATTCTTTCACGAAGTCAGTCCCCAACCCCAAGCATATACCCACTTCCAAGTCCCTCTGTAATTAGATGGGCTAGCTGGCTGCAGTTCTCGCAGGCTGTAGTGGAAAACATTTGAGACGTGCTGCAGTCGGACACCAAGCGTAAAGCCGCGTATCCGGATGCGGCACGACTGGAGTGAGTTAACCGGTGTTTGTCTGTCGGCAGCGCTTTTAGTCGCGTTGATTCCTGCGTGAAGCACCTCGACTAAAAGCACTACCGACAGACAAAGGGTTAAGACATGACACGGCCATGCAAGCTACGAATTAATACCTGACTACTGACCTACTGTCCCGCTTTATCAGTACAGCACTTAACATAATGATGGTACCATGACTTATAATGATGGTACCCTGACTTTAGTGTTTCCGATGATTCCAAAAATGTCGCGTTTCATTTGCTCGTCGATGTTGATTGCTTGCGAACGAGACACCCTTTCCACGATTTAAAAAGACAGTAAGTCCATTTTTTTTGGTGAAAAGCACGATTTTCATTGTCATGGGTGAAATGACCGAAACAGTCCACGGACTAAGTATGCCCCATGATCCATGGCAAGCAAGAGACAGATTCTCATGAGCCCCTGCGTCCGCAGGGGCTCATGAGAATTTATGCCTCTTGTAGATGGAACTTGATGGCTGAATGTGTTCTGTCTGCATCAAAAAGATGAAATTCAGTTTTCTGAGCTTTGACAAAAAAAAAAAAAAAAAAAAAAAAAACTGAATCTGTCTCCAGGATTGAAGACTGGGTATGCGTGGTAATGCCAGTAGTACAATGAAAATCTTGCTTTTCAACACACACAAAAAATGGACTTACTGCTGTGGTCACTCTGTTTCCCATGAAGTGCATCATCGCACTTTAGGAAAGTTCTGCGATGTTTGTTCCATACACCTCTGTAACGCACGCAGACTTGCCCCCAGTCGTACGCACAGACTCTCACGCAACAGACGCATACACCGCCACTGACTCAGACGGGCGCATTCATGCGGTAAAACAAACACACGGGCTCCCTTTCTAAAGTGACTTTTATACAAGATAAATATACGAAAAAACGCTCACAACTATCAAGCTATATACATCACTCCTTTCCCCACACCCAGCATCCACATCACATACACATCACACACTATCTCGGCCAGGCTAGGCTTTAGTCTCACACTGTCTCCAACCTGTTTGATGTTATTGCCTGGTTACGTTGGTCCTTCTCACGTCTAGGCGTTAAAGTCCTTCGTTGTACGCTTCTTCCTGCCGTCCTTTCTCCTTGGCACGGACGTCCTCGTACTCGTACTGTAGCGCAGTTCTCGCTTTGACTCGGGTGTCTTGGTCCCGGTCGCTTCACTCCCTGAGTGACGAGCTGGAGGGGTGATGACCTCACGTTAGGTCTGGTGACTCGACGTCTCGGCGTCCGTCGCTCCCTCTTTACAAGCACTCTGAATACGACAACAAAAGTCCCAACGTAACACTTGCTAAACACACAACATATTGGATCAATGAGAAACGTCACGTAACCTGGCCGATACAAATAACTCACACGTTCATTCACACACACACACCTGCTTCATAAACTCTACTTCCGTAACACCCCCATATCTGTCATTATCTTGAAACAGACTACAGCCTAACATTCTTGCTATACACTACTCTATACACTGGAAAAGACTATGCTTAACCAACGACGTACTATCTTCATAGCGACTTAAGCATACACACCTTACATTCCTTTAGTCATCCATCTCGGTAAATAACTGTATAACCAAAAACACCGGTTACTTCACTGAATTCTAAACCAACATAACTAAACCAAACCGGTCAACACTATACAAGCAAATTACACTTAGCAACGCATACTGTCTTTAACTAAGCAACTATCAATACTACATATATAAAAACATACCTGAATTCTAGGCTTCAGAGTCTTGGAATACGGGCTAGGTATCTCAAACACATCTGATTCCTCTGACAAGAAAGCCCGTATTAACGTATTTCTGTTCTGACAGACTAAACTTTTGCCTAGAACTCACTATAACAGAACTCACTAACTCCCCGTGTTAACCGTTCCTTAAAGACTTCACGTGGATCACGGCCTCTCGGCACAAAACAAACCGTTAACAAAAACCGTACCGTATTTATCATACTGTGTGAGCACTATGTACGAGCATAGAGCTTCATCACAACCTCTCATTATACCGCCTCTCTCCGTTTCCTCACACCCAAACCCTTTCCAATCCACCGGCCATTGATGACCGGCCCGCCCCTCCCACTGACTGTGGTCACAGCAAAACCTGACCCTCGTCACCTTGACTGACCCCCTAACCACAGGGCGCCACCTGTTCGGCGTTTGTCTCCGTTGTTGGGTTGCTTCCCTTTTCTGCACGTGCAAAGCGAAGCGACCACCATCTTCAAGAAGTTAGTAGTCCCCGTATGTTTAAATACATCATGTGTATCATTTGACCCATAAAGTGTTTAACAAATGTAGGATGGCTGTTTTGTACACTGATAAGCCTACGGTTAAAAAATACCAGTAATTCTGTAACAAAAAGGGGGTGCGGGGGTCTGAAATTGTATTCAGTAATTAAAACTATGATTACTGACATAATCAATCCGCAGAAGGCCATCGGGCCGACTTTGGCCTCCGTTGTCTCGCTCACGGTTGTACGCGGGCCAACGTCGGTCTCGGCGATGGCCTTCAGTTGCGCGTTGGGTACGTGCCCCAAGCTATTCGGGCACTTTCCTTGAGCTGTCATGGTCTATCCGTATCTTTGCTGTACAGGACTAGATGACTGAGATTTGGCTATCGGTAACTCCTATTGTTGCGATGATTCCTGCAGGCTAGTCATCGCGACAAATAGCGCTAGCGACAGCCAAAGGTTTAATACTCAGTAGGTCAGTGTATCTCAGTCTTCGAGCCCGGTGCATCCACCCTTGCCCGCTGAAATACCCAGACTGACGGACGTTCGCCAGGTGGCGGGGGTGGTGGTACTGGTCAGCCCAACCATGTCCACCTTCGATTTCAGTTCAGTCATAAACTTCATGTAAGCTTTGAAAACAAAAGCTAATTCTTAACTTTTGTTCAGTTCAGAGTTGACAGGAAGTTTAGAGCAGCCTATAGCTTTTCTCAATGGCGGCAGGTTTTGTGAGTGTCACTTGCCTGGCCGACCTTTCGTTCACAGTCGACTTACTGTCGGCAAAAGTTCCATACCTGGTATCATGTTTTTCAAAGCCGTAGGTAGTGTCCTACCCGATTATACACTCCGTCGCAGTGAATACTCCATTTGCCGGCTGTCACCTCTCCAAACGGCTGATGTGCTCGACCATGCGTGACATCAGTGTCTATCACACATGATTGACGACGATTTGTTGACATTTGACAGGAGAGCTTTTTTCACCTTGCAGTCTATTTCTCGCTGCCGATATTTTCACCAAGCTTGGCTTTTTTCCTGTCGAAAGTCCGCCTTGATCAGGCATCTTCCGGCTGCAAGAAGCATAGATCCTCATGGGGCCCCTACAGCCTGCTTGAGGTCTTGAGAGTGCATACGCTTTGCTGGGAAGTATAACAATGCATTTGCCGTCTTTTTTCCTCAGACGGAGTTCCACAATTTTAGCATGTATTGTCTGGATTCGGGTACTTGATCAAAACCCTTAAGTCTGCAGGAGACATAGATTCTCATGAGCCCCTGCAGGATGCAGCGGCTCATGAGAATCTATGCCTCTTGCTGGCAGGGCGAACAAACTGAATTTTCTTTCACCGACTCTTGGCCTGGGCCAGACACAGAGACATTTATTTTTCGTTGAAGCCCGTGAGTGACTGTGAGAGCTCTTGATCCCGACTGTTATTTTTTCTCCTGCCAATGGCAATCTTTCGCGCGAACCGGCAATTAATAAATTTCAAACTTGATGAGATTCAGTCGGCTTTGAAACGGGGACAAAACCCAGATTGTAGATGAAAATTTTGTCGCCTGAACAATTTCTTTTTGGCGGCGACAAGTTGTTTTCCTTCGGCATCGCCACGTTTTTGACGAGCGGCGGGGGTCTCGCTAGCCGCATTCAGTGTGTTTAGTGGCTGTTCACCGCTCCTAACCCGCTCGCTGCAGCGTCATTTGAATTCGCTAATTGAAAACTAGGATCGGAACGACAGTGAGAACAAAACTGTTCCCGGCAGAGCTAGCGGAGCGAAGCGGCTCGGATATCGCGACTGGCTTGACCTCCGCTCCTCAGCCCTACCCCCCGGGGCAGCGACACAAGTCAGCAAGGCGGGTGGCGGCGTTTGCCTTGTTACTCCAGCTATTCAGGTGGTGATGGTGGATATGCGGAGTGGAGGTGGTGATGTTGGGGGGTACTGTGAGGACAGGGACCAGCGAAAGACAGATCCTCACGAGCACCCGACATCCTGAGGATTATTGCCGCGTGAAGGCAAGAAAAGTAAGTCTGTTTTTGTGAAAAGCGATATTTTCACTATATTACAATAAGTACTCTCGCTTTTCACACAAAAAGTGGACTTACTTTCTTGTTACGCTCACGTGGCGGATTTTTATGCTTCTTGCCGATCGCCTCTGGGGCCGGTTGCATGAGTGAGCATAGTCCGGCTTCAGCCACTAAGCAGGGTGCTCCGTTGTAGCGGAGCACCTTGCTTAGTGGCTGGGGCAGGACTAAGCTCACTCATGCAACTGGCATATGCTGGAGCAGAGGCGCGAAGAATGGCGGCGGACGATGAGTACGTTTGAAAGGACACGACAGATCCATAGTAAACCAATATTGGCACGACCCGATGCGCAAAAGGCCATTGGGCCGACGTCAGCCGCCGTTGGCCCGCGCACATCTGTGCGCAGGCCAGCGGCGGCCGATATCGGCCCGATGGCCTTCGCGCATTAGGCCGGATACCGAAACGAACTCTCGAAGACTTTTGATGGGTGATGATAGACAGCGTAAGGGCTTTTTTGAGCGCAGTCGAGATCCCATGTTGACCGAACTGATCTGAACTGATGTGCCGCCGGTAGTGGTGGGGGCGGGGAAGACTTGTCGACAATCAGAAAAAAAAAAAAAAAAACACTTGTGGACATTGATCATAAGAAGTGTACATCCACTTGAGAACCCGCGGCCTGCGGGGTTACCTCTTGCGCACGGTCACAGTAGTCTCCCAGTAAGCAAAGGATTCTCGGGCCGAAGGCACCCACTGCGGCCGTGTAGGCCCGAGGACCTTTCCACCCTGGGCTGGCACACGATGCGCAACCAAGTAAATAAGGACAGTGACGGGTCCTGAAACCGGCTTCACCAGAAAAGAAAGTTGTCAGTTCGAGAGCGGCCTTATGGGGTGAGGGTTCGCTCTTGCGCTAATCTTTCAACACAATCGTCGATCCGGGCACCGCTCAAAGCCTTGGTGCAGACAGTGACAGAACCAAAAGTGTTGCGGGTCTGTGATTTTGGACTTTACGTCCATATAGGCCATATGGTTCAATACCACCGATCAACACAATAATAATAATAATAATAATGATAATTTTGAATATTGGATATTTTCTTTCTGGGCAGATGTCAAAAACCCATATGGCGACACCTTTGTCGTTTCGTTTTGAACTACTGACGATGACGACGACGACGATGATGACATTGAATATTAAATATTGGATATTGTCTTTCTAGGCAGATGTCGCAAACCCACAGCGACACCTCAGTCGTTTCGTTTTGAATCTCCCCCACCCGGGTCTGCCCTGGGGGACTTGGGTGGGGTTAGGTATTTTTTAGTTCCCAGGGTCACCCTGGTCAGCCCCACAGGGTGGGTTTTTCTCTCTATTCTGGGGCATGTGTTTCTGTCTACCCTTTGTCCATTCACCTGTATTTGCCTTTTTAAAACTCTCCCTACTGTCTGCGCTGCCTGTAGCTCTTGATATTGGATGTGTGTTGCTAAATGGTCTTAGCTTTATTTAGGCCCCATGTGTTAGGTTTATTTAACGTATTTGACCGGCTGGCGACATACATTCAATGTTCTGTTTATTTTTTTTTCACAAGCAGTGCAGGCACGTCCTGAGAAAGCCTTGTTGCTGTCGGGACGTTAAGCAATGTACAATCAATCAATCAATCGTTTTGAATCACCGACCTTAGATGATTGGACATTTAACGGCGCGTGAACGTGAGCCGTGTGCATTGTGCAGACTCCAGACAATGACGGGTCGTGTCATTTGGCAGCTGCATGCACTGACGTATAAAGCGGGACAAAAATAATCCTAGTCAGCAACACGACCTCGGGCCGACGTTGGCCGCAGTTGACCCGCGCTCCCGGGATTTGTCCGAAGTGTCCATATGCTTACTGTCACTTTGTTGAAACGGTCTTGCAAGAGGAACTTGACATCTTACTATGCGTTATGATGTCTGAGTGTCTGCAGGCTCCATCACCAGTACGCAGAAGGACATCGGGGCGAAGTCGGCCGCAGTGGGCCCGCGCACTGTCGTGCGCGGGCCCAATGCGGCCGACTTCGTCCCGATAACCTTCCGACTAAGTACTGGAATGGGCTCGTAAGGATCTGTGCCCTGTGAAGGCAAAACTGAGACGGTAAGTCTATTTTGGTCGATAAGCGAGATTCGAATCGAGTATTACAATGAAAATCTTGCATTTCACATTTATATGCTTGCTGGCTTTTTTTGCCTTTTTTTTAACGGGATAAATCTGTTCCTATTGCAGACTGACGTGAGGTTTACTGTTTGACTGAACATCATTTAAAGATGTCATTTGTGAAAATGTACTAGTTTGAACAGTTTCTTCGTGTCGTTTTAAAATGCCGGCCTTATATGAGAAACCTTCCCGGATTAGCGTGTGGTAACTATGTTTTTGCATGACTCATGACTCGCTTACCTTTTATGGAGGCCACCAGAACAGCTCTGTTGGTAGTGCTGACTGTGGACCCGTTCTGGACGTGATACCAAGTTTGAATCCAGGCAGTGTCGAATTTTTGTCTGACTGTTTCGCCATAGTGTATTCTGAGTTTGAAAATTATTTGGATGCTGATTTCCGGAACCTACGAAACTCTTACGAAATCATCTATTCTATTCTATACTTTGAGGCTGATACTGATTTCAAAAGCGCTTTAAATTGACGAATTACATACAAACAAACAATTAAACAAGCAAACAAACAAGCAAGCAACACCCAATGACTTTAAGAACGAAAACTAGACAAGACCAACAACAACAAAAACACCTACGGGACCAGGTGCGTGAGTGAGCTCAGTTCTGCGCCAGTCACTAAGCAAGGTGTTCCGCTGTAGCGGAGCACCTTGCTTAGTGGCTGGCGCAGGACTAAGCTCACTCATGCAATTAGCTCCTGTGAGCGCCGCTTGCGATCCAATATAGACGCACTTAGTAGCATATCATTTGAATAGAAGTGTACTTGTGGCGTACTCCCCGAGTAGGTATGTCTGGGGGAGGGGTGGGGGTGGGGGGGGGGGGGGCAAACCTGCAAGCGTTACGAGGACCCGGACACATGATCCAGACCTGAATATGCGACTGTCACTGTGTCAGCCTAGCAGACCTGGGCTCACTTGCCTGTGTGAGCTAAAGCGGAGCACCTTGCTTAGTGGCTGGCGCAGGACTAAGCTCACTCATGTAACTGAGCCCTGTAGCAGATGGACACGTAAACTCACGCAAACACGCAGTCCGGGACTATCAATGGTTTCCGCGCGGATTAGTATGCGGATGGCTGGCTGCCTAACGAACGGTATCAAATCGTCCAACCCCCACCACTCGGCAAAACCAACAGTGACATACTGGCTTCCCAACCCCACTCTATTCATGTCACGAATTCAATTTTTTTTTAAAAATCTGCAAGAGGCATAGATTTTCATGATCCCCTGCATAGCAGCAGGGGCTCATGAACCTCTATGCCTCTTGCCGTTACGGTTCAGACGATATTTAGCTTCATCTTGTTTCGCTACAGACAGCCGAGTTAGTCGTGTAGGGCTTGGTTACTTACGCTTCCCAACCCCAATCTGTTCATGTCACGAATTCATCCCTTTCAATCTGCAAGAGCCATAAATTTCAATGAACCCCTACACTGGAGACGTTCTGCCGACAATGAACTTTATTTTTTTCTACAAGGGACGTTGTGAAGACTGAGTTAGGACAGTTGTTAGTGCCATTAAGCCAAACAACCGGCCACACTTTCGTTCCGAGTCTATGCTTAGTCCATGAGTCCTCCAATTTTATCTGCGCGAGGCAATGTCCTGCCTTTTATTTTATTTTTTATTATTTTCTATTTTTTACCGTTCAGTTTTCACGTCATGGCCGTCACATGAAAGATCAGCTATGCCTTTTCAGCGCCGGCAAACACTGAAAAAGTCCTTATTTAGATCAGTGTCCCATAGACAAAGGTTACAATCGGGGGACAGTCTGTTATTGCGCTGCAAACATTTGTTGGGTGGCGCGGGGCTGGGCGGCGGGTCTGGTTACCTGAGCTGCCGAAACGTGCGGGATCAGACACCCTGCACTTTGACCTCCCCGAGATGGGCCACCACGCCGTCTAACGGCAACGGGAGATCACCCAGGGTTTGAAATCTGACGTCCATAGTTACCTTCCCTGCTAGCTGATTAATTCAGACTCTCGCCTCGTGCGGGCCGCGCGCTGGCGAGCTGGCCTTGGTGTACGGCCACACGCTTGAAATTGTAGCCGACAGACGATTCTTCTCTGAGGGTCGGAGGTGAAAGAAATGGGCCATTCCATACCAGGCAAGAACCATACATGAGCCTCTGCAGCTGCAGGGGCTTACGAGAATCTATGCCTCTTACAGACGACAAACTGGTTTGAGCTGAACGACTGTTTTCGAACCCCTCCTCCGCCGCGCCGCAAGAGGCGTGATAAGAAATCGAGATGATAGCTTGCAAGCGTCGCAGTCTCACCTGACATCCGATCTTCCAGCAGGTTCCCCCCCCCCCCTTCCTCCCTCCTTCCAGCCACCCGAGATGACACTGCGGAACGGATTTATCAGCGCTCCGAACTAAGTGTAAAATGAAAGATCTTTGCCACCTATACAAACCATGCCAGCAATAGACAGATTTACAGACGGCTGCAGAGTCCAGCTGTATGAGTGAGCATAGTCATGCGCCAGCTACTAAGTGCTTAGTGCGGCCTAGGGCAGGACAAAGCTCACTCATTCAACCGGCCACTGCGGGGTCCTGCAATAAACTGTGCTTTTTGCAGATCAGGATATCAACAACAGGAGTCAAGTCTTCTGGTTTTCCAGAAATACATTTTCTCGAAATAAAAGTTGTGGTGAAAGTGTGATTTACGTCCTCTTGCTTGGACTACAGATGTAGAGAAAAAACCAACTTAAAAACAACTAGCAACATAAACGAGGTGGGGGGGGGGGGGGGGGTGCGATGTGGGCGGAGGGGGGGGGGGGGAGGCGGAGAAGCATAGCCTGCTTCTCGGAGCCATTGCAACCAATATTATCAGGAGCTCAATAAAATAACTGTCCCTATCAGAGGGACATTTTTTGCTGTTTTGTCGTAGTGAATTCACGCTGAGATAGCCAAGCTCGATCACATATGCCATGAATGAACACAGAGTTACAACTTTCCACCAAGAGGCAAAGAGTTTCATGAGCTCATGTAGGTTGCAAGGGGCCCATGAGAATCTAATCATTTTGCAGCTGAGTGGGACTAGCTCAGTTTGTGTTGTGTTTGATGCGGGGCAAAGGAAATCTGATATTAGCGGAGGTGTATCTCAACCCGCACCACTATTATCCTCGTCAATTTGCTAAAACATGTTTGTCCAACTTCTGCCTGGAGTGCTTTGTGTCCGGCCCTAACACATGTGTGGTAAACGTCACCGATCTGAAAGAGGCATACATCCTCATGAGACCCTCCAGCATGCGGGGTCTCATGAGAACCTACGCCTCTTTCTGGCCCCATTTACATCCTTTTTCCTCACTGAGCGGCGGGGACGGGTGTCCAGTTTGTCATTGCTTCACTCACGTCAGTGGCCACAATGCCAGTGCGCAAAGGCCATCGGGCCGATGTCGGCCCGATGATGGCCCTTGCGCACTGGGATTGTGGGGCCACTGACGTGAGAGCAGCAATGACACACTGGACGCACTGGGAAAATCTCGCATTTTTCCACAAAAGTGGACTTTTGCATTCACAGGGCACAAATAAATGGCGTGACGAGTAACGTTGATTTCAAAACATTCACTTGGTGCTTCGACAGATTGTGGCGGACATGTGAAAGTTTCCCCGTGGCGTCGTTTGCTCTTCTGAGAGTCTGGAAAACGCGCTCTGTCCTCTAGTCGCTCCATGTCTTTGGAAAAACGTCCAAAACGGCACCACCCTCTCCCCCGCGGGCCACTCTTCCAAAGGCAACAGGCTAACCCGCCCTTGCTCTGAGTAGTCTGTGTGTGTGTGTGTGTGTGTGTGTGTGTGTGTGTGTGTGTGTGTGTGCGTGCGTGTGTGTGTGTGTGTGTGTGTGTGTGTGTGTGTGTGTGTGTGTGACTGAGGTTGGGTGGGTGGGTGGGTGCGTGCGTGCATGCCGTGAGTTCGTGCGCGCGCGGGTGTGTATTTGTGTGTGGTTGTGTGCATGTGTGTGTGTGTGGTTGTGGTTGTGTGTGTGTATGTGTGTGTGTGCGTGTGTGTGTGTGTGTGTGGTTGTGTGTGTGTGTGTGTGTGTGTGTGTGTGTGTGTGGTTGTGTGTGTGTGTGTGGTTGTGTGTGTGTGTGTGTGGTTGAGTGTATGTACGTGTGTCAGTGTGTGCCTACGTGCGTGCGCGTGTGTGTGTGTGCCTACGTGTGTGTGTGTGTGTGTGTGTGTGTGTGTGTGAGAGAGAGAGAGAGAGAGAGAGAGAGAGAGAGAGAGAGAGAGAGAGAGAGAGAGAGAGAGAGAGAGAGAATCAATGAATCAATGACGGTTAAAGCATTGACATCGTCATCGACACAGCCATTTTACAAACCTGCCGTTGCTAACAACTACAAGACTAACTACAAATGTACATACATATATGTAAAACATAATACTTACAAACAATTGACAACACTGTTCACATAGACAGACATACTCATAGACTCACAGACACCCCCTCCCCCGCCCCCCCTCCCCCCGCCCCCCTCCACACATAGACAGAGCTAAGTAGTCTTCTTCTTCTTCTCGAACGCCGTCACACTTGGAGTTTGGCTCTCAAAATGAAATCTGTGGTCTTCTGTAGTGCCTCCACAGGCCCGTACAGTTTCTCTTGTAGAGTGGCGGGCTTCGGCCATATCTCCTCCCTCAGCGGCTGGTGGTTCCCACAGTCCTGGAGGATGTGCTCTGTGGTCTGCTCTGCTTCTCCACAAGGGCACAGGGGAGATGGCACAAGGTGGAAGCGTCTGTGCAGGTGGAAATTGAGTCGGTTGTGCCCGGTCCTCAGACGAAAGATGGTCACCTGCTCTTGTCTGGACAGCTGATGGTAACTGTCTAGGGGCCGTTGTGGTGGTCTGTACACAGACTTAATGATGGTCTTCATCTCTGTGAAGCTGACTCCATTTTCATCTTGTTCTTTCTCTGCGCCCGCTTTTGCCATTCTGTCAGCTTCTTCATTGCCGTAGATGCCACAGTGTGAAGGGATCCACTGCAGCACCAGTCTGGTGCACTTGATGTTTTGCAGTGCCTCTTGTAGACGTGGCAGTTTGCTTGCTGTTGCTGCCTCAAGGACAGACATGGCATCAGTAAGGAAGACAATCTGGGCATTAGGGTCTGCAGTGCCACTAAGGGTGTTAGCTGCGTGGACCAGGGCTTCCACCTCAGCTCTGTAATTTGTGCAGTGAAGGCCTGTTGGTACTGCCTCTGCCTGCCATTTTCCGTTTGGGTACTGAATGTACACCCCAGCCCCTCCATCCTGAACTGCATCTGTGGCTGATCCATCGGTGTATGCCCGTATCCATGCTTCCTGGGGATACTTTTCTTCGAGCATGGCCAGTGTCAGGGCTTTCTTGCTCACAGTGCTGTGCTCATCTCTGGTGGTGATGTAGGGTACCGTGGAAGAGATGGTGATGTTTTCTGGCTTACTTTCCCAAGGTGGAAGGTCGCTAGCAGGATTCAGAGCCTCTACCTGCGCAGGCAGCTTTGCCTGGTGTTTTCTCTGCAGTGCTCTCGTCTCCTTCACAAATCTTGATCTTTTCAGTCTCCCTGAGGTTGGTCGTTTCATCCTAGCGTTCATAGGGTGGTCTTTGGAAGACTTGATCTTTGTGGACTGTATCAAGGCATTGCAATCTCTTCTCATGCGCAGGGGTGGGATGCCTGTTGTCTCTTCCATCTTTTCAATTGGTGTGGATCTCATTGCGCCGGTGATGATACGCAGTGCCTGGTTCTGAACTCTGTCAATGGTCTGCTGGTGTGACTGGGCTGCCGTCAACCATGCATTAGATCCGTACTCAAGGTGTGGTCTCACTGTGCCTTGATATACATTTTTGAGGATCTTTTCATTGGCTCCCCATTGTGTTCCAGCCAGTTTTCTCATGATGTGCAGCTTTCTTCTAGCTTTCGCTTCTGCATTCCAAATGTGCGGCTTCCACGTCAGCCTCTTGTCAAGGGTGACTCCCAGGTATGTCTGTTGGTCTTCATACCGCAGCGGGGTGTTGCCCAGTGTTAGGTTGCCAGCCTTTGCCTTGTTGGAGAGAGAGAAGAGTGTGGCTGATGATTTTTCTATGTTGGTGGTCACACACCAGTTGTTGGTCCAGTCTGTCAGCCTGTCCAGGGCTAGCTGCATCCTGTATGTAGCAGTTGTTGCATACTCTTCTGTGCACCAGAGTACCAGGTCGTCTGCGTACAGGGCTGCGTGTACTCCTTTTGGTAGCTCTGGCACAAGGTCGTTGATGAAAAGTATGAACAGGGTCGGTGACAGGACTCCCCCCTGTGGCACCCCCTGACGCAACAGCACTTTTTGGCCACAGTACCCATCCACTGTCACACGGGCTCTGCGATTGTGCAGGTATGACTTGGTCCACCGGTACATATTCCCTTGGATGCCACTGCGAAGGAGTTTTACAAGGAGACCATCCTTCCACACCTTGTCGAAAGCCTTCTGTAGGTCAATGAAGGCAGCTAATGTCACCTTCTGATCTTGAAAGGCATCTTCTATGACCTGTGCAAGGTGTGTTGTCTGGTCTTCTGTACTCTTGTAGCTTCTGAAGCCGGCTTGCTCTGGCACGATAATGCTCTCGGAGTCCAGGTACCACTGCAGGCGCTTGTTGATGATGCGCTCCATGGTCTTGCACACACAACTTGTCAGGCTGATGGGGCGATAACTCAGGGCTTTGGATTTATTCTTCCCTTTCTTCAAAATTGGGATCATCCTGGCTTCCTTCCAGCACTGGGGTACCTGTCCTCCTCTCCAGCTGTGGTTAAAGATGTCCAGTAGCTTCATTAAGGCAGTGTTGCCAAGGTGTTGTAACATCTCGTTTGAGATGCTGTCTGGACCTGGAGATTTTTTCTTATTCAGCTGTTTGATGGCCATCTTCAGTTCTGGAAGGGTGATGTCCTTCTTCATTGCATCATGGATGTTCGCATCTCTTGTTCTCTCTGTTTCTTCCTGTCTGATTTCTTTCGTAAGCATTCGTGGGACAGTGATGTCACTTTCTTTCGCATAGATCTGTGCAAACATGTTTGCAGCTTTCCTACCAGTCAGTGCTTTCCCTTCTTCTTCCAAGGTGATCTTCTGTTCCCTGGTGCCCTCATCGTTCAACGCCTTGGTCAGTCTCCACAACTTCGTGGTGTCCCTGTCCATGTTTAATCTTGCAGTCTTCTCTCTCCAACTTCTTCTTGTGCACTCCAACTTCATCTTCAGATACTGGGCCTTACTGTGTTGTAGCTTGATGTTGTTTTCTTGGCTGGGGTTGGTTTCAGCGTCTTCTCTGGCCCTAGTGAGGTTGTCATGTGCTTTCTGAAGATCTGCGGTCCAGTATGGGGTGTAGTTTTTCCGGACCCCTCGAGGTATGGATTCCTTGGCTGCCTTACTGATAATGTCATTAAACTCTCTGACCACATTGTTGATGTTCCTTCCAGAAACAGTGAGGTCTTGCATTAGCTCATTTGTTCGGATACTGAACAAGCGCCAGTCTGCCTTTCGGTAGTTCCATCTTGGCCGGTGTGGCGAGCTAGATGCTGTGCATCCTTTTAGGGTTAGGAGGATAGGGCGATGGTCACTTCCTCCTAGCTGTGGTCCTACTGTTCTGCTGAGGCGCTTATGAACATCTTCAGTGCAAAGCGCCAGGTCCGGTGTAGTGGTGGTGTGCCAGCGGCGAGAGTAGAAGGTAGGTTGGTCCTCAGGGTCATTGGCAAGTATCAGGTGGTTTTCATCTTGCCACTCCTCAATATCTTCTCCTCTCTTGTCCAGTGTGTCATATCCCCAACTCTGGGACTGGCTGTTGAAGTCACCAGTGATGAGGAATCCACTGTCCGGGACCTGGATAGTGTCGAGGGACAGCAACTTATCATTAGGGCAGTAGTAGTTGACAAGGTCAAGGGTGCTGTCACTGGTGGTTACCTTGACCTCGATGTATTCTGCCTCTTCCATGAATCTCCTGGTTTCGCTGGCATTCAGGTTGTTTCTAACTAGGGTCATAACCCCCCCCCCCCTTTCTTCCTCCCTTGGCGATCACTTCGGAAGACCTGATATCCTCTGATCTTAAATGGTTTCCCTTCTTGCAGGTGTGTCTCTTGTATACAGCAGATGTTTATGCTGTTTTCATGCAGAAAGTACTCTAGTTCTGTTTTCTTGTTGGTAACCCCTTCGGCATTCCAGTGCATGATGTTCACATTGGCTTTTTCTTTGTCTCTGGTCTTGTTTTTTCGTTGGCCAGTCGCTCTACTTCCCAGTCCCCTGGCTCCTCGAGACAGTCGGGAAGGTCCTCCAGTCGCTGGGGCTGGGCTCCGAAGAGGCGCAGAGCCCGGTACTGCACCTGCCTGGTGAGACTCCACAGGGCGAGCACCATTCCTGTTGAATCCATCTCCAAGTGTCATGTGGCTGTATATGCATGGTACTGTGGTTTATTAGAGTGCGCTGTGCAGCCCAGTACCTCCGTCTTCAGCACTCGGGGTTTTTGTCGGGGTTACCTCACCCTTAGCTCCTGGTCAAAAGGCCTTTCCTGGGAGCACAGGATGGTTTAGTTTTGGAGTATCCTTCTCCTAGATGGATTGCCGACCAAGGCTTATGGGTCCCATCTACTCAGGTTTTTCCTCGGAGTTTTCCTTCTCGAAGGAGATCTGCCAACCAAGGCTATCGAGCATCCCTGCCCGGATTTGTATAGGGTTTTCTCCCCTAGCCTTTGCCTCTCCCAAGGCACCCACAAGGCAGTGGGGCTATTTACCCATAGCTGGGGATCTGGTTCATGGGCATCAGGGCTTGTCCACACATCGATGGGCCTGCATGCCGCATGTCTGGGGGCCAGATCTCCGAGTCCTCTGTAGTTCAGCCCGAGTCCGTAAGGTGCTCGGTTACCATGAGTCACCACGAGGAGGCACTACATGAGGCTTGTTGTTGGAGAGGCTGTGTACTGGCAGGGAGAGACTGACATGTTCTGCTCCCCTTTTCGCAAAACTGCTAGCCAGCGGTGGGAGCTGAAAGCGAGAGCGACAAGCACAGACGCTACACTACCACACTAGACGCATCACAACAACCATTTGACCCACAGCTAAGTAGTCCAAATGATAAATGAAAAGGATAACAGGCTTAATTGGGAATAAATTGGACCCAGCATAGAAAGAAACATATAATACAAGTGGTTACGGGATCTGTACGAGTGATCCACGAAATACTTGCAGAGACCCTTTTTAAAACAGGCTAGCGAGGTGGCGGATTTTACATGGTCGGGAAGTGCATTCCAGATAAGTGTCCCCGACAAGGATAAGCTAGTTTTATATAGATCGATCCTTGGTTTTGGAACTATGAAAAGCTTTCTGATGTTTCCAAGCTTGGACTCAGATTTACTGAACAAAGTGGAGGGATGTACTCAGGTGTTTTGCGCTTCCACACTTTGAACATAAAGATTGCTTTGTTGTATTTGTAATGACCTTGAAGAGGCAGGAGACCTGCTTTTGAGGGCTTTTCTTCAGTGGTTAGGTGTGGAACAGGGCAGATTATTTTGGCCGTTTGTCTGTGTAGGAATTGAGTCTCTTTAACTGGACCTCACTATATCCATCCCATACCTTAGAATTGTCTATACACCAAGATGATACTTCATGAAGACTTTGTTATAAGTTGTCGGAAATTACCTGTATATCTTTACTAGTAGTATGAACTGAGGTGTCGTCAGCAAAAAGGTCGCATTGTACTTCTTGGCAAGTAATATGTTGAGGCAAATCATTGATAAATACGCAAAACAGTAGGGGGCCCAGTACAGACCCTTGAGGCGCTCTGAAGCTTAGTCTTTGAGAGAGGAGTATGAACCATGAACAAGAACCTTTTGTTTTCTTTTATTAAGGTAAGATGTGTAAAAAGCAACTGCGTCTACGTTATTGAGATATGTGTGAAGCTTAGCAGTCAGAATAGTGTGGTTAATCAGACAAAAAGCCTTCTTAAAATCTAGATAGACTACTCCTGTTAACTGTGACTTATTCATACCATTGAGCCATGTGTCAACAAGGCGTTTAAGTGCTGTGTGGCATGAATGCTGCGGGCGAAATCCGGGTTGGAAAGGGTGGAGGAGCTTACGGTCTTCTAAGTAAGCAAGCAGGTGTTTATGAACGTGCCTTTCCAGTGGTTTGGACAAAACAGATAATAAAGAAATAGGCCGATAATTATTAGGGTCAAAACGATCTTTTGCTTTTGGAAGTGGAATTACTTTGTCATATTTAAGTTCGTTAGGAAAAGTGTTATGCTGGATACAGAGATTATAAATGTAAGTTAAAGATTCTACAATGTATGGGATAGACAGCTTAAGTATTTTCGGGCTGATGTCATCAGGCCCCGAGGACTTTTTATTTGGAAGGTTACTTATGAGTAAACCCACTTCATGAACAGCTAGCATGGGGATGTTGAAGGGGACTGTGCCCATTGTTCTTTGTTCATTTGACAAAACTCAGACAGCAGATTAGAACGATAATACGTGTTATCCTGGCTTGACGAAATTAGAGATTTGGCAATCGAAAGAAAATGGTCATTGAATGTATCAGCAGTAAGAATAGTGGGAATGTTAGTTACGGTACTTGGAGACAGCCTAGTAAGTGTGGTTACAAAGTAAAGTAGATAATAGCACTGTCAGGGGAGTGAAGTGTGCATGATCGACCAGTGATCATAGATCTACTGTGGCCAAAGCACAAAAAAAAAAAAAAAAAGATAGGAAAGAGAGGGGGCGCTAAAAAATTGACTGAAAGCAATGCATATGGAAGCCCCCCCCCCCCCAAGGGGGGGGGGGCGTATCACATATCCCACTGTTCCAGCCACTCAGTGCATGGAAATTTAAATCTAGGTCCCCCCAAGGGGGGTCCAGATATTTAGCCTGTGTGGACAGCTGTTTCGGTCTTGGCGACCTCTTCAGCACACCATCGGCGATACCGGAGGAGGCAGGAATTTCTGCCTACCTGCAAAGACAACCACATTTTACTGTGGTGTCTGCAGGGGCATACATTCCATGCCACCACCTAGAGCCAAATTTCCATGCACTGGCAGTCTCCCCTTTTCTTTTCATTTAGCCTAGTAAGTGTGTTTAGAAGGCGCTACATAGTAGAGGTATCCTTGCTGTCTGGTTGGTTGGTTAGTTCGGGTTTAACGTCCACAGCACCGAGGTGATCATGGACGGCACTGACGGGCGGGTTATGGGGGACAGGGGAATCTATTGCCTATGGAATACGACCTGAACACTGATCAACTCAGGCGCACTCCAACTGTGCCACTTTGATTTACCAGAACCGCTTTCAACGGACATGCTATCCTTGCTGTCTATAACCGTGTCACGAACTAACTTTTTTTTTTTCCTCTCTGATTATGTATTTAACACAGTTACGCTGTTGTTTATATTCAGCAAACATTTCGTTATTGCTAGGTAGATCGTTACTAAGTGCCATCGCCTGCATGGTTTCAGGAGTAAGCCAGGAAGGAAGAGTCTCGCGTAGGGGAGCATGTTTATTAAGTACATTTAGGAAAAGAGAGTACCAAATACTGAGGGCGGTATCAGGATCATAGGACAGGAGCACGTCATTAAAAGGAGTATTTTCTGGATCAAATAGAAATTCGTCTTTACTGAAGTGTTTGAATGTCCTATACGTTATAGTTGTATGGCCGTTCTGTTTTGGTTTAGGGAGTTTAGAAGACCATAAGCACGCCACAGGATAATGATCACTAACACTAAGATTTGAGACATCAACGTCAGAGACGGCGGGTTTATTAGTATATAATTATGTGGTCTATAAGCGTGGAAGTATTTGGAGTAATTCTGGTGGGTGATGATTTCACTAACTGTACTAAGCCAAACAGAGATGACGTTGTGCTCCAGGCGGTGTGCGGTTTAAAGGGGCACTCTTGACCTTTTTTAATGCTTCAGTTCGCAAAAAGCTTTTACTGGAATTCAGTATACACACCCACTTAGACAATAACCACCCTATTGTCCCACCAAATGCTTTCTTTTGTCCGTTCAAAGCGAAAAGAGGTCACCGGAATCTTGTGACTGGACACCGTCAAAAGATTGCTTCTGATAGGCGATGGTAGCTGACGTCATAACTATCCTTAGGTCATCTGCATAATTATAACCAATCAGAGACAAGATGGCGGATGAACCAGCGAAGAAAAAAAAAACTGAGGAAGTATCAGTCGACTCGCGCCGGCCGACAATGGCAGACTCGGAATTGAAGAGAAGAAAGATGAAGGGAGTCGTGACAAGATACCCCTAAGTAGAATTGACATCGGGCAAGGGAATATAGAGCTTGGCTTGACCGCCCATCCGGAATTTGTCGCTTTCCTGCTATGTGAATCAGTAAGTAATCCGGCCTACGGTGTTTGTCGATCTTTCTATAGTTCCGCGAGCGCTAGTGATTTTCAAAATTCATGATCTTCAGTAGAATTTATCTCTTACTGATTTCGCAAGAATTTAAACCTGTTTTATCATAAAGTTACGAGCTAGTTATCAGATTTTATGCTGCAAGGATCTGAAAACTACGGTGTGTGTCAAAATTGCGGCACATCGCTGATCGTGACACGTTTTTGTCTGTGCGGGCTCACATTCACTCGATTCACAGAGGTAGTGTTTCTTCTGCGATCGTGCATTTGTCGTTTCCAGATATGCTTTCAGTTATGTAGACTTTGATGTGTGCGATGTGAAATTGCAGTGCAGAAAGTGGGTATAAATACCACTGTTCTGTTTCGTGTTTCCGAGGGAAAGGATCAAAGGTCAAAATAGGCACCGTGGACGCTGGCTCAGTCGCTTGGCGCGGAGACTGAGTCAAACAAGCCACGCCCCCGGCCGCGCACTGATGACTGATGCAGCACGGTGGTCGTTACTAGTAGCAGGTCAAGGGGAACCCGCATCAGTGATTTTGACAGCATAGCGAGTATGGAAGGTTTATTCTACATTCTCGTGGAAAATTATGTCAAAGGGATGAGTGTCGGAGAACATCAGTACATGAGTACACTGACACGTGTGTTCACGACACCGATGTCCTCGTGACCTTCAGTATTGACCGGGCTCTGGCCTTGTGACGTAGGCTAGTAAATATTACACATTATTCAAAACGAGGCCGATGCAGACGATAATCTGCGCTCTCGGGTACAAAAACAACACACCCTCCAAACGATGAATTTCGACATTTGGCATTGTATTTACATCATAAAGCTCTAAGTTAGTACACAAAGAACCCATACAAAATACTGTCAGCAGTATCTGTTGCAGACAGTTTTCTGACTGTGCTGAGATGCTTGATCGTGGGGAAAATAACTTTAAGTAAGAGAGAGAGAGAGAGAGAGAGAGAGGAGAGAGAGAGAGAGAGAGAGAGAGGGAGAGAGAGAGAGAGAGAGAGAGAGAGAGAGAGAGAGAGAGAGAGAGAGAGAGAGAGAGAGAGAGAGAGAGAGAATGTCCCCAATGCGCAAAAGGCCATAGGGCCGACGTCGGCCGCCGTGCTCGGGCCAACGGCAGCCGACGACGGCCCGATGGTCTTTTGCGCATCGGGTCTGTGTGTGCCCGCATGCTTGCATGCCTGGTGTTATATTGCCCTGCTATGACTATGCTGCCTGTGAAGGCAAAAAACAATTAGTCCACTTTTGTGATAAATGATATTTTGATTGTTAAAACAGTTTTTAAAAATCCCACTTTCACAAAAATGGACTTACCCAACTGTAGGAGACATCGATCCTCATGAGCCCCCGCAACTGCGGTGGCTCGTGAGGATTTATGCCTCTTGCTGAAACCAATTGTACCCATGTTTCTAGGACGGCTGGAGCTTTCTGGTGTGTGATCAACAACGATTTCTGAGACAATGTGCGTCAATGGCAATAAAGGGCTGGAGCTCTCTGGTGTGTGATCAACAACGATTTCTGAGACAATGTGCGTCAATGGCAATAAAGGGCTGGAGCTCTCTGGTGTGTGATCAACAAAGATTTCTGAGACACAATGTGCGTCAATGGGAATAAAGGGCTGGAGCTTTCTGGTGTGTGATCAACAACGATTTGTGAGACAATGTGCGTCAATGGCAATAAAGGGCTGGAGCTCTCTGGTGTGTGATCAACAAAGATTTCTGAGACACAATGTGCGTCAATGGCAATAAAGGGCTGGAGCTCTCTGGTGTGTGATCAACAAAGATTTCTGAGACACAATGTGCGTCAATGGGAATAAAGGGCTGGAGCTTTCTGGTGTGTGATCAACAAAGATTTCTGAGACAATGTGCGTCAATGGCAATAAAGGGCTGGAGCTCTCTGGTGTGTGATCAACAAAGATTTCTGAGACACAATGTGCGTCAATGGGAATAAAGGGCTGGAGCTTTCTGGTGTGTGATCAACAAAGATTTCTGAGACACAATGTGCGTCAATGGGAATAAAGGGCTGGAGCTTTCTGGTGTGTGAGCAACAAAGATTTCTGAGACAATGTGCGTCAATGGGAATAAAGGGCTGGAGCTTTCTGGCGCCTGCCACCAATGCCAAAGGTGCGCGGTTCGATACCGGGTTCCGGCGTTGGACTTTTCTCCTCTGGTAAGTGTCACCGTTAATTCGGGCGGACTGTCGGGGGTTCTTTCTCCGGGTACTCCGGTTCTTCCACCCCCCCCCCCCACCCCTCACACTTTGGTACCGGTCTCAGGCCACTTTACAAATTTCAAATACAAGCGATCAAAATTCTCTGTAACTTCAGTAGCTGACTGGCCCTTCGTTTGTCTTGTACTGTGTTTGTCTTAAATGGCGTAAATCCGTGTCTGTTTCGTGAGTGTGTGTGTTGGGTTTCAGGCGCGGCGCTTTGAATCGATTTCCCCAAAAATTGAGAAAAAGCGCCTATATAATAACGGTATTATTATTATTATTATTATTATTATTATTATTATTATTATTATTATTATTCTGGTGTGATCAACAAAGATTTCTGAGACACAATGTGCGTCAATGGGATTAAAGGGCTGGAGCTTTCTGGTGTGTGATCAACAAAGATTTCTGAGACAATGTGCGTCAATGGGATTAAAGGGCTGGAGCTTTCTGGTGTGTGATCAACAAAGATTTCTGAGACAATGTGCGTCAATGGGATTAAAGGGCTGGAGCTTTCTGGTGTGTGTTCAACAAAGATTTCTGAGACAATGTGCGTCAATGGGATTAAAGGGCTGGAGCTTTCTGGTGTGTGATCAACAAAGATTTCTGAGACAATGTGCGTCAATGGGATTAAAGGGCTGGAGCTTTCTGGTGTGTGTTCAACAAAGATTTCTGAGACAATGTGCGTCAATGGGATTAAAGGGCTGGAGCTTTCTGGTGTGTGATCAACAAAGATTTCTGAGACAATGTGCGTCAATGGGATTAAAGGGCTGGAGCTTTCTGGTGTGTGTTCAACAAAGATTTCTGAGACAATGTGCGTCAATGGGATTAAAGGGCTGGAGCTTTCTGGTGTGTGATCAACAAAGATTTCTGAGACAATGTGCGTCAATGGGATTAGAGGGCTGGAGCTTTCTGGTGTGTGTTCAACAAAGATTTCTGAGACAATGTGCGTCAATGGGATTAAAGGGCTGGAGCTTTCTGGTGTGTGATCAACAAAGATTTCTGAGACAATGTGCGTCAATGGGATTAAAGGGCTGGAGCTATCTGGTGTGTGTTCAACAAAGATTTCTGAGACAATGTGCGTCAATGGGATTAAAGGGCTGGAGCTTTCTGGTGTGTGATCAACAAAGATTTCTGAGACACAATGTGCGTCAATGGGATTAAAGGGCTGGAGCTTTCTGGTGTGTGTTCAACAAAGATTTCTGAGACAATGTGCGTCAATGGGATTAAAGGGCTGGAGCTTTCTGGTGTGTGATCAACAAAGATTTCTGAAACAATGTGCGTCAATGGGATTAAAGGGCTGGAGCTTTCTGGTGTGTGTTCAACAAAGATTTCTGAGACAATGTGCGTCAATGGGATTAAAGGGCTGGAGCTTTCTGGTGTGTGATCAACAAAGATTTCTGAGACACAATGTGCGTCAATGGGATTAAAGGGCTGGAGCTTTCTGGTGTGTGATCAACAAAGATTTCTGAGCCGACACAATGTGCGTGAATGGGAATAAAGGGCTGGAGCTTTCTGGTGTGTGATCAACAAAGATTTCTGAGACACAATGTGCGTCAATGGGAATAAAGGGCTGGAGCTTTCTGGTGTGTGATCAACAAAGATTTCTGAGACACAATATGCTTCAATGGGATTAAAGGGCTGGAGCTTTCTGGTGTGTGATCAACAAAGATTTCTGAGACAATGTGCGTCAATGGGATTAAAGGGCTGGAGCTTTCTGGTGTGTGTTCAACAATGACTTCTGACACAATGTGCGTCACTGGAGCTTTCTGGTGTGTGATCAACAAAGATTTCTGAGACAATGTGCGTCAATGGGATTAAAGGGCTGGAGCTTTCTGGTGTGTGTTCAACAAAGATTTTTGAGACAATGTGCGTCAATGGGATTAAAGGGCTGGAGCTTTCTGGTGTGTGATCAACAAAGATTTTTGAGACAATGTGCGTCAAGGATTAAAGGGCTGGAGCTTTCTGGTGTGTGTTCAACAAAGATTTCTGAGACAATGTGCGTCAATGGGATTAAAGGGCTGGAGCTTTCTGGTGTGTGATCAACAAAGATTTCTGAGACAATGTGCGTCAATGGGATTAAAGGGCTGGAGCTTTCTGGTGTGTGTTCAACAAAGATTTCTGAGACAATGTGCGTCAATGGGATTAAAGGGCTGGAGCTTTCTGGTGTGTGATCAACAAAGATTTCTGAGACAATGTGCGTCAATGGGATTAAAGGGCTGGAGCTTTCTGGTGTGTGTTCAACAAAGATTTCTGAGACAATGTGCGTCAATGGGATTAAAGGGCTGGAGCTTTCTGGTGTGTGATCAACAAAGATTTCTGAGACACAATGTGCGTCAATGGGATTAAAGGGCTGGAGCTTTCTGGTGTGTGTTCAACAAAGATTTCTGAGACAATGTGCGTCAATGGGATTAAAGGGCTGGAGCTTTCTGGTGTGTGATCAACAAAGATTTCTGAGACAATGTGCGTCAATGGGATTAAAGGGCTGGAGCTTTCTGGTGTGTGTTCAACAAAGATTTCTGAGACAATGTGCGTCAATGGGATTAAAGGGCTGGAGCTTTCTGGTGTGTGATCAACAAAGATTTCTGAGACATAATGTGCGTCAATGGGATTAAAGGGCTGGAGCTTTCTGGTGTGTGATCAACAAAGATTTCTGAGACACAATATGCGTCAATGGGATTAAAGGGCTGGAGCTTTCTGGTGTGTGTTCAACAAAGATTTTTGAGACACAATGTGCGTCAATGGGATTAAAGGGCTGGAGCTTTCTGGTGTGTGATCAACAAAGATTTCTGAGACACAATATGCGTCAATGGGATTAAAGGGCTGGAGCTTTCTGGTGTGTGATCAACAAAGATTTCTGAGACAATGTGCGTCAATGGGATTAAAGGGCTGGAGCTTTCTGGTGTGTGTTCAACAAAGATTTTTGAGACACAATGTGCGTCAATGGGATTAAAGGGCTGGAGCTTTCTGGTGTGTGATCAACAAAGATTTCTGAGACAATGTGCGTCAATGGATTAAAGGCTGGAGCTTTCTGTGTGTTCAACAAAGATTTTGAGACAATGTGCGTCAATGGGATTAAAGGGCTGGAGCTTTCTGGTGTGTGTTCAACAAAGATTTTTGAGACACAATGTGCGTCAATGGGAATAAAGGGCTGGAGCTTTCTGGTGTGTGTTCAACAAAGATTTCTGAGACAATGTGCGTCAATGGCAATGAAGGGCTGTAGCTTTCTGGTGTGTGGTCAACAAAGATTTCTGAGACACAATGTGCGTCAATGGCAATAAAGGGCTGGAGCTCTCTGGTGTGTGATCAACAACGATTTCTGAGACACAATGTGCGTCAATGACAATACAGTACTGGAGTTCTCTGGTGTGTGATCAACAGAGATTTCTGAGACACAATGTGCGTCAATGGCAATACAGAACTGGAGCTCTCTGGTGTGTATCACACAACGATTTCTGAGACACAATGTGCGTCAATGGCAATACAGGACTGTAGCTCTCTGGTGTGTGATCAACAACGATTTTTGAGACACAATGTGCGTCAATGGCAATAAAAGGCTGGAGCTTTCTGGTGTGTGATCAACAAAGATTTCTGAGACACAATATGCGTCAATGGGATTAAAGGGCTGGAGCTTTCTGGTGTGTGATCAACAAAGATTTTTGAGACACAATGTGCGTCAATGGGATTAAAGGGCTGGAGCTTTCTGGTGTGTGTTCAACAAAGATTTTTGAGACACAATGTGCGTCAATGGGATTAAAGGGCTGGAGCTTTCTGGTGTGTGATCAACAAAGATTTCTGAGACACAATATGCGTCAATGGGATTAAAGGGCTGGAGCTTTCTGGTGTGTGATCAACAAAGATTTCTGAGAAAATGTGCGTCAATGGGATTAAAGGGCTGGAGCTTTCTGGTGTGTGTTCAACAAAGATTTTTGAGACACAATGTGCGTCAATGGGATTAAAGGGCTGGAGCTTTCTGGTGTGTGTTCAACAAAGATTTTTGAGACACAATGTGCGTCAATGGGAATAAAGGGCTGGAGCTTTCTGGTGTGTGTTCAACAAAGATTTCTGAGACAATGTGCGTCAATGGCAATAAAGGGCTGGAGCTCTCTGGTGTGTGATCAACAACGATTTCTGAGACACAATGTGCGTCAATGACAATACAGTACTGGAGTTCTCTGGTGTGTGATCAACAGAGATTTCTGAGACACAATGTGCGTCAATGGCAATACAGAACTGGAGCTCTCTGGTGTGTGATCAACAACGATTTCTGAGACACAATGTGCGTCAATGGCAATACAGGACTGTAGCTCTCTGGTGTGTGATCAACAACGATTTCTGAGACACAATGTGCGTCAATGGCAATAAAAGGCTGGAGCTTTCTGGTGTGTGATCAACAGAGATTTCTGAGACACAATGTGCGTCACTGGCATAAAGGGATAACACAAGACGCACGCATGATTTGCAAGCAACATATTTTTATTCCTTTTGAGGGGATAATTGGGGGGGGGGATATGGTGACACAATGGCACTGACAACACGTTGACCCATTTTTCACATGCATAAACAACACTCAGATTAACCCATCCAGCCCTGACGTACTACAGCAGGACTGAGATGGGTCGACCAAGATAATTCAAGGGTAGTGCCAGATTAGCATGGCGCCGACAGGCGCCAAGCTAATCTGGCACTACCCTTGAATTATCTTGGTCGACCCATCTCCTGCAACTGGTGCATAGTCGTTAGATGGCCGCCTCCAAAACTTGGGAAATACGGCCGTCGGGCTGAAAGAGTTCACCAGCTCAGTGGCGGAGTGCCGAGAAAATCTGAACAACACCCAAATGTAAGAGGTATAGAACCTCATGAGCCCCCGCGACTGCGGGGGCTCATGAGGATCCTATACCTCTTGCTGACTATGAATCCATGTTCCTGGGAGAGATAAAGGGATCTGGTGTTGAATTAACGAAGAGTGCAGAAACACAGTCTGCGTCAAATGGCACTGAACGGGTTGATTTGCAGCGATCTGACAAAGCCAGACGTCCAGTTTTTGATAAACACGCGATTCCCATAGTGTACCCACGAAAATCTCGCTTTTCTTTTAAAAAAAATAATAAAATAAAAAAAAACCGGACATACTGCCTTTTGCCAAATAACGGCAGAAATAAACATTACAAATGAGACACATGCACTGCATATCAAACACAAATGGCTGAAAATCAAGATTCATTTCGTCACCTAAAAAAAAAAAAAAAAAAAAAAAAAACCCCGACATACTGCCTTTTGCCAAATAACGGCAGAAATAAACATTACAAATGAGACACATGCACTGCATATCAAACACGAATGCCTGAAAATCAAGATTCATTTCGTCACCTAAAAAAAAAAAAAAAAAAAAATCGTAACAGCAGACATACATTACACAGACTGACTTGTCAATCGCAATTTCGCCCTATTGTCGCCAATCAGTAATGTCCACATCAAATTGCAAGCAAGCATAACGCGCTCGCCGTTTTGTGTGTACACGTACAGTGCTTGATGCACTGTGAACATTCTTTAACCCATTCATCCCTGATGCACTGCAGCAGGAGATGGGTCGACCATGATAATTCAAGGGCAGTGCCAGATTAGCTTGGCGCCTGTCGGCGCCAAGCTAATCTGGCACTGCCCTTGAATTATCATGGTCGATCCATTTCCTGCAACAGGTGCATAGTCGTTAGTCGACGCGTCCAAAATTTGGGAAATACGTGCGTCGGGCTGAATAAGTTAAGAAAATGGTGGGGGGGGGGGGGGGTGGTGTTCCTGAAGAAAGAAAAAAAGAGGGCGAAAGAAAAAGCAGACGAGAGAAATAGATGACTGAGAGAGTGGCTGATTTTTTGTGTGTAACCCTTTGCGTATCGGCATCGGTTTCTGTCGCGATGATTCCTGCAGGAGTCATCGCGAGTAAAACCGCTACAGACATCTGAAGGATTATTATATTCCGTATCATCGGGTTTTACTGTTTTAAAAAAAAAAATGTCTCCGTAAAAAAAGTCGACATAATTATCTGCAACAACATCAACATAAAAATATTATAATATTACTTGAACACGGTATTAACCCGTTCTGTGCCGAGAAAATCTGAACACCAAATGTAAGAGGTATAGATCTTCATGAGCCCCCGCGGTTGCGGGGACTCATGAGGATCTATAGGGCTCGGGAAGCTGACGTCATCACGCCAGTCGTGGCGGCCATCTTGTGAGGATACGGGACTAAGCGCTCATAGGGACATCGCTGTTTTTGTAATGTCAGGACTAAAGTCCTGACGTACTATTAGCAATAACAGCAAGTCGTGCCTTCATTGTAGGAAACCGCTCTGAGAATCTGTTTTTGTTGGTTTCCAAAGAGGAAGAAAAATGAAAAAAAAACAAACGCGTTGAAACACTATTTCGCTACTATCTCATGACTATGGTATCCTTATAAGATGGCGGCTGACGCGTCGACCGCGCTGCTAGGCAACGCGGGGAACTTCCGCCCGCTTGCCGACACCACTTTGAATCCATGTTCCTGGGCTAGCCGGGGATGTTTGGTTTAGAATAAACGAAGATTGCAGAAACACAGCGTGCGTCAGCTGGCACTGAAGGGGTTAACTCTTTCGAGACGTGCCGCATCCGGATTCGCGGCTTAACGAAAGAGTTAATGTAGGGTGGCGGACGTGCGATGTGTAGTCACTGACTTGTTAATGCACGAAAACAACCAAATGTTGCAATCCAGACCAAAAAGGTGACTGCCAAGCGTGTAATATGCAAAGAAGTACCCAACGGAGAAAGAAACACGCTTAGAAAAGACGGGTACAACACAATTTATTAATATTTCGGGTAAATACCCTTTGTCAAAATAGACAAACAAACAGAGAGATTAGCCGCTACTTATCTTCATTGGCAGAAGGAATGTGGCAACTGAAGGAGGTGACGTAAAACGTTCAGGACTGCTTCTAAGGACGTCAGTAAAGCAGCAAATATCTCATAGAAATAGTGGACAATATTTTTGTACGAAATAAATAAATAAACAAAATACTCCAGACAGATACAAATAAATGATGAATGTTCAAACTTGCAGTCGACCCACATATTAGTTCAGCTTTATTAATCAGTTTTAACCCTTTATGTTGCGATGATTTCGTCAGGAATCATGGCGATTAAAAGCGCTACCGACAGCCAAAGGGTTAAAGAATTATATAAGTAAATTAACCTTTTTTCTATTTTATTATTTACTTTTTAAGTAATTTGTTTTACATTAAATGCTTATAGTTACTGTTTGTGTAAATAATTGGCTTAACGTCACGAAGACGATTTCACAGACGGGACAGCGAATAGGGCGGTCTTAAAAAATTTTGACCCCAGCTGGATTCGAACCCATCTTATATGTAAGCTGGGGCTAGTTGAATGAATAAGCTTAGTCCTGCGCCAGCCTTAAGCAAGGTGCTCCGCTATAGCTGAATTTCGGACGAGTTCCCCAGTTTACAGAAGGACTTTCCATGGCGTGGCGTGCCAAACTAATCAGTCGCCTGTAACTATCATCCCAATGCACAAAAGGACATCGGGCGACCAACGGCGGCAGACGTCGGCCCGATGGCTTTTTGCACATTGGGATAGCATAACAGGGAGCCATTTAAAAATAAATAAATTAAAAAAACACGGTTGTCTCCCCTACTAGTGCTTTTTTTGTTTTCTTTACCTTTTCCTTGAATCTACGCGCCAACAGACACCCCCCTTCAAGTTTCTTTTAGTTGTTGGCCTATCACATTTCCCGTTGTAGTTTTTCATGGCTAGATGAGCAGCCTTGGTGTCGCGTGCACTGTCACCGTATACTGTCATTGTCTTCGCTGCGTGTGGAGTATCGAAATATGAACGCACATATTAACCCTTTGGCTGTCGGTAGCGCTTTTTGTCGCGATGATTCCTGCAGGAATAACAACACTCTGACATCCTGCAGGAATCATCCGCGCGACAAAAAGCGCTGCCGACAACCAGAGGGTTAATTAATACAACCAAGATGAAGGGGAGATTTTGCCATTCTCATTTTTCTCATTTTCTCAAGACTCTCAAAATGCATAGATGCGCGCGCGTGTGTGTGTGTGCGTGTGTGTGTGTGTGTGTGTGTGTGTGTGTGTGTGTGTGTGTGTGTGTGTGTGTGTGTGTGTGCTAGACTTTAAACACCAGGGGTCAGTTGCATGGTCCTGCGGCTACAGCGGAGCACCTTGCTTAGTGGCTGGCACAGGACTAAGCTCACTCCGGCATTCAACTAGCCCCAGCTTACATATAAGATGAAGTGTTGCTTGAGTTTACGAAGTTAGTGCGTCCCATTAACTTGAGATATTTCAACAGAGGACACTCATAAATAAATGTCATGGCAATAAATGATCTGTACCGTTTCTGGTTTTTTCCCGAGACATTTGCGTTCTCTCTCTCTCTCTCTCTCTCTCTCTCTCTCTCTCTCTCTCTCTTGTTTTTGTTCTACATCCGTTCCTAAAATGTGCTGTTCTTGGCAATCGAAGCAATCACTGAGACGTATCTGGAAACAAAATCAGTCTAAAAATATTGAAAAATATTACAAATCTTGAAATCATTCACATCTCCTATACGTACAAGTATTATGAATGTTTCATCCAACTGTTCACAAACAGGCTTAATTTTCCTTCGTGTGCTGGTTTGGTATGTGTATTAATATTTCTTCAAAGTGTCGATTTTTCAGACATGGCTGCATTAAATTGCAGGAACTACACTTTTTTTTTAGTGTTAAAAATCAGGACCAAACACGTGACTGTCAAGCGTGTAAGAAATGCAAAGAAATACCAAACAATGAATGAAACACGCTTAGAATGGACACGTACAACACAGCTGTATTGTACTTGTGTTTCTAAGCGTGTTTCATATTTTTGTTGGGTAGTTTTTGTTTGTGGATACGAATACACGTATTTTTAACCGTGTTACTTATTGAAGCGACAAAGCACAAAACGCAGCGAATTAGTAATCCCCCTTGACTGCCATGAAAACCTGAGCAGGACTCAATTGCAAGAGACACAGATCCTTATGAGCCCCCGCAGTTGCAGGGACTTATGAGGATCTATGCCTCTTGCCAAAAACCAATTTATCTGCATGTTTCTTTGCACGCTAGGGACCATAGACGTTGAATTTACGATCATGATGTCAGTCAAACACACAGTCTGCGTCCACTGACAGTGAAGGAGTTAAGCGGGTGGCTAATGCAGTTCTTTGTCTCCTGTTGGCCCCATTTATATCCGTGTTGGCTGGATGAATGGGGTTAGTTACTCAGCACTCAATTTGTCATATTGACACTTTTCAAGAAAAAAAAAAACTTGTGTCCGCTGATAAATCGCATTAGTGGTTCACAAGAAAATGAAAGAATGCAGTCGGCGATTTCCGCAATATACGTCATTTCACATAGCAGCTACCACACCAAAACCACGCACATACAAGCCATACGTACACTCACAACACATCTATAATGCGATTGGCCTCAACAATTATTTTGCTTTCTCTGTACAAAGCAACCACTTAATAGTCAGAAGTGAACGTTCGTTGAAAATTATTTTCGACGTTTCGATTTTACTCAGTGTCATTGACCCTTTCACTGCCTGCACACTGTAAAAACAAATGCAAGAGGCATAGATCCTCATGAGCCCCCGCAGATGCGGGGGCTCATGAAGATCTATGCCTCTTGCTGCTCTGATTTAGATCCATGTTCCGCAAACGAATGGGATTTCTGGCGACCAGTCTGCAGAGGTTCCAGGGACATCAAGTTTGTCCGCTGACGGCAGAAGGGTTAACCCTTTGTCTGTCGGTAGCGGTTCTTGTCGCGATGATTCCAGCAGGAGGAATCATCGCGACAAAAACCGCTACCGACAGACAAAGGGTTAAGATACACTACATCGCACGTGATTAAAGTATGTGCCAAGGTAAAGTACAGAAAAGTATGAGTGATGCAGATTCGTTCAACAAGTCACCAAGTAAGAGTAGTACAAAATGTGAAAATCGCAACATTTTCTGCAGCCTAGCAGTTTCTTTGGTTCCAATCCAGATAAGAGGGGGGAGGGGGGTGGGGGTGGGTGGAGGAAAAATATGAATGATGGAAACTGTTTTCCAATGCCAAGGTACAATGATACAAATGTACAAATAGCAATATTTTCACAAACCTTGCGGCGTCTTTGGTTCCGGTCTTGAGAAAAAACAAAAGAAACAAAACAAAACAAAAAACAAACAAACAAACAAAAACAAAAGGCAACCACACACACACACACACACGAGTATGCCATAATGCTGTTCTGGCGTAATATTATGCTGAATGATTATGCCCGTACAGTTACACTCACTTTGTCCATTATTTGATGAAATAAAATCTTGGGAAATCACTGGGCACTACACTTGAAATTCTTGATAGCCTCGGCAAAATGACGCCAGAGATAGGCCAAGCTCCTCCTCTGAATAAAAATGGTCAAGTCCCAGGCCCGCTGTCTTTATCCGTCTGCGACCAGTTTTTTTTTTTTAATTTTTTTTATCCAGATGGATAGCACTGGGTCCACTTAGTCAGAGTCACACTTCAGCCGTTGTCAAGTTCAAGAGTGAACTGTCTACAAATGTCAATGAAAAGAAATCTGAATACAACGTAATCTTTCACAGATAAAAACGGGCAGGTATCTTGTAGTTAAACGGTTACTGGTCTATAACAATATGACAGGATGTGCAGCGACCATGATGATAGTTCAAGGGTGGTGTCAGAATAGCTTGGCGCCTCCAGGCGCCAAGCTATTCGGACACCACCCTTGAACTATCATGGTCCATATATCTCCACAAGAATGAGGTAGACCTCAGAGGATTGCTCCAAAAATGTGATAATGTCCTCAGGGCTCATGGGTTATGAAATAGCCACTCATCCAGTGCGCTTCACGGCTGTGCGTGATCCATAATCGTTCAAACACGTACATGCACGTGTGTTCGTCTATGATTGTGGAACTTATCGCTGTAGAGACGTAAAGTCCAAATTCACAGATCAGCACGCATCTGCAGTCACCTTTTGGGTCTGGATTAGAAATCCACAGATGTGCAAGAACATAAAAGTCGAGTCCGGCTCAATCTGCTCGACTGGTAATGTTTTATTCAACCCAGTCGCTGCCTGGAAAAAAAAGTGAACACCGCCCAACCGCAAAGAGGTACAGATCCTCACGAGCCTCCGCAGCTGCTGGGGGCTCCAGCGGAACTACGCTTCTTGCTGAAACCACTTTGTGTCCACGCTCTTTAGGCGCCTGGGGCTCTTTGGCGTTGGATTAAGACAGATTTCAGAAACGCCGTCTATGATCACTGGCATTGAAGGGACTACGACGTCCTATCGTCAAGTAATCCTCAAAATCTCCTGCATGTTTGGCGCAGAGGGGTAGTCTCTGCCTTTCCGCAATGGGTGCAAAACCAGTCTCCGGTTGGCAACAGCCAAGATATATTATGAATCGCGTCCAGTATGGAGACACACTACCCTTGTGGAAAAGGGCCCAACTCGCATTGCCAACTCCACACTGGTTGTCTCCCTCGATTCGCTGCGCAAGCGCAGCGAATCGAGGGAGACAACCAGGGTGTGCCAGACATGGAGTACTAGTTAGACCATCTTCCTGTCCTGAAACGTTTCTTTTAATTGTCATTATCATTATTATTAGTATTATCATTACATAAACGATTCGCGATGGCTGTATTTCTATGATTTGGATGCGTGTCAATAAACCCAGCTTGTCGTTTACAAAACTCAAAAAACGCTCTGCTCTCGTTGCTTGTCCATTTAGTGAAATACATTGAGAACCACTCATGTAAACGCGTTCAAATCTTCGTGAGCTCCAGAAAGCTGACGGGGCTCATGGAGCTCAGTTGTGAAGGCAAAAGGCAAGTTTTCTGGAATTGTTCAGACACCGTCAAAATGTGGACACCAGACGACCCATCCCGCAAGAAGAATACCGGCTGCCCTGTTCAGGCAAAAGACAGAAAGTCAATTTTTGTGTGACTAGCGAAGTTTTCGTTGTAATACAAAGAAAGTCTCACTTTTCACAGAAACTGACTTACTGCCGGTGTTCTTGCAGGGAAAGGTCGTCTGGCGTCCACAAGTCGACGGTGTTTGGAAAATTCCAGAAACTATGTCCGCTCCAGTTTTGTCAGATAAGACGAGCAGCTCGACCTTGGAGGCTCTTGAGAATCCATACTTCCTGTTGACTTCATTTTCACGTCTTCCTCTTGCACATTAAGTCATCGGGCGTCTATGTTTGCGTCAAAAGATGGTGAGCGTCATAAGACGTTTGCGAGTCATAGATCCTGGGAAGCAGTAAAAGATCTTCGGCCTGACGTTGGCTGCAGTTGGCCCACGCACGGCCGTGCGCGGGTCAACTGCGGCCAACGTCGACCCGATGGTCTTATGCTAAGAGGGTACGCCACTCGCTGACATTAGTTCAATTCACATCATTATCTGGGGTAAAAATTGAATATGTATCGGCTAAGACCTCAAGACGATCAAGTCCCACGAGGTCCATAAAAATTATCCAGAAACATATCCACGCGTGTGACGTCAGACCGGCAGCATAGACTGGTGGTTGTGCATGTGGTGGTGGTGATGATGGTGGTGGTGCAGGGGGTTGGTGGACTGAGGGGCGCACAGGTAGTGAGGGGGCAGCTGCTCCGTTTTTACGATGGGCATGCTCAGGTTCTGCCTTATGTCCTCCAGCATCTTGGCGGACGACATGTTCTGGGTGTGGTGGCTGTGTGGGTGTTGGTGGTGCGCCACGTGCGGGTGGGGATGCGAGTGGGCGTGGGCGTGGGTATGGTAGTCCCGGGGGTAGTCTGTGGCCATCATGTGCTGCCCCATCCCCATGCCGCACATCTGACCCATCTGCTTCAGTGCGTCCTCGGTCAACTCTCGGCTGAAGGGATCTCTGCAACACAGGTAATACATCGGTTATTATCAGCTGGTACAGTAGGCATGAAACAAACAGCATTCACTGCGATAAACGTTGGATCCAGAGAAACCAGTCACAACAGAACATCACTTTACTGAGGACAACGCCACCAAGGAAAACCAAGCCGATATCTGCCGACACAGACCCGCAAGAACGAAGCAACCGAGCAACCAACCAAGCAACCGACCAGACAGACAAACAAACAAACAAACAAACAAACAAAAAACAAACAACAAACAAACAAACACACAAAACGAAACAAACAACAACAAAAAACAAACAAACAAACGGACCAGACAATCAACTAAACAAACAAACACACGAACGAACAAACGAACGAACGACGAACAAACGAAAGAACGAACGAACAAACGAACAAACGAACGAACAAACGAACAAATGAACGAACAAACAAACAAAACCAACCAAGCAACAACACCAAAAACACACAAACAAACCGACCAGACAACCAACTAAACAAACAAACAAACACACAAACGAACGAACGAAAAAACGAACGAACGAACGATCGAACGAACAACCCGCCCCCCCCCCCCCCCTAAAAAACCCAACAACAACAACAACAAACAAATAAGTAAACACACACTATTCCATTGTGCACAGCATAGACAGCGTAGAGCAGGTGAAGCTGGCAGTCAGCACAAACAGTACAGAAAGCTGTTCAACTTGAACTTCATCTCAAATTTCCCGAGTTAGTCTTAACTCGTTTAATGCCAGTTGACGCAGAATGTGTTTCCGCAATGTGCGTTAATTCAACACCCAAAAACTCTAGTTGTCCCAGGAACATGGATTCAAAGTGTCGTCAACAAGTGGCATAGATCCTCAAGAGCCCCCGCGTATGCGGATCTATACCTCTTGCATTTGGGATGTGTTCAAATTTTTCTCAGGAACTAACAGGTTCAGACTGAAGAAGAAGCGTTTTCGCCAGCAAAATCAGAAGGCATATTAAATAGCCTTTCCTTGCACTGCTCCTACAAGAAGCTGTCTCATGTTAGTCAATTCTAACGTACTGCAGTCATGCAAACCCCAATATTTATGTGCGGGATAATCCTCCTTGCGATTTTACTTATAACAGTAAATCGCAAACCACACCCAACCTCCGCCGTAAAAAAAATCCGCGTCTCCGTTCAACTGCAAGTCTCTAGAGATATGAACGGCGGAGGTTCGAGATAAGACAATGCTTCAGATAAAAAAATAAAAAAAAAATAATAAAAATAAAAAAGCAACTCTGCAAGAGGCATAGATCCTCATGTGCCCCCGCAGTTGCGGGGGCACATGAGGATCTATGCCTCTTGCTGACAACACTTGTTGGGAATTCCGTTTTGTGTGACAACTTTTTTTCAGGTCGCGTGAAGTTGCCGCCGCAGACTGGTTGTTGTTGCGCGAATGATTGAAGAGCACGTTTAAAGAGGCATGCAACTTGAAAATAAATTAGTCTCCAGAGAACCGAAGACGCAGATTTGCGATGCCACGTTTCGACTGATACCGGTTAGTCACTGCCGGTAAGAAATTTTACTTACGATCTCGATCGTGGCTGAATGGTTTCCTTTACAGTCTGTCTTTCTCAAGTTTCTGTATTTGTACGCTGATCTGTGATTTTGGACCTTACGGCAATGGCCCGTAGGGTCCAAAATCACAGACCAGCCCACCTTCCTTTGCCATCGTATATGATTTCCTTCTTTCTTAAATGCGCATTGCAAGAGACACAATCCGGGATTCCACAACCCACCCTCCCCCACCCCCCTTCTTCCCCCAACCCGTTTCAACAAACACAGACACAAACAAAGAAACTAACTAACTAACTAACTAACTAACTAACTAACTAACTAACTAACAAAAACAAACAAACAAACAAACTAACTAACTGACTAACTAACAAACAAACTAACTAACAAACTGCAGTTAACACTTTGTGCTGCAATACTATTTGTGGTTACCACGTAGGGCCGCGCTAACTCATTCAAAGCGCCCGCATCAATAGCTGCAGAAGTGTCGTATAGCATTGCCTCCGGCAACGCTACACGACACTTTCGCAGCTATTGATGCGGGGCGCCTTTAACGAGTCAAGTTATGTACAGTACTAAAACATCACACACAGTTCGCAGTTATCATCAGCGGTGCCTTGAAAAGTAAGAGGACCCCAGATACACGTGTTCCAAACCGGCCCTATCTTTAGAAATTGATAAGCCAGTGACAGGAATGTATGTTTCAGTCCCAACTAACAATGGGACTTTCTCCTCTCCGCACCCCGCCCACCCCAAACGCTTACCCCTCTCTTGACCCTGCCTCTATAAATCCTGGAGAATGTTATCAAAGGTACGGGTCGAACAAAAATCCTGGTCTGCGGTCTGTGAGAGGCAAAGATCCTCATGAGCCGGCATTGCCAGCCCGCAAGAGACTCACAAGGAACTACCCCTCTTTCTGTTAAGGGTTCGCATCGTGTACATCTCTGTTCTTCTGACAGTTGAAGACTTTTTCAGAGATTGGGCGGAACCGGCACTGATCTCAGTCCATCAGCAAAAAACCACAGCCACACATGAGTCCCTGCGTTCCGCCACGCGGGCTCACGAGGAACTGTGCCTCATGCTGGCAAGGATTGAACTCTCATTTGCATCTGTATTCTTCGGAACAAGCAAGTTGTCCGTATCTTGTTAGAGGTTTTGGTCTGGTTCAGAGCGAAGAACGCGGCAGAGATCTGGTTTTCCTCTGGGAAGATCATAGACTAAGCTAGGGTCAGCGAGATCAAAGCCGCGGACTGTAGTCTGCGTAGGTCTTGCCACACTGAGGCGGTAGGACGCATCACCCAGTGTGCCAAAGGTCACCGGGCCGACGTCGGCCCAGTGACATTTTGCACACTGAGGTAAGCCCATAATGTAAAATTTTGCGTGGACTGTGTTCTCCGGTCTTGCCGGCCTCCCCGATCACTACGCGTGCAAGGGGGACAGGAACAGGAACAGCTGACTCTAGTCTTGCTGCGTCCACCTATTTACCATTGGAGAATGAATTAACGAACGTTCTTGCTGTCTGCAATTGTTCAAGCTGTTTGGGTGGACCAGGAACAGAATCAAGTTCACCACACAGTCGCCGGATCGCCTCCAGAAAGGCTGAGGCGTTACGAGAAAGGCAGTGGGGTTGGGTAGACTTGAAAGGGCATGAGAGATCCACAGCGGTAAGCCAGACAATACATTGACACGATGTCGAAAGGGACTGCGATGGAACTCCGGGCGCACAGATCCCATCTTGGCCGAACTGAACCGCTGAACTGAACTAACGTTGCCGAATCTTGTACCCGTGAAACAGTTCAGTGAGGCGAGTTTGCAGCACATCATATATATATATATGCCACATATATATATATATATATATATATATATATATATATATATATATATATATATATATATATATATATATATATATATATATATATATATATATATATATATACTTAAAATGTGAAGAAAGGATCCACAAACACCACGTAGTTTAGAAGGAGTTGCACTTTTATTATAAGCACAAATTTTCGCCCTCTCAGCGATGGCTTCTTCAGGGAAATGCCCAAGTAACAGGTAACTAGGTAACAAAACATAATTTACGTGTGAGAAATGTAGTGTGTCAAAATAGATACAGAATGAAGAAGCCCTCGCTGAGAGGGCGAAAATTTGTGCTTATAATAAAAGTGTAACTCCTTCTAAACTACGTGGTGTTTGTGGATCCTCATCACATTTTAAGTATTTCACTGCTGCTTGGAACCATATAATATATATATATATATATATATATATATATATATATATATATATATATATATATATATATATATATTATTATGCGAGACAATGCTAAATGATTATGTGAATGGAAACCATAGTCTTCGCACCAGTTCAATGTGGACAGAGTCTGCTCAAACCTGTAGCCGTATTGAGCGCATTTCTGAATGGCGACTAACTAAATTAATGTATAAACTGCCTTCCGGGTTAAAAAGAAAAATTAATGGAAAAACAAAAAAAATAAACCCAGATATGTCACAACTCAAGGTCTTAAGGACCCCAGCTTTATGATTTCTTTCAGAGTGAAAGCTGTAAACTGTCGCGGCAACTTAGACTTAAAGCCATCCGGGTCAGAGGCAAGATGCGTAGATTCTCATGAACCCCTGCAGCGGCAGAGGCTAATGAGAATCTACGCAGATGTAAGGGTTTAGCCGGGGGGCGGAAAGGGGGCATAAAGGAGATCTCATATTGAGTGGTGTGACATAAGAAATCTCTCACACAAGAGTTATAAAAAGTTTCAGTGATGGCTATCGCCAACAATGGGAAGTCACGTGGGCTGGTGGCTGGCCGGAAAGAGGCTGTCGGCAGTGAAAGAGGCGCCAAGTGTCTCTCAGAGTGGCCACAAGGGCGCGCGGGTCGCGTGAAGTGCACGCGGACAAGAAGACTCGGGGAAAGGGGGTGGGGGTGGGGGCTGAAGGTGGTGGCAATCAAGGACTTGAGTGCAGACCAAATGCGCAAAAGGTCATCGGGCCTACGTCGGCCCGATGGCCTCTGCACACTGGAGAGCAGTCGTTTGACGCGCACGCGGGCCGTTTTCTTTTCGATGCTAAGATTGATACATGTAGAAGACGTACGTATAGTGGTTGCACTGTAGAATAATTTCAAGATTTGTGGAGTTTTACGCTCGTATGCATTGTAGGCTTTATGCCGCGTATCCAGATGCGTGCACGTCGGTTTTTACCCCTTCACTGCCTGAAAATGCGAACACCACCCAACTGCGAGAGGTAAAGAACCTCATGAGCCCCAGCACTGAGATGCGGGGGCTCATGAGATTCTTTAGCCTCTCGCATATCCATGTTCCTGGAATTGACTGTGGGATTATTCGGTGTTGGGTTCGCGGCCCTGCTTTCAAATTTAGATGTGATTTTGAGACCGCTAGCAGTGACCCGTTAATGTGGGGTGGGGTGGGCTGTTTAAATGTGTATTGACCATACGTGTGCTTGTCTGTAAGTTTGCGCATTGCAGTCTACGGATCAATGATGTCGCGCCTGTTTAACCCCACGGCCAATTTTTTTTTAAAGGTGTCACCTAACGACTATGTACCAGCTGCGGGAGATGGATCGACCATGACAATTCGAGGGTAGTGCATGATTAGCTTGGCGCCATCAGGCGCCAAGCTAATCTGGCACTACTCTTGAATTGTCGTGGTCGATTAATCTCCCGCCGTACTGCGTCGGTGCTAAAATGGTTCTTAATGACATTAATTGCAATAGGAAATGTTAAATAATTTTATTACAGTTTTGCGCGCGACGTCAGTGTACGACTGTGCCACGATAACATCTAAAACTATCGTGGTGCGCAGTATATGAGGTCCCATTGGGCGGGGGTGATAAGGGGGGGGGGGAGAGAGAGAGAGAGAGAGAGAGAGAGAGAGAGAGAGAGAGAGAGAGAGAGAGAGAGAGAGAGAGAGAGAGATAGAGGCGTGTAGAGAAGGAGTTGATGACGACAGTGGTTGAAGAGACAGACTTGACGCCGGAGGAAAGAGGTTGTTGATTGGACGCCAGCATGGCGCGTGCGCCAGTCAACAACTTCCGACTTCCGACGGTGAAAGCCCAGACAGCGGCCTCGCTGAAATTTGTCGCCCTACTGTGATATCATTTTATTTGCACCAGCTCTCACTAGTTACCCACTGAAGGCTGGCTGTAGTAGTGAGGTCACGCCTACAGAACATACTCTCACAGCCTAAGAATTAACCCTTTTCCTTAACCCTTTGAATTCTGCGCCGGGACGGCACAAGGCAGTAAGTTCGGTGAAAAACAAGATTTTCACCGTGTTGACTGCTGTTAACACAGTTCTACCCCACGACCGAAATCCCCAAATTTTCAGGTTGTCCTCTGAAGGACTGTATGACAATTCTAGAGACAGATCGAGCATGATTGTTCAAGGGTGGTGCCAGAATAGCTTGGCGCCTATAGGCGCCAAGCTATTATGGCACCACCCTTGAACTATCATGCTCGATCCATACCTTGCTGTGGTGTGTCGGGGCTGAATGAGTAACTACGCGTCTTTTCGTCTCCCGAACGGTACCGTCAGTATTAGGGTTGTCAAGTCAAGTAAAAAAACAAACTTTATCCCACGAAGAGGCAATTCCAGTTTGGACGGGAGCGTATAAATATATCAAGTGAAGTAAAAAAAATAAAATTAAAAAAAAATATATAAAAAATAAATTAAAAAAATAAATAATAAATAAATACATAAATAAATAAATAAAAATGAATCAGACGGACATACCGACGCACATATACCCATGCATGCAGAATTAAGAACTATGCTAATACTGACAGCTATGCTAATACTGACAACTATACTAATACTGACAACTATGCTAATACTGACAGCTATGCTAATACTGACAACTATACTAATACTGACAACTATACTAATACAGACATCTATGCTAATATTGACAACTATACTAATACTGACAGCTATGCTAATACTGACAACTATACTAATACTGACAACTATACTAATACAGACATCTATGCTAATATTGACAACTATACTAATACTGACAGCTATGCTAATACTGACAACTATACTAATACTGACAACTATACTAATACTGACATCTATGCTAATATTGACAACTATGCTAATATTGACAACCATACTAATAATGACATCTATGCTAATGCTGACAACTATGCTAATATTGACAACTATACTAATACTGACATCTATGCTAATACTGACAACTATGCTAATATTGACATGCACAAAGAGTTTTGCTTCATGGCAGTCTTTGATTGATACATTTTACCGATTTAACGGGGTATCAATGTTGTGTCTTGCTTCAGCTAAGACCTTTCTACCCTTCTGTTCACAATCCATGTGAGTAGGAACACGTACCAGATGTTTCCCACTGCCTTTTGGGCGTAACGGAAGGAGAAGAAGCAGAGCAGAAAAGTGTTTCATACCACGACATTCAAACTGTCTCCAACATTATTGTAAGACATACTAATAACATTGATACTGTGTAAGACATACTAATAACATTGATGACGAGATACTGTGTAAGACATACTAATAACATTGATGAGGAGATACTGTGTAAGACATACTAACAACATTGATACTGTGTAAGACATACTAACAACATTGATGAGGAGATACTGTGTAAGACATACTAATAACATTGATGAGGAGATACTGTGTAAGACATACTAATAACATTGATGAGGAGATACTGTGTAAGACATACTAATAACATTGATGAGGAGATACTGTGTAAGACATACTAACAACATTGATGAGGAGATACTGTGTAAGACATACTAATAACATTGATGAGGAGATACTGTGTAAGACATACTAATAACATTGATGAGGAGATACTGTGTAAGACATACTAATAACATTGATGAGGAGATACTGTGTAAGACATACTAATAACATTGATGAGGAGATACTGTGTAAGACATACTAACAACATTGATGAGGAGATACTGTGTAAGACATACTAACAACATTGATGAGGAGATACTGCGGTCCATTAACCCTTCTACTGCCTGGAATAAGTCGCTGTAACCCGCCATTTCACCGCAAGGCTGCTTTTCCCAAATTTTAGGGGTGTCAACCGAAGACTATGCACCAGTTGCAGGATGAGGTGGATCAACCATGATAATTCAAGGGTAGTGCCAGATTAGCTTGGCGCCTGAAGGCGCCAAACTAATCTGGCACTGCCCTTGAATTATCATGGTTGATCCATCTCCTGCTGCAGGGCTTTGGGGTTAAATGGGTTAAACCGCACAAAATCGCTAACCGTGAAAAAGGCCGACGTAAACAATAGAATTTTCAAGGAACAAAACCCGTTTCTACCAACGCAGGTTTCTCTATGAATTTGGTCTCTGCGGTTCTAGGCTATACCGTCCAACATCACAGATCAGCATTCACACGAGGAAGCATCTGGTCTAGCGTACATTAAGGATTCTAACTCTGTGCCACCGTCACGGGAAAAAAAATCGCTTGAGAAACCCAGAATGAAGCCGATTTGGTATCGAGATAGTGCAACTCGATCTCACCGAATTATTTTAGTCGCCTAATTTTGGCGCGCTGAGGAGTTGTCGAGATTATGTAGAGGTTCACATTTCACACATACACCGGACATGCGTCCTTAAGCCTGGCGCCAACAGTCACCAAAATACACTGAACTAGCCTACACAGTCGGCACTTAAGGTGTTTAAAAATGCAACACGCTAGTCAAGGTTCTTGGTTTTTCCTTCGACAGTATACGTCAGTTAGAGGCAACTGCAATCGGCACAGATCTTCATGGATCCCTGCAGATTTGGGCTCATATGGATCTATACCTCTTGCTGGAAACCATGGGGATATGTTTCTCTTGCTGCAGAGTCTGGTCAAGGTTCTTATGGTTTCCTTCACCAATCCTCAGTTGGGCCATCACAGACTCCAACGCACCCCTGAACCAGCCGCAAGAGGCATAGATCCTCATGAGCCCCAGAGACTGCGGGTGCACATGAGCATCTATGTCTCTTGCTGACACCAATTTGTATCCATGTTCTCTGGACATTGTGGTTGTTGGCTGATGAATGGACACAGATTTCAGGAACAGACTATGCGTTCATTGGCAGGAGAGTGGTTAAGGTCTACGGCAGCGGAGTGATAATAGCCGGAGGGGGGGGGGGGGGGTTACAGCAGCTGCCTATGGAGTACGACCTGACCACTGATCAATTCATTGCAATGCAACTGTGCCACTTTGATTTACAAGGACATTTCAACGGACATGCTATACGAGAAAGCCCCTCTTGCCGGCGGGAGATCGGTCGCATTTTGTTCCTGCATTTCCACTCTTGGACCGAGGGAGCCTGCAAGTGTCCACATACGTAACAACTGATTGGATGAACAGATATTTCCCTTGGCAATCACATTGTGTGATGCCATTTAAACAGAGCAAGACAAAACGAAAAACAGCGCCACCATGCAGAAACAATACACGCACAGAGAGAGAGAGAGACAGAGAGAGAGAGAGAGAGAGAGAGAGAGAGAGAGAGAGAGAGAGAGAGAGAGAGAGAGAGAGAGAGAGAGAGAGAGAGAGAGATGATGATGATGATGATGATGATGAAACTTTATTTATCAACGGTAAAAAGTTTTGACAGAAACAAATCGTCATTTTACAAACTTGCCGTTGCTAACATCTACAAGATAAAATAGATTAAAAGATAATAATATAATAAAGAATTATATTTACACATATTATTTCATGCAACAATAAATTTTTTTTAAAAAATGACACAAAATAATAACACTTAACATTCATCTTATACCACACGCACACACACACACACACACACACACACACACACACACACACACACACACACACATACACACACACACACACACACACACACACCAACAATATAGATAAATGCATAATTATATTACATAAAGCATTAACCATCAGGGTTTGTTTAAATGCCCAGTGTTGTTATGTTTGGCTCATCAGGTAATCGAAAAGTTTCGTTTTAAAGATTCCAAGTGAGGCTATAGTCTTCAAATGTGCAGGAATAGTGTTCCATACAAACGGTCCAGAAAAGGATAAACTAGTTTTAAAGAGGTCAATTCTAGGCAGAGGTAGGGGTAAAGTATTGTTCCTTGAGGACCGTTCGCGTTCTTGCTGTGGCACAAATTTGGTGGTTAGATACTGCGGTGTCATGTTATTTAATATCTTGTGCATGAGGATGCATTTGTTGAAACTAAGTTGTTGACGCAGGCCGAGAATGTTTAGATGTCTAAATTTGTCTGTGGTAGGAATGGGCCGCGTATCTATCATTTTGACAGCTCTTTTATATATAGAGTTTAACCTGTTCATGTGAACATCACTACAACCGTCCCACACTGTGGAAACATAATCAACGTGAGACTTGATATGGGCATGAAAAAACAGTTTACGAGTATGTGTATCCGTTACTTGTCTAAGCTGGGACAACAGGAAAGTGTTTTTAGCAATGGTTTTACAGACTGTATTTATATGCGTCTCCCAACATAATTGTTCGTCAACGTGTATTCCCAAGAATTTACGCTCTGTGACTTGTTCTATCGGTTTAGCGTTCAGTTGTAAATGTAACGGCTGTGGTCGGCGTTGGTGTTTTTGTCGTGTAGTGATTAAAATACTCTTTGTTTTTCCTGGATGAAGGACCATATGATTCTCTCTACACCAGTCGGAAACCTCGCTGAGACTACTTTGTAAGCTAATGGTAATGTCAGCTGTTTTTTTACCTGAAACATGGAGGCTCGTATCGTCCGCAAACAGGTTGCAATTAACATCAGTGTTAGTAATATGCAAAGGCAAATCATTAATGAATATTATAAATAGAAGAGGTCCCAAGATCGACCCCTGGGGGACACCGTAGTTAACTTGTCCTTGTTTAGAGTATTTTCCATGAGTATATACCTTTTGTTTTCTGTCTTTTAGGTATGATCTAAAAAATGCTATGGCAGTTTCACTTATATGGTATGCTGCTAGCTTCTTTAAGAGAATGTCATGGTCGACAAGATCAAATGCTTTTTGTAGGTCTAAGAAAACAGCTCCAGACATCAGGTTTTTATTTATTGATTCCAGCCAGCTGTCTACAATGTGTGCCAGTGCTGACTGACATGAGTGTTTCGGTCTAAAGCCGGACTGATGAATATTTATGAAATTGCCCTTTTCTAGAAAATCGAGGAGGTGTTTTTGTATGTGTTTTTCAAGGGGCTTTGACAGGGCCGACAAAAGTGAGATAGGACGGTAGTTATTGACATCTTCAAGATCTTTTGATTTAGGGATTGGAATTACCTTGGCCTCTTTGAAAATAGTTGGAAACGTGCTGTGTTTTATACAGAGGTTAAAGATATAAGTGAGTGCCTCTACCGTATATGGTAGTGATATTTTCAGAATTTTGTTGTCTATACCATCCATCCCGGTGGACATTTTGTTCGGCATGCTAGAGATGAATTTGCCGACTTCAGCGACGGTAATATCAGGAATGATGAATGTCTGCAGCATATTTTTGGCCTCACAGTATTTTTCCAGTACACTAGGAACTTGGTACTCTGTGTTACTACTTGCAGCTGACTGAGCAAGTGTTTCAGCTGTCGATAGGAAGTGCTTATTTAATATATCAGCTGACAAATGGGATGGTATTTCAGGGGCTGATTTACCCTTTGTTATAACGTTCAGGGCTTTCCACACCGATGCTGTATCTTTTTTGTCCCTAATCATTTCCTGGAAGAACAGTTTTTTTGACGCTCTCACTAAGAGAGAGAGAGAGAGAGAGAGAGAGAGAGAGAGAGAGAGAGAGAGAGAGAGAGAGAGAGAGAGAGAGAGAGAGAGAGAGAGAGAGAGAGAGAGAGAGAGAGAGACAGACAGACAGACAGACAGACAGACAGAGAAAGACAGAGCCGAGACAGACTGTGAGACAGAGCGACACATCCCTAGTGCGCAGAGGTCATCGGGCCGACGTCGGCCTGATGGCCTTTTGCGCATTTGGTTTGTCGTTTTGTTTTGAATCAGTCACTGACGCGATGATGATGATGATGATGATGATGATGATGATGATGATGATGAAACTTAATTAATTAAGTAAATTTAGGTTTATACAAATCTGAGAGAGGGACTGAGAGAGGTGAAACATTTTTGTTCAGGGGAATAATCCAGTAATCAAGTTACAATGCCATGAGGCCGAAGACGGCCGGCATCGTGACGATGAAGTTTGTGCACTAGGAAAACAATCGGTGCGAAGACCTTATTTCAGTCAAGATTGTCTTTGCCTGCACGCTACAAAACACAAAAAGATAGGGTGGGACATTTCCCCCTGGAGACGATCCCGTTCGGCGGAACCACGCGTCTTTTACCACGAATTATATCGTCAGTAGGCCTAACAGTCAAGGGATTGAATTACCGGTATCCACCTATGTCAGTGCATTCTGTTTACTTTAGTTTAGTTTAGTTTAGTTTAGTTTAGTTTAGTTCAGTTTAGTTTAGTTTAGTTTATTATCTTATCTATTTATTTTGTTTATTTACAGTTATTTTATTTATTTTATTTCATTTTATTATATTATCTATTTATTTTGTTTATTTACATTGATTTGATTTCATTCCGTTTCTTTTTTTTTAAAAAATATTTATTTATTTTATTTTTTCATATTTTTTATATTTAATTTAATTTCATTTTTGTTTTATTCTACAACGTTAAAATCAACCACTGTTTATCATTCAACCCATTTACCCCATTTCAACTATGTACCAGTTGCTCGAGACAGAAGGACCATGATAATTAATGGGTAGTGCCAGATTAGCATGGTGCCATCGGCGCCAAGCTAATCTGGCACTACCCTTGAATTATCATGTTCAATCCATCTCCTACTGTAGTACGTTGGGTTAAATTTATAGCAAGAATACAATAGAGTTATTCGTGATGTTTCAGTTTAAAAGACGGTGGCTGTCCTTGCCTAGTAGAAATTAGATCTAAATTGATGCTGTTAGCTACGTCACTACTAAAAGACCTTTATAATTACATGATTCGAGTGAAATGACTTTAACGTGTTACACACGTTACCCGGCGGTCACCACTATTTTCAATGACGTCATTGGCGTAAGAGGAGTTGATGACGTCTTGTGGGTCAGGTGACGCTGTCACGAACAGTTTCATCATAATCATAGTAAATTGAGCAAATAAGCATGCGTGAATGCTTTGCCCTGTTTCTATGTTGGCACAATGAAGCGCACGCATCATTTAGTTCTCCATTGATTACGATTACAAACATCGTTCGTGACAGTGTCAACTGACCGTGATGACATCACAGCATAACTAAACTCAACAGTGACGCGGCTGTAAGTTAGTATTCACATAACCATGCGTCCAGACAGTAATTACGCCGAGGCCGCATTTTGGAGGTGTCACCTAACGACTATGTATCGTTTCAGGACTGAGATGGATCGAACATGATAATTCAAGGGTAGTGCCGGATTAGTTTGGCGCCATAAGGCGCCAAACTAATCCGGCACTACCCTTGAATTATCATGGTCGATCTATCTCCTGGTGTAGTCTGTTGGGGCTAAATGCCGGGGTGCATCAGAACTTAACTGACTCGGTATCCCCGTCTACGTCAAGTATATAGTTGAGCCTTTCCTGACTAAAGGTAGTTTGGGTCATAGGCATTGTGCTCTGCATGATGTTCATTACACTATTCATGCTAACCTTTCACTGGCGGTCTGCCTGCGTGATAAGTCTACTGTGTCATCTGTTATTCCAGTGGTGATCTGGAACTGCAGGGGTTACATGTGACTGCAGTGATAATCTGCCTCTTCACAGGCTTGCAACAGGTGACAGAAAGTTGTACACGGGTAGAGATTGATAGCATGCTTCCCTTAATAATAATAATAATAATAATAATAATAATAATAATAATAATAATAATAATAATAATAATAATAGCAATGAGGATACAATAGCTCTAAGCGGTGATACAAAAAGAAACTAACCGCTCTCTCTCTCTCTCTCTCTCTCTCTCTCTCTCTCTCTCTCTCTCTCTCTCTCACACACACACACACACACACACACACACACACACACTTACACACACACACACACACACACACACACACCGTGACACACAGACAGAGAGAGAGAGAGAGAGAGAGAGAGAGAGAGAGAGAGAGAGAGAGAGAGAGAGAGAGAGAGAGAGAGACAGAGAGACGGAGACAGAGAGAGAGAGACAGAGACAGAGAGAGAGACAGTGAGAGACAGACAGACAGAGTGACTGACAGACTGACAGAGACAAACAGACAGACAGAGATAGACAGAGACAGATTCAAGCGCACACACGCACACACACACACACACACACACACACACACACAAGCACACAAACACTCACACACACACACACACACACACACACACACACACACACACACACACACACACACACACACACACGTGAGGATTATGACGTGAAAGGTGTTAGTGAAATGTATTAGTGACGTCATAGTCGACACTTCTTTCCTAGGGTTATTTCAGCCTTGTCTGCTAATTGTTAACAACAGACGTTCCTGATATTTAAATTGTATCCATCGACAAAACTGCAGTCTCCTTATAGTCCAAATAATTTCAACCGTTGACACTGGAAGAGAAAAGGTATTATACAGATGGCCTTCAACTCGTGTTCGGATTTCCCGTTGGCTTGAAATTAAAAAAAAAAAAAAAACCCCGATTGAATCTGTATACGGAAGTCAATCGTCTTCAAGCACTGTACTTTTATTCGGACAATCAGAAATAAGTGCTCTTTGGTCAATTAGACATTCATTCTCGTTCTCGCTCCTTCTCGTATTCTGTTGATCAGTGGTTTTGAACGTTAACCGCTTTACAGACGTGACACGACGTACAAGAACCATCTGCAAGAGGCATAGACCCTCCATGTGCCCCCGCTGTCGCGGGAGCTCATGAGGATCTTTGCCTCTTGCCGGCTCAACTAACTTCTACCACCCTCACGCAGAACGGCCGCTTTCAGTCTGCGGTGGTTTAAGGTATTTGATTCTTGGTGACTAGATGTCAAGGCTTTAATGAGAAACATATTGTACTTAAAATCGTGTTTAAGTGCTTGTGCGTTAAAGCGATGGAGAGAGAGATGATGATGATGATGATGATGGTGAAACGTTTTATTGACAGGATAAAGTTTTAGGCGAAACGCCTCTCTTACAATCTGTCCTGTTAGAAAAGAAACATTAATAGCAAAGAGTAAGAAAAACACAATAAATCGAAACATGAGAGAGAGAGAGAGAGAGAGAGAGAGAGAGAGAGGGAGGGAGAGAGAGAGAGGGAGGGAGAGAGAGAGAGAGAGAGAGAGAGAGAGAGAGAGAGAGAGAGAGAGAGAGAGAGAGAGAGAGAGAGAGAGAGAGAGTTCTGCTATGCTATTGCCTCCTACGTGGGAGTATTCGTCGCCGGCAGTCTTGCAACTTTTGAAAAGTCGATTACAGATCACACGGTGAGTAAAAGCTGTGAATTCACAACTCCAACCGTTACCTTCATCAAAGCACCATAATGACTTTGCATCCTGCTCAGATCGGCTTAAATTTTCCGCAACAGCTGAGGATCGTGCTACTAGAAAGATCTGCAAAACGTAAAACTTTCAAGCACTGAAACGGGGCCAATGGTTTTGGTGTTATGGCACAACTATCATAACGTGTTGATCATACCCCGGCCGCCGCAAGTTACTTTTTAACTTTGCCTTTTTTGGGGGGTCATCATTGTCGTGTTTCCATACAAATAATGCACCATGTCAAAAACGTGCAACGCAGTTAGATGCACTGTCATATACAGTATTACATGATATATTACAGCACAACCTGCCCTGTGCGACCACCCTTAGGAGAGGTCACCTGTCACTAAAGACGCTTTGAGTCTTTTTGAGCTGACCATCAATGGTAACAAACCAAGATGAAAGAACAACGCGCGCATGCTTAGCTCCCTGGGACCAGTTGCAGGGCAGAGCCTAGTCCTGAGCAAGCCACTAAGCACCTTGCTTTTAGTTGCTTGCACAGGACTAAGCTCAATAGCTCATAGACCTGACCCGCACTAGCCCCTTGACTCTAACTAAAGGCGCTGTTCTTTAATGAGCTGTTTAATAACATCCGCCGTCGCCACCCCGGGTAAAGATGGAACACAGAGCGACTCTGGCCGGAACCCGAGACGGCAACCTTTGTCCCATTGTTAGCCACGGACCTCATCACTTGTGGGCAGTCTTCCACAGAAATCCTTTCATCTGCAAGAGGTGTAGATCTTCACGAGCCCCCGCAATTGCGGGGGCTCGTGAAGATCTGCACTACTTGCTGAGTGTTGGGTGGGTGGTGTTCAAATTGTATCGGCAGTTAACAGTCACAGAGTTATAATGATATGTTTCTTTGGACCACACGTATCATCACTGTTTCCTATGAAGATCAGTATATACCTCATGCTGGCAAAGGGAACAATCACAGGTCTAAAATCGTGATATTTTCCCTCGACTGTGTCTCAATAAGGGGGCGCATGAAGATCTGTGTCATCTATTTAGCAGATTTAAAAGTCACAGGAAAAAAGGAAAAAAGTCACAAAAGGTTTCTTCGACTGGGACTACGTTTTTTACTGACAAGATACGCAGCAGTTTCAGTATCATGCTGATCTATCTCTATGCCTCTTGCTGACCAAGTTTAAAAGTCACAGCGCTAAAATCACGCCACTTCCCCTTCGACTATATCTCCTTGTGAGTAGTAGATAAAAACCTCATACTTGCATCCTGTTTAGTGTCTCTAATTCGTCTGTCTCAGAGCTGCGCGGCAGGGAATCTAGTAGCAAACAGGACTGAGTATAATTACAAGCAAGACGCAAAGACTCTCAGGTCCACAACGGCTGCAGGGTTTCATGCGAGTGTACGAGTCTCGCGGATTGAAGAAACTACCTGAAGAAACGATAATCCGAGCGAAGCACCTGGATATCTCCTGCGCCGGAGGTCATCTGGAGTTTCAGCAGTGCATTGTCTATCGGAAATGAGATGCGCTTGCGGTAAATTGACAATTACAGGCAGCCAAAGTTAACTTCCGAACGCAAAGGTGACAGAAGACACTCATTATAAATAAACCATCAATCGTCCCCTTCCGTCTGCAAGAGGCATAGATCCTCATCAGCCCATGCGACGCAGGGACTTATGGGGATCTATGCCCCTTGCTGGAAGATACATGCCCTACTTGCATCTTTGGATGGAGGGACTATTGCGGGTTTATCACTGATACAAGTGTCTATTTACGCCATAACTCACTGTTTAGACCCAAAGGTGGGAGCTGGAAGTGTTATGGTTTTCACGCCTCATGCGGCCACCGCGGAGGTGATTTTAAAGCTGACTGCAGGGGACTGCAGGAGAGCACAATGGCTGAGAAGTAAACTACAGCTTTACAGAAAAGATCCAGCATATAAATTATGATATTATTTTTGCTCTTTGTAAACGGTACGTGTAGTCAATCGGCCGTCTGATAGGAGTGAGCGGAAACTGACCTTTCCTGGCACCACACAGGGAACTATCATGGTTCTATTATCTCCTAAACTGTAATGTAGTATTGGGTGGACAAATCTGGGAATCAATTACCCAAGAATCAAAGTGTTAACCGGCCCTAAACTGCCAGTGTACGCAGATTGTGTTTGTGAAATCCTTGAAACGGAAACGTCAGAGATATCTAGCAGTCAAAAAAACATGGAGCGAAAGTGGTTTAGGCAAGAGGCATAAATCCTCATGAGCCCCACGCAACTGCGGGTGCTCATGAGAATCTATATCTCTTGCACTTGGGTGGTGTTAACATTTTCTCGACAGGAAACGGGTTAAACACAGACAGGCAGAAAATGTTGACAATCACAGTCCATTATGATCTCAGCACAACCGAGAATTGCCGCATCCGGATACGCGGCTTTATGCGGCACGTCTCGATTGTGTTAAAGAGTGTTCACAGCAAATGTTTCATTCTAAATGATCAGGTACGAGTACAAGCAGCTGATTCAACTTCTCGTGGATTTTAGCAGGGGTAGACAGACTCATGTACAGTGTCTAGTTCTTCTGTTCAATGTCAAAGTTTTCTTTTGCCACTGGTGAACAGATGAAACAAGATGAGGATTTCATCCCAAAGTCTACCGCCTGGAGCTCACATGCGTTTATCTTTTAGGAACATTCAGAGTTGTTCATATTTTTAAGCTTATTATGCTGATCCATTCCCTCCTCTCTAAGCGAACCTCTGATCAACACTCACGTCGGCGCACACAAATAAAGACGGACACACGGCGCTTCCCGCCATTAGTACGCTCTGTGAGCTCGTGTAGCGACAGGAATCCATCTCCTTTTACTCTAACCCACCCTCTGATTCACACACACTGGCACACAAAAATAAAGACGGACACACTCACACGGCACAGCGATTCCCGCCATTTGTAAGTACTGTGGTCTGGCGAAGCATAACTATTCTGAAGAAGCCGAAGGATAGCACGAGCAGCGAAATGACGTCACTTCAAGCCGCTTCACGTCATGGCATCATTAGACCCACGACGCCGTGTTCATAGTGACGACTCGATGTTATACGTCACTCAACGCAGTACTAACATTGGACTTATCAGAGGATCAACTTTGCAATTTTTTTGCTGATTTTCTAGGACTTACAGGTCACAAGCTGACCTAATCCTACCCTAAGGCCGGGACAAACAGCAGGCTTATGCAAACACTGTTTATGAAAAATCATGCGGGTATTAATGAGAAGATAGTTTTTTTCGTAAAAGAAAAATTACAGTTATGTTAGCTGTTTTACAAATGAATCCTAAAAAGTGGGGCATCCTCACACACACGCACACACACACACACACACACACACACACACACACACACACACACACACACACACACACACACACACACACACGCACACACACCATATTTTTTGTCTACCGTATTTAAAATATACGGTAGACTTTGAAATGGGGCTGGTCGGAGCGCATTACGGAGCATGCACATGACGTTTTTTTGGCGTGCGGCGCAGATATTCTGGCAAAGAAGTACTTACTTACTTACGCCTGTCACCCCTACCCGGGTATAGGCCGTCGACGAGAGACCTCCAGCAACTTCTTTCCTGTGCTTCTCCTTCGATTCTACTCCAGGTGGTTCCCAGTCTCTTGATGTCTGCTTGGAGGTCTCGACGCCAGGAGTTTCTCGGCCTACCTCTTTTCCTCTTTCCCTGGGGGTTCCATGACAATGCCTGCCTAGTGATACTGGAAGCTGGCTTTCTCAGACTGTGACCGATCCATCCCCATCTTCTTCGCCCAATTTCATTCTCTGCTGTTATCTGCTCTGTTCTCTCCCAGAGTCTGACGTTGCTGATCTTCTCTGGCCAGTGGATTTTCAAAATTCTTCTAAGGCAACTGTTCATGAAGGTCTGTACTCTGTTGACTGTGGTTTTTGTCAATCTCCATGTCTCTGCTCCATATAGGAGAACTGCTTTTACATTGGAGTTGAAAATCCGGACTTTGGTGTGTTGTGACAGCTCTCTGGAACTCCACACTTTTTTCAACTGGAGAAAGGCTGCTCTGGCTTTACCGATTCGTGCTCTGACATCTGCATCAGTGCCGCCTTTTTTGTCTATGATGCTCCCGAGATAGGTGAAGGACTCCACCTCCTCCAACGGGGTGCCAGCAAGCAAGACTGGTTCTTCCCTGGTTGCGTTCAGCCTCATTGTCTTTGTTTTCTGTTTGTGAATGGTGAGGCCCACTTGGGACGAGATGTCAGCAAGCCTCGTGGTCTTGTCCTGCATTTGTTGATGAGTGTGGGACAGTAATGCCAAGTCGTCTGCAAAATCGAGGTCGTCAAGCTGTGTCCACAGTGTCCACTGTATTCCACTTCGTCTGTGCTCTGTGGTCATCTTCATGACCCATGGCAAAGAAGTAACAAGATAAAAATGACGTCACGTCTAGCTACGCAAACCTTGCTAGCGTGTGTGTGTGTGTGTGTGTGTGTGTGTGTGTGTGTGTGTGTGTGTGTGTGTGTGTGTGTGTGTGTGTGTGTGTGTGTGTGTGTGTGTGTGTGTGTGTGTGACAGCGACTAGAGCCCGCGTTTGAGGACGGTTGAGCTTGAATTTTTAGGATATTGTCCCTAAAGGAATTATCTCGGGACTTTTAAAAAAACCTTTTGATTAAGATGCTCACTGGCGAGAAAATGGCCGTTTCACAAAAAAACCGGTTGATCCACGATGGAGTCCGTAATTTTTCTTATTTTAAAAGATATTTTGCGTGTGGCTAGATAAAAGTGACATATTGAATGAGTTCGTTAACCAGCATTGTACATCTAGAACTTTTTGAGTGATAATTAGATATTTTTTGGAAAAAAAATATATGTTCACGTTTTTGGGATTAATTTCACGCATTATATGGGTTAATCTTAAAACAATTTAAACTTTTTTTAACGAACAAAACTCCACAATCTTCTCATTAGTAATCGCATGATTTTTCGTATACGGTATTTACATAAGCCTACAGTTTGTCTCGGCTGTCGGGTACGATTAGGTCAATTGTGACCTGTATGCCCTAGGTGTGAAAATCAGACAGTTTTCTGCACCACTTTTCCGGAGTTTTTACAGTTTGTCGGGTACGATTAGGTCATTTGTGACCTGTATGCCCTAGGTGTGAAAATCAGACAATGTTCTGCACCATTTTTTAGGAGTCATTTGTAAAACAGCTAACATAACTTTATTTTTTCTTTTACGGAAAAAAATATCTTCTCATTAATACCCGCATGATTTTTCATAAACAGTGTTTGCATAAACTTGCTGTTTGTCCCGGCCTTGGGGTAGGATTAGGTCAAATTGTGACCTGTAAGCCCACAGGCGTGAAAATCAGCAAGAAATTGCAAAGTTGATTCTCTAATACGTCAACTGTTAGTACTGCGATGAGTGACGTATAACGTCGAGTCACAATGAACACGGCGTCGTGGAAGTAATGCTGCTCGTGCTATTATTCTTCTTCAGAATAGCTATGCTACACCAGACCACTGAGAATACGAATGGCGGGAATCGCCGAGTGTCCGTCTTTATTTCTGTGTGCCAGTGTGTGTGGATCAGAGGGTGGGTTATAGTAGAAGGAGATGGATTCCTGTCGCTACACGAGCCCACAGAGCGTCTAATGACGGGAAGCGTCGTGTGTCCGTCTTTATTTGTGTGCGCCGACGTGTGTGTTGATCAGGGTTTGGCTTAGAGAGGAGGGAAATGGATCAGCATAATAAGCCTTAAAAATAGGACAACCCTGAATGCTTCTAAAAGATAAACGGATCTGAACTCCAAACAATACGGTAGACTTTAGGATGAAATCCTCATCTTGTTAAATACGGTGGACAAAAACCAGAGAAATGCGTTTTATCGGTGTGCATTATATTATATTATGTTATGTTATGTTATGTTATGTTATGTTATGTTATGTTATATTATATTATATTATATTATATTATATTATATTATATTATATTATATTATATTATATTATATTATATTTTGTTTCATTCCTACGTCACATGACCAATCTCTTTAACGCAAAACGTACCATGTATGTCTGGTGTGATCTAGGTCAGAAGATTTCAGCTTGATTTCTATTACGAAAATAGTAGAGGACTGACAACAAATACGTACTGGTAGCACGAGTTTGCTGCACAGACCCCTGTTTGCCTTCGGGAGGTCAAAGTAACCATTATAACCCTTCGGTCTTCGGGGTACAACAATTCCTTTGATCTCCCCAGCTACTAATATAATATATACACCGATAAAACGCATTTCTTAGGTCCAGACTGTGGATTTTAGCAAGCATACGCAGTCGTTACTTGAAATTATGGAAGATCTAATAACGAAAATCCCTCCTCCCATGAAAAAAATTCAAATTTAGCAATTAACACTCAAACAAATGCTGCTCAGTGTTGCTCTAAATCTTTATTATCAATTATGTTATTCTCATTTAACACCTGAGTGACTCTCACCCTAAGAACAACATCAATACACAATGCGTCAACGCATCAGACAAAACCCCACTGGACGGGAACAAAATCACAAAGCTGATATCCGGGAGAAGCGCTAACCGATTCGGGTGTAACTCGATATGTACACATGCTGCTGAAGTCATTTTTGTCAAGGCGAACCCCGGAGCCTTTGGCTTGCTGGCCGGAGCATTTTGTGTTTCGTGATTCTATTCAGTCATGACTGACTGGGGCATTTCGTGGTTTCGTAATTACTTGCTGGCCAGCAAGCCAAAGGATCCCTCTCCCGCAAATTAATTTAAAATAAATAAATACAGAAAAAAAATGAAAAAAGCAGAAGAAACAATGCCCAGTCGGTAAGCCAAAGGAATCACGCAGCCAAAATACGCTCCTTCAACAAGCCAATGGATGCGCAGCAAGAAAGGAGCGCGCGTGCGTACGCGGCCGTCCGAGGAGACGATTGGCTGTTTGCCTAGACCGGAAATTACACGTCACACGTGGTTTTGTGCTCGGTAATAGAGTCATTTGCCCTTGCTTACAGTCTACTCTGTCATTTTGCCCGTGTCGCCGTAATCGGCCCGCGCACGGCTGTGCCGTGCGCGGGTTGATTACGGCTGACATCGGCCCGAGGACCCCTTGCTTACCGAGGATACTTTTTTACTGATGCTGTCAACGCCAGAACTGAGTGACCAGCCCGGAGAGTTACTTTCAGACATTGACGTGGCTTCATGTTATAATAGGCTTGAAAGGTTATAGTACCACAGCGCGTCACGTTTCAATCGGTTCCAGTTCAGATAAATTGCTTTGAGGTTTCTCACATACAAAACAGTTAACTCATTCAGCCCGACGGCCGTATTTCCCAAATTTTGGAGGCGCCATCTAATGACTATGCACCAGTTGTAGGAGATGGATCGACCATGATAATTCAAGGGCAGTGCTAGATTAGTTTGTGCCGACAGGCGCCAAACTAATCTGGCACTGCCCTTGAATTATCATGGTCGACCCATCTCCTGCTGTAGTGCGTCAGGGCTGAATAGGTTAACAATGAGACCAAACACAAAAGACGACGCTGATCCGGCAAAAAAGCGAAGCTGATCCGGGAAGGGCACGATCAATCTGTCTTCTCCCAGCCACCAAGCTAACCCGGCCTAACCCTGACTCTAACCCGGCCCTTGAGCTTGAACAATCAATCTCTTAAAATCACCTTAGCGGTAGACAAAATACATTAAGCCCTGAACTTGATTTTTAACGAGTTTCTTAAAAGGCGCCATGCTACCTAAACGTTTAACGCGTTTCTTAAAAAGCGCCATGCTAATCCGGCTGAGCAGACTGCCATGTTGTCTTTTCAAAGCGTGATTTTTCTATCATTCGCCCGAGAACGCTACTATATATTAAGAATGGCCGCAAAAGATTATCGAGAAGGGTGTGTGTGTGGGGGGGGGGGGGGGGGAGCCCCAAAAACCCCGCCAAAAACCTGTCTTTATGTGAATAGTTCGTATAATGACAACTTTACATGCAACCACAGCGCCACACCTGTAATCAGTGTATACAGCAGACACTCGAGCCACCAGGAATTAAAGAACTCCGCTCCGCCATAGCATTATCTCGATGAGGATGAAGGGCTTCACATAATTACAACAAACTCCACCGCATAACCGGCAATTTCTGCCACGCGTAATGTTTTACGCAAAGACACAGTCGTCTTCTTTTTGTATCTTTCTGCTTTCGTTCTTCTCCGTCTTCTTTTGCTCTACATTGTTTCGTTTGGCAGCAGTAGAACCTGTTTTGTCAACCACATTTCATTTTTGTAAGAAAAAAGTGGCTCTAGAGAAGTGAAAAGTAATTAAATACGCCCATTTAGGTGGCTGTCTCTAATGACAGGTAATCCCTCATCTTTGGTCAGAATAGATTCTGCTGTAAACGGTGGACAAATCAATAATCAATTTGTCTTACACGCTGAATGTTGAATAAGTAATAGGACAACAAACAGATGCCAGCGCAAGACTGTGGCGGACTACTTCATTGCAGTGCACTACAGCGATGTTTATGAGACGTAGGACAGAAAATTAAATTATACGGAAAGGTAAGTAAGTAAATTCAGACGCAGTTCGTGACTGTCAATATATCTATGATCCTACAGGAGCTGTAATATAATGACAATCACGAATTGTGTCTGAATTTACAGGATCATTTATTAAACAGGAAATCGTTAATCCCCCTTCCCTGAATAACACAAAGACAATTACCCCCCAAAATGCAAGTGGCATAGATCCTCATGAGCCCCCGCAGATGCGGGGGCTCATGAGGATCTATGCCTCTTGCTGAAACCAAGTTGTATCCATGTTACTTGGACGGCTGCTGGGGCTTTTGAATTAACCATTTCAGGCACAAGACCTGCGACCCCTGGCAGTGAAAGGGTTGACCATTCGACGCGTCCTTTGCAATGTCCGAAAGTCAGTTAGAGGATTTTTTATTACTGGTGGGATGGTCTGTGATTTTGGACCTTACGACTTTCGCCGTAATGGTCCAAAATCACAGACTAGTCCAGCCACGCATTTCCAACACATGTGCAGACCGAGACTAGTGATAACGAGCCCCCCTCCCCCCCCCCCCCCACCCCCCAAAAAACAAAAAACAAACAAACTCAAAGTCAGCTTCGTGGTAATGTAACATACTCCATCAAAACCCGTCCGCGTCCCTCTGATCTGAAACCCCCTCCAATGATAGAACTGGCGGCCGTTTGGGCAAAATGATGGATCATTGGAACTGGGGACAGCTGTAAGAGTGAGCTTAGTCCTGCGCCTGCCACTAAGCAAGTTGCTCCGCTACAGCGGAGCACCTTGCATAGTGGCTGGCGCAGGACTAAGCGCACTCATGCAACTGGACCCTGGAGTTGTGTGAGCTACTCCGGCTGATGCAGTGAGGTCATCCACTTACAGACCATAAATACAGCTGAGCACCTTGCTTAGTAACTGGCGCAGGACTAAGCTCACTCTTACAGCTGTCCCCAGTTCCAATGATCACTCGTGCAACTGACCCTACAAGCCTCTTGTTTCTAACTGACTAAGCTCACTCGTGCAACTGACCCTACAAGCCTCTTGCTTCTAACTGACTAAGCTCACTCGTGCAACTGACCCTACAAGCCTCTTGTTTCTAACTGACTAAGCTCACTCGTGCAACTGACCCTACAAGCCTCTTGTTTCTAACTGACTAAGCTCACTCGTGCAACTGACCCTACAAGCCTCTTGTTTCTAACTGACTAAGCTCACTCGTGCAACTGACCCTACAAGCCTCTTGTTTCTGACTAAGCTCACTCGTGCAACTGACCCTACAAGCCTCTTGTTTCTAACTGACTAAGCTCACTCGTGCAACTGACCCTACAAGCCTCTTGTTTCTAACTGACTAAGCTCACTCGTGCAACTGACCCTACAAGCCTCTTGTTTCTAACTGACTAAGCTCACTCGTGCAACTGACCCTATAAGCCTCTTGTTTCTAACTGACTAAGCTCACTCGTGCCGGCAACTGACCCTACAAGCCTCTTGTTTCTAACTAAGCTCACTCGTGCAACTCAGGAGCCTGAATGTGCTGATCTGGGATTTTGGACCTTACGATCTATAGCTGTGACCATATTTTCGTACTGAGACAGATCCTTGAGCAGTCTAACGAATGGAATGGATCCCTCTATGTGGTCTTTGTAGACTTTGAGAAGGCCTTCGACAGTCTGCATCGAGACTCCCTTTGGAAAATCCTGCGATACTATGGAATCCCCCAGAAACATGTCAACGTCATCAGGTCCCTGTACAAGAATTTTGAGTGCAGAGTCGTCCACAACAACCAGCTCACCGAACCGTTTAAGGTGGAAACCGGAGTGAAACAAGGATGTATTCTTTCGCCAATCCTATTCTCAATGGCAATTGATTGGATCATGCGCCGCACCACAGAGGGAAGGAGGCAGGGAATTCAGTGGACGCTGACCTCAATGCTGGATGACCTCGACTACGCCGATGATATCGGGCTGCTGGCAAGCAGAAACCAGGACATGCAACAGAAGACACAACAGTTGACACAGTCAGCAAGCTCCATAGGTCTCGGGGTCAACATTAGGAAGACTCAAGTCATGAGGAAGAACACCATAGTGGGCGACCCAATCACCATCAATGACCAACCTCTGCAAGAGGTGGACGAGTTCACGTACCTGGGCAGCAAGGTTACCACAGATGGAGACTGCACAAGGGAGATCACCACAAGAATCAGCAAAGCCAACCAAGCCTTCGCAATGCTGAAACCCATCTGGAGGACCACAAGCCTGAGCATCCACACCAAGCTCCGTATTTTTAAGAGCAACGTGCTGAGTGCCCTTCTATATGGGTCAGAATGCTGGAAATCCACTACCGCTACGGAACGCAAGCTGGATGTCTTCCAGAACAAGTGCCTGCGACGGATCATGAAGGTCTTCTGGCCAAACATGATTACAAACGAGGAACTACGGAAGAGAGCAGGCGCAGACAGCATCGCTGAAACCATCGCCACACGGAGATGGAGATGGCTAGGCCACGTTTGCAGAATGTCACCTGACTCATTACCAAGGGTGGCACTGAGATGGACACCACAGGGGAAGAGAAACCGTGGGCGACCAAAGGAGACGTGGCGCCGAACTGTGGAGCGAGAGCTCAAGAACAGAGGCCTTACTCTGCAAACAGCACCCAAAATAGCAGCTGACAGACAAAAGTGGCGCTCCCTTGCCGTCGCCTCAAGCACCAGACGGCGCAGAGAGGACTGAATGATGAATGAATGAATGATCTATAGCTGTAAGGTTCAAAATCACAAACCATCACACACTTTAGTAACCCTTTGAAAGCTATTGACGATATCGACACCGTACGGCTGAGAGTTACCATCATGCAAGCGCCGAGTGAATATCGTTTCGGTCAGCTGATGTTCTCTCTGAGAAAGTACGATAACGGATATATACAAGAGTCCGTCGATATTTCGCGGCAAAGAAGAAATTAAATACACTTCCTATTCCGGCACCACCCTTGAACTATTATGGTCGATCCACAGCTTTTTGTGCGTCAGGGCTAAACTATAGGGCTTAGTGTGATGGCGACTGTAATGTGTTGAGCGCTGAGACTTATTTATTTGTTATCATCAGCAATGGTTCGTAATCCGCTTATAGGATTTCTGCGGTCGGGGTTTGAACTCGGGCCCTGTGGGACTCGTTGGCAAGGTGCATCATAGGCGTGCAGCCTCTATCACCTCATTAATAATGCACGACTAGGGGGGATAATTCTGATGCACACGCGCGTGCGTCGTTGTCTGGTTTGACAATGGCGTGTGTGCCGGCCATTTTGCTAAATGTTCGCGGGTTTTAGTACTACAGCGCTCAAGCCCGCACTGCGTGGATCAGTCTTCACAAAAAGAAAGAAAGAAAGGAAAAATTCATGAACTGAGACCAGACACTAGAGTGACGACCAAAAGTGTAAATTCGAGGAATATAAAACTCCTTCATAGCCAGTCGGCAGACCGTGGGCTGTGCCGTTTGTAGTTTAACTCTTTCAGCGGCCCGGCGGCACAGTATTTCCCAAATTTTGGAGGCGTCATCTAACGACTATGCACCTCAGTGTTGCAGGAGATGGATCGACCAAGATAATTCAAGGGTAGTGCCAGTGATTAGCTTGGCCCCGATAGGCGCCAAGGCACTACCCTTGAATTAGCCGCCGGCATCAGTGGTCGACCCATCTCCTGCTGTAGTGCGTCAGGGCTGAATGGGTTAAAATGCTTGTTCATTCAACGCCAAAGGGCCCCGGCCCTACAACTGAAAAACATGGGCACACAATGGTGTCAGGAAGAGACGTAGATCCTCATGAGCCGGCCCCGCCCATACGGGGGTTCATGAGGATCTACGCGGCCTCTTGCAGTTGGATTGTGTTCTCCTTTTCTCTGCAGTAAATTGATTAACCCATTCAGCCCTGACGCACTACAGCAGGAGATGGGTCGACCATGACAATTCAAGGGTAGTGCTAGATTAGCTTGGCGCCTGTGGACGCCAAGCTAATCTGGCACTGCCCTTGAATTATCATGGTCGATCAATCTCCTGCAACAGGTGCATAGTCGTTAGATGACGCTTCCAAAATTTGGGAAGTACGGCCGTCGGACTGAACGAGTTAACCCCGCCGAGAGATTATCCTCCCCATAATGTCAATGAAAATACAGAGGTGTGTGAAAGTAGTGATTAAGAGGTTGGTTGGTTAGTTCGGGCTTTAACGTCCACGGCACCGAAGCGATAATGGACGACCCTGGCGGGCGGGTTAAGGGAGACAGGAAAATCTATTGCCTATGAAGTACGACCTGAACACTGATCAATTCAGGCGCACTGCAACTGTGCCACTTTTATTTACCAGGACCTGTCAACAGACATGCTATTGAACAAGCCCGTCTTTTCCCCCTGGATTGCTAGTCCAGCTACCGGGGCCGGGACGGGTACTCGAACCCAAGACCCAGTGTCTCCCATTGCTTTCTTTCGCTCTGTCGCTTAACCGTCTGAGCTATTTCGGACTAAGGCGGTTAAGCGTTGGAAAGTGGTGAAGCGGAAACCCCGGGGAAGCAGGTATACGATCACAATGGTTGTCTTCCCCGATTCGCTACTGCTACTCAGAAGGCAACCAGTCTCGTATATGGCCTGCCCAGTGTGGAGTATGGCCTATGAACATTGTGTAACCAGAAAATCGTTTGACCATGCTCATTTTGTTTCATACGTTGTTTTGTTGTTTTTGTTATTTTCCCCCTTCCTTTGGGTGGGTTGGGAGGGCTGGTATTTTATAAAGCTCTCCGAGCCTGATATTTCGGGGATGGACGCTATATAAAAACACTATATTATTATTATCATTAGTATTAGTATTAGTATTAGTATTATGTGGAGCATATCTCTCTTTGGTTTGCCATATACACAAATACGAGACAGGGTCATTGTCCCTTGGGACGGCAAAAGACAATGAATACATTTTGTGAAAAGCACGATGTTCATCGTATGACAATGATAATCTCGCCAATTTTCGCAAAACAGACTTACTTCCTTTTGCCTTGAAAGGGCAGTACACTTCCTCCAGGATAACCGTAATTGATTTTTGGGTAGAAAAAAAAGTTAAACGTTTTGGGCTTAACTCATTCGAGACGTGCCGCTTCTGGATACGCGGCTTACGCCGCGTATCCGGAGGCGGCACGTCTCGAATGAGTTAACGTCTGCTGTCCACCACGAAGGTGATTTCAAAGACGAGGCACCGAATAGGGTCTGAATGCCTTAGCCGGGCAGCACAGTGGTGTAAGGAACGAAAACTTGATTTCCAATCAGGTCATGTTACATATTCAAATGAGGTAGGTGGGGCAGCGCAAGGACTGGTGTGTTTTTTTTTTTTTTGTTTTTTTTTTTTATCTTTGTCTTCTTTGGAATTTTGTACAGAAGCAGCATGCTGGAATTTGCTTAAAATCTCTTGGTAGATGAGCAGAGACATGTTTGGTGCTTTGATTCATACCAGCCTTGGCTTAACATGCGGACTCTTTTTGTCCTAGTTTGAGTTGCGGCAAGCGGATGGTGATTTGAGGTGTGTACCAGTTTTGGCTGCGCTTGGATGTAGTGTTGGTACAGAATCATGTTGATAGCCAGGAAATGAGACGGGTGATGTCCTTATTTTGAGGGGATTTTGTGCATGGCAAATGTGCAGCAAGTGGGCGGTAGTGTTGTTTAGGGGATTGAAAAATTAGGGGATGTTTGGGACAGATTAAGGCTAGGACATTTTAACAGATGGGACTGCAGGGGAGGCCCACTGTGTGCTTTGGCCATCAGTGTCCCTCTGTCTGTGTCTTCCTCTCTGCCAGCTAGTCGCGTTTGTAACGTGTCAACCCCTTGGCTGTCGGTAGTGCTTTTTGTCGCGATGATTCCTGCGCGAATCATCGCGACAAAAAGCGCTACCGACAGCCAGAGGGTTAATCAAAGTCACTCACATGGAGGAATCAAGTGCCCAAGTGGAGAACAAAACATAAATCGAAACAAAAACAAATCGCCGTCATGATAATGGGAGGCAAAGCAGAAGTGCAGCGCGCTGTGGTGATGAGCACGTGATATGCGCGCGCCCTGCACGTGCACCTACTCTCCAGTAATGGCTACAGCGAGCAGGTTAGGGAAGTCCACACCCTCGTCTGGAACCGTGCAGCATCCTTCCTGTCGACGGCATGTTTAATCGCTTCTCAACTACTGGATGCATATTTTGTTTCTGAGTATAATATCTTTGTTTATTCAACGACCTCACCAAAAGCCACAACCGTTCAAGGAACGTGGACACAGATGTGGTCTTGGCAAGAGGTATAGATCCTCATGAGCCCCCGCAGTCGCGGGGGCTCATGAGGATCTGTGTCTCTTGAAGATGGATCGTGTTAGCTTTTTCTTTAGTTAATGACAGAGCACACTGTAAAAGCAAAGGACAATAAGTCCAGTTTTGTGAAAAGCTAGATTTTCATTGTAAAACCATGAAAAAAATCTTGCTTTTCACAAACACGGACTTACTGTCTTTTGGCCTTCACGGGCAGAAAAAAATACGTAAACCTTCTTTTTTGTGTGAAATCGTGATCCCTTTATCAGAGCCTGTAAAGTCCAGCAGTAAAATTCCCCAAGCTGATAGTAGTGAGGGCTGTAAGACCCATTATTTGATGAGATGGGGACTGAGCTGACAAAAGTACCATAATTTTTCCAGATGATCTACATGCTTTATGCTTTCAGATTTTGATATGTTCCAAGGTAGCACAGCAATAGGTTCCGAGAAACAGACTATTTAATTCGCAAAGCGTGGCGAACGCGAACAAATTATTGGTTGTGGTTGTGTCTTTGACAACCGACATTAATTAAATGAGAAAAGACTCTTTGAATAGATTAATTATTTTAAATGAGTCATCCAAGAAGCCACTGGACTAAAAGAAACAAAGCATTATACTTGTGTATGGTCCCATAATTGTTTATTTGTTATAAAAAGGGTGGTTTTTTTTAGCTTGTTCCAGGGTTGGCCTATAGTGGGTAAAAGATGGATTGGCAAGCCTGTTTGATTTGCCACCAAATAACTAGTGCGAAGTTGAACTGCCCCTTGAAGTCCCATGGGAGTAAAAACAAGTCGCAGCCATATAAAAACTTTTGGGAATATCGTCAGTGACTTTCAGGGACTGCGCATGCTACCTGTGACTCTTCCCTTTGATGAAAGCTTCACAGCGGAGGACTTGGTCAATAACTAGGCTCAGGGATTGCTTCATCAGGCACAGCAGAGTCGTTTTTGAGCTGTTCTCACGTAACCGGAACTCGCCATGCCCATCAAGTTAACGCTGTCGTTTTGAGAAAACTCCAAAACGAAGCATTTCTCACCTTGCAGCCGGAAGCAGAAAAAGAGTCAAAAGAAGCTTGGCTACAAGAAATGGTTGGAAAGAGCCCCACATTTCAGTATTGGGACACCATACACAGACTTCTGTTTGTCAGAGCACATCGTGAAGCTGACTTTGAGTTGTATGCGGGTTCCCTGAAAGCCTCCCTCACTCCACCATCTTCACTCTCCAACGCGTCCAGAACAATGCTGCCCGCCTCGTCCTCAGAAAGAAAAAATCCGACCACATCACACCCCTGCTCAAACTCCTTCACTGGCTCCCCATCCCCCAACGCATCCAATACAAAGTTCTGTCTCTCTGCTACAAATCCCTGAACAACTGCGCCCCTGCCTATCTCTCCAACTTACTTCACCCCTACACACCTTCCCGCTCCCTCCGCTCTGCCTCCGACCCTCTCCGCCTCCACATCCCTCGCACCAAACTTAACACTTTCGGCCCCCGCTCCTTCTCCGTCTACGGTCCATCCACCTGGAACACCCTCCCACTCTCTCTCCGTCAGAAACACTCTCTCTCCTCCTTCCAGTCCGCCCTCAAAACTCACCTCTTTCAACAGTTTTAGCACTATATCACCACACTCCCCACCCCAAGCTGACCGTCGTAATGTATTTCACTGTTTGTGGCACGTGAGTCATTGTCTAAAGCGTGCGCATGCGTGCGCGAGTTGTGAGTGTGCGCTTAGAGTTATAATTATTATAAGATAAGCGCATTATAAATACCGTAATTATTATTATTATTAAGTGATTCTTTGCCCTGGACCATCCGAATTACTATGCCCGCTGGGTTCCTGTTCACATTCGAGACAAAAAAATCTGTCACCTTTTACCTTGGAAGAATTTGTTGAGCATGGTCACTGGGGTGTCTCAAAAACGGCACACAAGTTCTCAAATATGTCATTAGATCAGGCTCATGAACAAAATAATGACTTGGTGACAGGCTCTGGTGAAGCCGTATGGCTTACAGAAAACCCATCTGCTCTCCGAAAATGGCAGGTCCAGAACAAGCACGCATGCTGACTGAGTTTAAAGACTGTTCAAGACTAAACTGTGCAAAACACTCTCATCGTGAAGAAGGTTTGTCAACTCAAGAGTGTTTCAAACAACAAACTCTCAGCCTTACAAGAGTGTTCAAAGAAATGGGCAATTCTTTCTTGACAGACAGTGGAGAATTAATGACATTAGATTCTCATGATGTCCCAATGTCATACATATAGTCCGCACCATTGAGGATCTTGGCGAACAACAGTACAACCACCACTGCAACTCAGTTTTGACTGATTGTGAAAGATCCATTCATGATCCCAACAAAAAGAACTCTTTGCATCTGTTCAAGTGCCCAAATCCTAAAGACAACAGCAAACAAGCAGACAAGATTGCAGATTTGAAGACTGATGTCAGCCTATTCTCCAGACTATACTTCGTGGCACAACACTGTGAGTCTGATATGGCTTCCTTTTTCAGCCATGAAATCCACCCGTTCCCTCCGTCTTTGCTAGACAGAGGAAAAATTCGTCTCGGTAAGAAATCTGATCTACTTACATGTTTAACAAAGACAGTGGAGGCATCTGCTACACACTTGCTGGACGATGTTGAACCATATGACACAACTGAACTGGCAGAAGCCTTAGAGCAACTCGATGAGGATGTGCAACATCCAGAAATAAAAGTCCTAGACGCTCCTCCAGAGCTACTCGCATCTTTGGAGAAAACATGTGAGAAAGATCTACCCGATACTTTTAAAGTGAAGGTGCTTGACGGCGCAGCTGTGGTGCATCTTCTACCTGTTAGTGGCGTGAAGACATTTGACGCCATGCTGCCGACGTGTTCTTGCCTCATGTGTGGCATCAGCTTGAGACTGCAGAGAGGATTGACATTGTTTGGGACAAGCATCTCAAAAACAGCATCAAAGGTTCTGCCAGAGAAAAGAGAGGAAAAGGCATGAGAAGAAAAATGTCCGGCCAGAACAAAATCCCAGGACCGTGGCAGGACTTCTTGCGTGATGCAGAAAACAACTTGAGGAAGAATTCTTTGAATTTATGTCCAAGAAGATTGAAAGCAGTGATTTTCCTCCTGGCAAAACAGTGGTGGTGACACAAGGAGAAAATGTTATCATCAGAGGAAGTGACTACGTCATACCTCCCTGCAACCATGAAGAGGCCGATACCAGACTACTCTTTCTTGTGCAAGATGCATTACAGCAGGGTTCAAAGACTTGCTTTGTTCGCACCGTGAACACTGATGTTATTGTCATATTGACTGGCAAGTTTTACCACCTGCAACTCATATGCTCGACACTGAACATCTGGGTTGGGTTTGGCACAGAAAGGAGCTTTTCCTACATTCATATCAACGCTCGGGTCCTAACCCTTGGCAAAGAAATGTCAACTGCCTTGCCAGTTTTCCAAAGCTTCACAGGCTGCAATACAGTATCAGCCTTTCTTGGAAGGAGAATAAGCTTGCCTGGGAGACTTGAAAATCTTTCCCTGATGTGACCAAGGCCTTCAATGACATCGCCAGTCACCCTTTCATAGAGGTGGGCATCAGTGATGAGAACTTCAAACTTCTGGAGGACTTCACCGTCCTCATGTACCAGAAGACAAGCGGATTTGAGACTGCGAATGAGGCTAGTAGGTTAATGTTTTGCCAACAAAGCAAAACCATGGACACTCCCACACAAGGTGCTCTCCTGCAACACACAAAGCGTTGTGTCTACCAAGCTGGAATCTGGACAACAAGCGATCAATCTCAACAGCAAATACCAACCCCAAAAAGATGGGGCTGGAAAATACACGCCACCACTTGTTGTTGGATTGCACTGTGGACATCTATACCAATTGCTTCAGAAGCATGTAGTGAACATGTCAAGTGTAGCTGCAAAGCTGCTGCTGGTTGTACCGGAAAATGTTCTTGCAAATATAGCCATGTGGAGATGTACAGACCTTTGCAAGTGTAACTGCATGAAGGATTAGATGTTAATTTCATATGAACATTTGACTTGACAAACCCAAACGTTTTGCGGAAAAACTGCTGCTGACTGAACATTAAGCCTTTAATGCTTTCTACCATATTTGTTTAAACATGTCTGCTATGTCTACTATTAGTTTTGTGTATTTATTTTATCAAAATTAGACAAATTTATCAATAAAAATTAACCATTAGCAAGCCAAACAAACTTTTTCTTGATTTTTTTCATTTGTCGCGTCATCATTTTTTGATACTTGTCACGTGAGAACATCAGCTGCGACTGATTTTGTGGAACATATCAAAAATTGTTGCTATAGGACCTAACAAACATCTCCAAAAAGTTTGGTGCTTTTGTCATCTCTGTCCCCATCATTTTGCTAACAGCCCTCACTATAGTACGTTTGAGCCTAGATTGAGCTTAACCCATTCAGCCCCGACGCACTACAGCAGGAGATGGGTCGACCATGATAATTCAAGGGTAGTGCCAGATTAGATTGGCATCTGTCGGCGCGAAGCTAATCTGGCACTACCCTAGAAATTATCACGGTCGATCCTTCTCCTTCAACTGGTGCATAGTCATTAGATGACGCCTCCAAAATTTGGGAAATACGGCCGTCGGGCTGAATGAGCCAAAGCTCTCAACTCTCACCTTCGCCGACTTTGTTCAAATTACCTGGTGTGATTCCCCTTCTGAAAATGTACATTACATTTGCCGCTCGGCGCACAATAGGCTTCTAACAAGCAATGAACTTCGGCGCGGCGAAGTGCGTATAGCAAATAGGAGTCTAGGCGGGGGTAGGACCGACAGACGATGTGTTGAATGCTCCCCCCAAAATCAAGCACTTCGCCTAAAAAAGCACAGTGACAAAGTGCCTCTCCTGTGACCAAAACCATCGCGGATCATCCACCGACTCCGGTGATGTTCCTTGTGTAGAGAAACAAAGATGCAAGTGATATAGCCAAGGAAGATGGCGGCAATGTGAACCGTCTGCAATAGAAAAATGCGAGGGTCACATGACGATCTATGCTGGCCTTTGTTGATACTCTGCGTTTGCCCTTATTGGGACGAAACCATTGAAGTCCTTTCAACGATCCTTTGGGCACGAAACTAGGATGCAAATGGTGTTGTAGTTCAATGACAGAGAAAACTCGACAACCGACTGCAAGAGGCACAGATCCTCATGAGCCCCCGCAATTGCCGGGGCTCATGAGGATCTGTGCCTCTTGCATTTGTCGAGACGTTTGCTGCAGGACCCCAAAATTGAAAGACGTGTCTCCGAACACTACTGGGCCGCCAAGCCGTCTCCTCCAGCCCTCTCAACTGCAGAGGCATTTTCTATAAAAGCCAGCTAAACGTTTGTTGGGACCCGAGCAAAATAAAGCATTCACTCAAGGTCTCTTTGGGTGAGAGGGATGCCCTTGTCACTTCCAGCGTCAAGTGGAAGTGTCATACTTTACAATGGTGCGGGAAGCCGCAATGTACACAAGCGTAAGGTAGATCTACACTGCTCGAAATAAGTTAAGGCTACCCTGACATACACAAAATTATAATGATTTCACCACATCTCTCGTCAAACTTAGCTTTTGTCTTTTTGGGGATTTTTTGGGGGACTGCAAGACTCTACATTAGTCCACAGCCAAAATCTTAAGAAGAAATCTTGAATTTGTTAGCGTTGTGCCTGTTTGAAATCGGCTAGCGGCTCTTAACCTATTGTGAGTAGTGCACGACATAAGCTGATTCTCTGTGTCAGTGTTTCCCTCTGAAGACTACATGACAATGCAGGCTACAGATTAACCATAAAAGTTCAAGAGTGGTGCCACAATAGCTTGGAACCGCCTGACGCCAAGCCCTGAACTATCACGGTCAGCCAATGGCTTGCTGCAGCATGTCGCCATGGCTAAAATAGTTTAACCTCATTCGAGAAGTGCCGCATGCGGCACGTCTCGAATGAGTTAAAAGACAGTTCAGTTCACAGTTCTATCTATTAGCGATGGACTAATAGTTCATTGGGTCAGAGCTGCAAGTCAAATTTGTAACCCCCATAGAGGTCTCGACAACGAACGTCTCCCTCTACAACTGAAAAAACAAACACTGAAACAACAACACGACCATCATAACCAGCCCAATCATTACCACCATCACCACCACTATCATCATCATCACCACCACCACCACCACCACTACCACTACCAACAGCGATCTAACCTCCTAATCCGCAACCACGGTTGTTTGACTGTAAAAGTGTCGGACGGAGTTTCCGTTCTTCAGCAAAATCTCTCTATCACGTCCATCAGCAAGATCTGTCCATCTGCCAGATCCAGAAATCCGCGGGTCTGCAAGAGGCATAGATTCTCATAAGCCCTTGCAGTCGCAGGGCCTCGTGAAAATCAATGCTTCTTGCTGAAATGGGTCACGCCTTGTTTACCTACATCTCGGCACCTGGCGCGGAAGAAATCGTCAAGATTTACTACACATAAAATAAGGCTTAGCAAAAGTATGTGTTGCAGTCGTTGAATAACAGTGAACGGCTCATGCGGATTGAGGATGTAAACAGAGCAAGTCTCCGCCAGCAGGAAATATATCTTCCCCTGATCGTGCACAGACCCATGAGGCTCTACGTCCCTTGTTCGTAGAAGGGATGCCATACTGATTAATACACAGGATGTAGCATGGGGCGTGCGGGGAGTTTGCGCCTCCAGGCGCTGTTCCTGGCTCTCCTTCTCTCTCTCGGGCTCTCTTAGGGTTGGAAATAGCTCGGCTTTTCATACATCCAGGTCATTAATCTCGCTATTCTGTCGCTCCATGAACCGTAATTGGACTTCTTGCCGAGCCTTTGTCCCATTGGCTCCCTCTCGCTGTCGCAGGGGGAGATAACTGGGCATAAAGGGTGACAACTGCACATAAAGGGCAATGGAGTGAAAAATCTTGGCATAATTTTTACGCCGACCTACCAACTGAGACCAATCGTTCCCAGTCTGCAAGAGGCAAAAAAAGCTATGCCTCTTGGTGAAAAAGACTGGCCAATCTATTTTTTACATCCCTCCTCCTCCGTTGATTTGATTGAGGAAGCCTCTGGGTTCAGTCGTTGCTTAGATTGGGGGCTCGACCGGGGATTCCTCGCTCACTCCTAGCATAAACTCTCCACATCTTTCTCCGTCTGAGGAAAAAAAAACCGAACGTAAATGCACCCGATTCCGATCCTTTCCTGCAAGAGGGATTATTCATATGAGTCCTTGCGGATGAAACTTTCATAAACATCTATGCTGTTTATTGGTGAAATGTTCCTTCCGCGATTTTCACCATCTGACGATGATGGGACTGATTTTGAGGATTCTCTGCAAGAGGTTTAAATTCTCATGAGTCCCTGCGGCCGCAGAGGCGCATGAGGATTAAGCCTCTTGCAGACAGAAGGTTTGCTGTAGGAGTGAAAAAGCGGACTGGCTCTCAGCAGGACACCCTCACGCACTATTGCGGGGGCTGGGGGACCGTGACAATGCCAGGCCCATACCTCCACTGCACGATTACAGCCCGGTTTGTGTCATCCATAGGTATTTCTCCTTCCTCTTCTTTTTCTGTGAAAAGGTTTTTCTCCTTCGCATTTTCCCCCACACTATCTACAGGTAAAATTCTACAGAAACGAAAACTACCTCTGTTATTACCTCCGACAAGCCTCAAGCATGTTTGAATAAAACACGCTTGGACGCTTTCGGAATAATATAGAAATATTTCTCAATTTCCTCTTTTTAGTAGAAATTCGCCTTTCTTCCACACCTTCAATGCCATACTATTTCGGGCCTGGTATTTTTCCTTTCTCTTTATATGAACTGTTCAACTCGACAACTACAGTTCAAATTGAAATTATTAGCCCCTTCCTTCCCTGCCACTGAACGTATATTTTGTTTCTGAAATCTATGTTCTCATTCAACGATCAAAAACCACAGCCGCCTTAAGGATATGGGTACGAATTGGTCTCAGCAAGAGACATAGATCGTCATGAGCCCCCGCGACTGCGGGGGCTCATGAGGATCTATGTCTCTTGCAGTTGGATTACGTCCACTTTTACTCGGCAGGGAAGGGACTAAATGTCAGAGATCCAGCGGCATCGACATCGTCCGCCTGATAGGTAATAAAGACTGGAGTCACTACAAGGACCCCACAAAACGGACATGTTCTATAAACCAGTAATACGGTTGAAATTGTATTCTTGTTTTTATAAATATAAACAGGCTGATCAATGGCGTACCTCTCTCTCTCTCTCTCTCTCTCTCTCTCTCTCTCTCTCTCTCTCTCTCTCTCTCTCTCTCTCTCTCTCTCTCTCTCTCTCTCTCTCTCAACAGGAGTTTTCTTTTTAAACCAGAACTGTAAAAGTAATAAAAGTAACAGAATTAAAAGTAGGGTTGTCACTTGCTCCACGCACTGATACGATAAGTAGCAAAGAGCATTTTTGTTTGTTTGTCTATTAATAAATTGTGTTGTAACTGTCTTTTTTAAGCGTGTTTCTTTCTTCGTGTGGATTATTCTCTGCATTTTACACGCTAGGCAGTCACCTTGTTTAGTCTGGATTTCGTAGAACTTAAAAAAAAAAAAATCCTCTCGTCGCCTCAAAACAAGAACACCTGTTTCAACGCGTTACAACAATATTGGCTGACAGATTATCTGACAGCTCAAGAGGACATGTTATTAATGAGGCTGTCCATTAATACGGCATTAAGCTTCACTTATTTTTCCTCTCCCCTGGCACAAAAGCGGGAGGATCCTCCCCCTCCGACCGGGCGGAGAACAGTCTTTTGCAGATTGTCACTCTTATCTGAAAATCTGCGCCAATGTCAACACGGGGCATACAGAGACCAAACACTGTCGTTATTGTAAGTTATAGAAAAAAAAATCACCTACAAACCCAAATGGCCTATTTCTGCGTGAAAACATTGATTCAAATGGATACGGCAAGAAGCAGAGATCCTCGCGAGCCCCCGCAATTGCGGGGGCTCGTGCGGATCCCTGCCTCTTGCGAGTCGTTAGAGGGCGTTTAGTGAATAGACATTTTCTGCACACCATCATATTTAACTCCAAATAACCTCTTTCGTATTTAAAAAAAAATGATATAAATGGCGCATGTAAGAGGTAGACATGCTCATGAGCCGCCGCAATTGCGGATGGCTGGTGAGGATCATTGCCTCTTGTCAGTAGAGGGCGTTGGTTGAGTAGCAGACAGTTGGATTCCCAGACGATTTCGCGGACGGATGACGCTACACGATCCGGCACTTGAAGGTGCGAAGCGGTGTGTTCATTCTGTCGGCGTTCGAACACAAGCCATGTTTGTATAATTGGTGAATGCAGTTCGTGAAGGTTCTGATGCCCTAGTCTTGCTCTGGTTATGATCTCAATCGGCTGGCTTTTAGTGTAACACGTTATGCGGAATTCGAGATAATAACTCGTCTCTCTGCATCAACAAACAAAGAAACCAACCAACCAACCAATTAACTAATCAACCAACCAACAAACAATAAAAACCCACTACACACACACACACACACACACACACACACACACACACACACACACACACACACACACACACACACACACACGCGCGCGCGCGCGCGCGCGCGCGCACACAAGCTCGAATATGTCTAATATCTAATATCACCAATGTGTGAAAAGACGTTAAATAAATTCCTGATCCTGATCGAATATGATTGATTATAATGATGTGAAATATAATGAGAAATGATAATAATGGGGAGAGGGGGGAGGGGCGGGTTAATCAATAAACGGACAATTAATGATGAGCATCTGCATCCTAGTGAATCTGACGATGACAGCGCAGAGGAAGAGGACAACAACTACACAGACAACGAGAACTATGATGATGACGCTGGTGATGGTCATCCAACAAAGTACGTCATTCCACACCCGGCGAAAACTCGTGTGTTTTAGCACGTACGCCTTTTACGGGGATTTCCACCCAGCATTACTTTTATTCAAAACATTGAGAGTACGCATTAATCTGCGTGCCATTTTTTTTTTTTTAAAGACCGCCCTGACAGTAGGCTATTGTGCTGGATCAGCAGTAATTACGGGTGAGGACCCCTGGGACGACACAACACACGCATGTACCGATAAGACCTATCAACCGAGTAACTGAGCAAAAGGTTATCGGGCCGACGTCTGCCAATGTTGGCTCGCGCACGGCCGTGCGCGAGCCAACTTTGGCCGACGTCAATCTGGTGACCTTTAGCTTACTGGCGTCTGGAGAAGCGTTAAACTAATCAGGCACTGCTGTTGATGAGTAATCGTGATTAGTGAAAAAAAAATGCAGTCGAGATGACCCCGACAACAACCCAATTTTGTTTTCTTTTTAAAAGCTGACAGGAAACGAAGCAATAATTATGGCGACCATTTTGTCCCTCGGCGTTCACGCGTAAACTTTCTAAATCCTCATATTCTCCAAACCCCACATGTCACTGAGACGCGACGGTTTTCTTTTATTATCAACGATCGTCAGCTTTAATCCTTTCTTTTTCCCTCGCGGAGAATTTCATTTAAAACGGTTAACATTTGTAACATGAAAAGTTTGCTTCAATAATAATATAAAAAAAACTGAGGGTAACTCTAGCTAGAGTGAGAATTCATTACTACAGCCTGCAACTTTAGTTATTTAATTCGATAGTCTCTATATTCCGTGGCTTTGATATCAAATACACGCAGCAGACTAGGGTTTCAAATAAGCAACCAAAACGGAAACACGGGCATTGCCCGAGAAGTTCACCGGCGACTTGTGTCTCAAAAAACTGTATTAAAATCTCGTGTTCTGTGAGAATTCAGTCATAACTAAACGATGTGCATTACCTTACACATTGTTGGTGTTTTGTTTCTCAATGCCGCCGAAACTGAGCACGTAAAAACAGGAATAAAATTAACGGAGATAATCGCAATAAATACAGCGGGCGGTTATTGCATGAAAGAACAAGACGATACTCACACTGCAGCAGCAACCAACATTCTCTCCTCTTCCGATGGAAGGGGAGTGAATGTTGTGCGTTCCGGTGTTAGCAGCAAATGGTTCGTTACTCCATATTTTTAAAAAATCTCTTTGTCTATCTCTTTCTCCTCCGAAAAATTCACTGACGAGCAAAAGAAATGTGACATCTTTCGAGTCATTGGAAACACTGAAGTGTTTAGTATGGCAGCACACTGAAGTGTTTAGTATGGCAGCACACTGAAGTGTTTTCGATGACTCGAATGATGCCGCATTTGTTTTGTTCGTCAGTATTATATCAGTGTAAGACAATGAGCCCTAATGTCGAGATTCCAAAATGAGGGAGTTGTACTCTGAGAAATACATAACCGTTCAGGAGGCAGATTAACCATGACAGCTCAAGGGTGATGACAGGCCCATATATAATTTGTTTATGGTCGACCGTGACATTTCAACGGTGGTGCCAGAACAGTTGTTAGCGGTGCCTAGAGGCGCTACGCTCATTCCATCTCCTGTTGCAGCTACACTGTCAGAGCTGCATGGGCACAGTGCACCAGAAATTAAGCCACTTAGCCCTGGAGTAGATGGATCGACCATGATGATTCAAGAGTAGTGCCAGATTAGCTTGTCGTCTGATGGCGCCAAGCTAATCTGGCACTACCCTTGAATTATCATAGTCAAACCATTTCCTGCAACTGGTACATAGTCGTTAGGTGACACCGCCAAAATTTAGGAACGGCAGCCGTGGGGTTAAATGGGTTAACAATCATTTGTTTGTTTGTTCACACAAATAAAATGCGACCATACAAGATACTGGGGAGACACTCAAAGCTTCAAACGTGTACGGCAACATGAAAATATACCTCTAACAAAATGCCACATTTTGTGTGACTTTCGAGCACAGAGCTAACCCAAATAATATTATGTTGGTCTGTGATATTGGATCTTAAGGCTCTCCCATAATGTCCAACACCTCAGGCCTGAACAGGTGTGCAGTGACATACAGTAACTTGGCTGCAAGGACTTGTAAGTCTCTTGCAAATATATCATGGACTGGATGAGGGACTCCGTTTAATGTTTCGACTGACCTGACGGCGCCGGTTGGCCCCGAAATGAAGGGAAACAAACAAACAAAAAAATTAAATAGCGTCTTGGTGAGACAAATTTGAAACACGATAGGGTCAAATTATAAAAGTCGCACATAAAATAGCCAGCCAGACAGCTTCCTATTCGGGTGTTTTTTTGGGGTTTTTTTCTCTCTGTTTCACTATCCGCAGCGCCACGGGCATTTTTTAAACCCTCGACACTGCCGAGAAAAAGTGAACGCGATCCAATTGCAAGAGGCGTAGATCCTCATGAGCCCCCGCGACTGCGGGGGCCCATGAGGATCTATGCCTCTTGCTGAGAATAATTTGTGTCCATGCTCCTTGGACGGTTGTGACAGTTGGGTCGTTGATTGAACACCGATTTTCGCAGGGGGGGAAATGCGTCTCATGGCCGTAGTGATGTGGTTCAGTGGACAGGCGGCTAGGACAGAGACGAGTTGCCGTACACAAATAACCGGAAATGACGTCCGACTCACTTTATGAGGTCAGTACGGGGAATAAGAGGGTGTGGATGTGAGAGGGGTGGTTAGTTGGGGGCGGGGGGAGGGGCTGCCGTGGGGAGAAGGTGAAAGGATTTTCCTACATCCGGGGACTGTGTAACAAGCGGCAATCTTCTCAGTCTGCGACTAATGCAAGCAGTAGCGTCAGCACAGGCAAACATCTACAACAAAATCCTTTAACTCATTCAGCCTGACGCACTGACGTATTTCCCAAATTTTGGAGGCGTCATCTAACGACTATGCACCTGTTGCAGGAGATGGATCGACCATGATAATTCTAGGGTAGTGCCAGATTAAAAAGGCCTTGGCGCCGACAGGCGCCAAGCGAATCTGGCACTACCCTTGAATTATCATGGTCGACCCATCTCCTGCTGTAGTGTGCTTCAGGGCTGAATGGGTTAAAGGCCCACTACCGCCATAACTGTTCAAAGATACACCTCTGTATCAGATGGTTACTATACCGCGCTGCACACAGGTCTAGTCATGGTTCATTTAGACATAGGACAATCCAGTTCAGCACACGTCGTCTTTCTATCAAGTAACCTGACAATGACTCCACTCCGTTCTATAAATACAACGCTTTTAGTACGATAAACAGCTCAAAATAGATTGACACGCTAACAGATGCACAAAATAAATAAGTGCGATTACGCCTGTGCCGTTGCTGCGTGTCCAGACTGCTGTTAACCCATAAAAGCTTCAAACTTGTACACTGCCATATGCAAGCTACGTTACAGATAAGGATATAGACCAATGGCTTTAGTTCAAGGGTCGTGCCAGAACAGCTTGGCGCCTCCAAGCTATTCTGGCACTACCCTTGAACTATTTTAGTCAAACTTATTTCACATACTGGTCTATTCCGCCGAATGATATGGGTTAAAATTCATTAGGTGTGTCGACAATGCACAGTGAACACACAAAAGGTGTGAAATGTGTCTTCAAATGTATGCGTAATGGTACTTTAACTGCCGGGGAAAGGCGAACGCTACCCAGCTGCAAGAGACATAAATCTTCAAGACGGAGTCGAAGTCGTGGGGGTTGATGAGGATGTGTCTCCTGAAGTTAGTCTTTTGTTTGTATGCTTGTGTTTTGTTCCGATTCACATCTGTTTCTTCGCGCCAGTGCCGGTCAGTGTGCAGTAGTTTTTGACGCGAAATTCGTGATCACTGGCAGCGAAGGGGTTAAAACCTTCCACAGCACGGCAGCCGTCTTCCAGTTGAAGTCGACGACTAGTGTTGCCCTGTGGCCTTACAGAACCCAATGCTCCAGCCCCTAGTCGGAAAAACCACAGGCTATCGTATGTCGCCAGATAATGACTTGGGTTCTGTAATTAATTTCTGATAGCATCCAGCTTTCCTGCTGGCTTTTGCTTCTCCCCGGCCCCTTCAGGTGCCGGCCTATTGTGCTGTCAATGACCGCTCGGCCATTTTGAGTGGACAGGTGAGGACAAATTCGAGCGATCGCTGGTGATTGGTCCGAGTTGTGCCGCTTGTCAGGGGTGAGAGGAGGACAGGCCGGAAGGTTTGGACAAATCAGGCAACTCTTTATCCATTTTTTTTTTTCTGTAAGAGGCATAGATCCACATGAGCCCTGCGACAGCAGGGCTCATGAGGGTCTATACCTCTTGCTTGTGTTAGACAAATTCAATTCACATCAAGAAGTAACGCGTTAAATGGAGAACGATTTTCAGGCTGCTATCTCCAGTGTATACGTCTCTGTTTCCAAATGAAGCTCTGAAATAAAGAGAGAGAGAGAGAGAGAGAGAGAGAGAGGGGGGGGCGGGGAGGGGGGGGGGGGTTAGTAGACCAAAAAAGAGAAGAGAGCAGAGAAAGGGAGGAAAAAGAAGACAGCCCTCAGGTGCGGAAGTGGGCGAGTCTGAAGCTGGAAACTTCATTGTGGCCTCCCCGTGAACTAATCATGCATGACGTGAAGCCTACTGGAATCACCTCGACAAAAAGCGCTACCGACAGCCAAAGGTTCGACGCCACGCAATCAGCCATTCAGTGTGACCAGCAAGATGTGGTGGTTTTCAATGTCCTCTGTCCATATGCTTACTGGAGGAATGTACATATCGCAGCAGGAACGATAAAACGGAACCGTTTTGTGTTCCAGAAGTGGAGAATCTTTTTCAGTCGGTTTTATTTATTTATTTATTACTTTATTCATTTATTAATATGCCAATAATAATTGGTTTTGGAAAATTGTCTGTTATTTTCTTCACGGTAAGTTATCAGGCCTTCGTGCCAAGCAGTCCAGAGAGATTACTGTCACATTTCACAGACAGAGAAAGCTAAATGACGTCAGTTTAGGTGAAAAGAGGTGTCCCCAGTTTAGTCATCACGTTCCCGATGACTTGAATCTGTCGGTGTTTGGACTAATAACAGTTCTATTCCCGGAGTGTTGGTCTAAAAACTGACCACTTTTGTGTTCACAATAATGGATGTCAGCAATGCAGTCTCTTTAGAGACGTTTTAGAGACTGCCACCAAGGTCTTTGCTGACATTCATTTTTTTACGCAACAACAAGAAGCTGTCGTTCAAAGGTGTGCAAGATGTCCTCGACAATGGTAACAGTCTATCCCACAAGGCTACAGCTATTCATTGATCTTCCTTCTTTTAACCCTTTTCATCCTGATAAACTACTGCTTGAAATAAATTTGACTATGATAGTTCAAGGATGGTGCTATTCTGGCACCACCCTTGAACTAAAATGGTTGATCTATCTCCTATCTCCTAATCTTTGGTATCAGTTTCAGCCAACTTAATAAAATTTCAAATACAAAACGATTTCCAAATACCGTCACTTCAGTAGCTCGCTTGAGCTTGCCCTTAGCACCACGTGAATGTTCTGTGTTTACATACAGTGTGTGAGTGAATGCGTGTGATTCACGTGAGCGTGCTTGTTGGGTTCAGTTCGTGGCTACATTCTGCGCATTGAGTTATATTATAAATATGAGAAATTCGCCATATAAATACCATGTAATAATAATCAGTAATGTAGCCTTCATAGGACACCAAGCAAACTATAAAAAAAAACACACAAATCTGAGCCAGGATGTAATGGGTTAAGGAATAAACTGTCAAAGCGTAGACTACTGTAAACAGCCACCTACTCCAGACAATAAGGGTTAATATTTAGAGTCCGAAATTGCTCAGGCGGTTAAGCGTCGGAGCAGGAGAGCGAAGGGAATAGCCGGGTCGTGGGTTCGAATCCCGCGTCCCGGCCCCGGTAGCTGGACTCTCAATCCAGGGGGAAAAGACGGGCTTGTTCAATAGCATGTCCGTTGAAAGGTCCTGGTAAATCAAACCGGCACGGTTGGAGTGCGCCTGAGTTGATCAGTGTTCAGGTCGTACTCCATAGGTAATAGATTTCCCTGTCCCCTTTAACCAGCCCGTCAGGGCCGTCCATTATCACTTCGGTGCCGTGGACGTTAAACCCGAACTAACCTTAAAGGGTTAATAGTTTGCAGTTTCTCCTTTATGGACGTTCTAAGTATGTCTTACGATAAACGCTGGACAAAAGGACTAACTGACATTATGTAGCATGAGTGTCGTAAAATTAAGACGTTTCTGCTCGTCTTCTTCTCTGTACGCTGGAGAACCTCTGGACCTTCTGCCTGCTCACATCGCTTGTGAAAAGAAGGGTATCCAAATCTTAGTGGAGGCAAGACAACATTAACTCATTCGAGACGTGCCGCCTCCAGATACGCGGCATAAGCCGCGTATCCGGAGGTGGCACGTCTCGAATGCGTTAATAACCCATTGTATCGTTGAATTTTAGCAACCAAACCCCGCGGCCATGGAGCGGGTCGCTGTGAAGCTGTACAGTGATAATCTGCGACCTGTCTGACTTCAATGACAAGCTTCTGACAGTTTGTCTTTGTGCTAATCCATAAACCTCGAAGGTAAATCAGCAAATTCAAGAAATCTATAAAATAGCTTCACGATAATTCTTACTTGATACTGGTTTAAGACTACACACAACAAAACTTAAATTTATATAAATACAAAATATATATACAAAACTATATATATATATTGATTTACTTACCTATATTGTGTTTAAAATCTGCATACCACCGCCATGCAAATTTTGCAAATATAACTGAGTGTCCAGATCATCCTATAAGCCTGTGGCTTGTTTTGATCTGATGATAATTGATGTATATTCTTTTATGTAATTTTATGTATTTTGCAAAGTAATAAACTATTTAAACCAACAAAACTTAAAATACTAATGATTACAAAAAATACATTCTAGGTCTTAATTGATTCTTGTGTAGCTTAGTTTGTGTAAGGGTTGTGCGTGTTTGGAAGTGTGTGTACAGTTTAGTATTACTGCAGTATGCTGTAGTGACGCGCTTAGAGCTCACTGTTGGTTTGATTTTAAATAATAATAATAATAATAATAATAATAATAATAATAATAATAATAATAATAATAATAATAATAAAACATCCTAACGAAGAAAGAAACACGCTTAGAAACTACAAGTACAACACAACTGTGTTGTAATTGTCTTTTCTAAGTGTGTTTCTTTTTTCGTTAGGATTTTTTGTGCATATTATTCGCTTGGCAGCCACCTTTTTGGTCTGGATGGAGAAATAGTGGCAGTAAAATTATTATTATTATTATTATTATTATTATTAGTAGTAGTAGTAGTAGTAGTAGTAGTAGTAGTAGTAATTTATTACGAATAAATGGAAATTTGTTTCATTTCAGTTGAAACCCAGAAACTAAATACAATGCATGCACACAACATATGCACAAAAGCGTTGAAACGCACGTGTCGGTCTGAGATCCTCTAGTAATTCTACACACGAGAAGGTGAGCAGGAAAAAAACCACCCTACAACACAAAGCAATCCATGATGTCAACATAAACGAGAGAGAGAGAGAGAGAGAGAGAGAGAGAGAGAGAGAGAGCGAGAAAGTGAAAGAGGGGGCGTCGCTTGGGATTTAAAACATCCCACCTAGCCAGGCAGCAACACATTGTCACCAAACAAGTGTCCGCCTACCCTGTGGAGTGCCTCTCCTGGCAATCATTCAGCCTCCTCCACCAGAGAACTAGACATCTACCGTTAACTAATAACTGGGATGAGGCATATCCCGATACGCAAAAGATCATCTGGCCTATGTTGGCCCGATGGCCTTTGCTTACTGGGAATAATTTAGCTCGTCATGGGCGCGCGGGCTCATGAGATGCTATGCCGTGCGCAGACGGGCGTAGTTTCAGTTATCTGCACGGACTGCTCGGATCGATATCGTTGTTGTCCCACGCCACGTGACGTCTTGAGTGGCACGCGCTGAGCTGCGCGCGCCGCGCACTTTGCTGCACGCGCCGGCGATGAGATGTTGTAATTAGTGCGGTGAAACTATCAATCATCCGAAGACTGATAGATCAGCGCAGTTTCAATATACAGCAGGACTATGTGTTTTCTTTTAAAATTTCAGTATCAACCCAATATTATAAATATGCTTCGTACACAGTACTGCGAGATACTTTTTTTTGGAGGGGGGGAGGGGGGGAGGGGAAGCAAATCAAAATTGGGTGCTTGAATTTTCGCAATCAAAGCCTGTCATGGAGCAGATCGCTTTAATATGTTCCATGTATTGTTTTCAAAAAAAAAAATTATTCAAGGTGTTAAAAAAAAAGTAAGGAGGTGCGATATGTGATTAACAAACCACCCGCATGCGGGCGACCGATATGTCGGGGTGGTTCATTGCAGAGCATTATCCAAATCTAAACACTGAAGATTGCCCTCATGCACATCATGAAAAAATCAAAATGTGAATTTGCTCATGACTTTTGGCATGGCCTAAACTCGTGAGCGTGACAGGCACTTTTTCAGTTTTTTTCTGATTGCAGTTCTTTTGTATTTTGCCGTAGATTGTTTTTTTCTTTTCTTTTCTTTTTTCACGTGATTCCGTCAGAAGTGTAATCGTCGTGGAACGTGAAGGACAAAATAATATCTTCGTGATTTATGAAAACGTCATGGCTATTTCGTGAAACGTGAAAAGTCTGTTGCCACACTGTTAATCATAGGGGGGAAACAAAAAAACAACGATGAAAGAAACACGTTAGAAGACAGTTACAACAACTTTTTTCACACTGTTAATACACGATTTCCGAAAATGAGAAGTAGGTCAAAATTGCACAGATTAAAAGCTCGGACACACACGCGATATCCATTGTTTTCGTCGACACGCGTGCAGATTTGACCTACTTCTAATTTTCGAATTATCGTCTACTGCCCTCTGAAACCTCCAATGCGTTAGAGGACATTGTAAAGAACGTTGTGAAAGCTGTCCCGCCACCTTTCATTGCCGGCACAATCTCTAGTCTCCATGCAGACCTGTCTAAGGACCAGGGTTCAGTTGCATGAGTGAGCTTAGTCCTGCGCCAGCCACTAAGCAAGGTGCTCCGCAATAGCGGAGCACCTTGATTAGTGGCTGGTGCAGGACTAAGCTCTCTCATACAAGTCAATCCAGGTCTTAAAAATCTTAAACACGTGACTCCGATGATTGGCCAGAATGCTAGAGTTTTTTTTGGGATTTTTTAGCCTACTTTGTTCGCTTCGAAATAACCGTGCCATTTCTCCGCTTCAGCGGAGAGAGGAGCTGAGTGGTTCTGCGTTCGACTCTCGTCCGAAAGGTCGCAGGTTCGAATCCAGCTGGTGTCGACATTTGTTGAGACCCTATTCGTTCTGCGTCTTTGAAATCACCTTCGTGGTGGACAAAAGACTTTAAGCCCAAAACGTTTTCTGAAGCAGAGAAATAGCACAGTTATTGCCAAGTGAACAAAGTAGGCTAGCACTGTCTCACAACCCCCTCCCCTCCCCCTCCAGCTCTCCCTTGTTTAAGCTTCGGATAGTGAAAAGAGATTATTACAGCGGCATGTTCAGTCTCTCTCTCTCTCTCTCTCTCTCTCTCTCTCTCTCTCTCTCTCTCTCTCTCTCTCTCTCTCTCTCTCTCTCTCTCTCTCTCTTTGTCATTTGCGGGTTCCACACTGTGGAACTCACTCCCACATGACGTTAAAGCCACTCCGACATTATCTCGTTTCAAGACAAGTCTTTATAGATACCTGACATCACTTAAATAAATACTATCTAGTTAAACGTAGACTCACGAATGTACGTGTATATTCTAACTATCATGTGTATGTGCGCGTGTATGTATGTGTGTGTATGCATGTGTGTGCGTGTGTGCACACGCGCACGCGTGTGTGCGTTTGTGCGTGCATGCGTGTGTTTGTATTTAGTGGACTGTATATTTTGTATCACTGTGCTTTGATGTCCCTGTTTTATGTATATTTTGTACTTAGTTAGTCGTAGTTTTAGCAACGGCATGTACGAAATATGATATAGTCACTGACTGTGTTAATATCTTCACCGTTGTAAAATAAAGATTCATTGATTCATTGATTCTCTCTCTCTCTCTCTCTCTCTCTCTCTCTCTCTCTCTCTCTCTCTCTCTCTCTCTCTCTCTCTCTCTCTCTCTCTCTCTCCCTCTCTCAAAATCTGGACTCTTGATTTGCCTTTATCGTAAGAACAGCTGTGTCATTTTGTGCACACGCCCGCGAGCGCACGAGTGTGTGCGTGCGTGCGTGTGCGCATTTTATGGGTTGAATGAGTGGATGTGTATCCTAATTTTTTATTCCTCATCATTTTTGTTTCTTTGTTTGTTTGTTATGTAACTGTAGTCTTATATCCTGTTCATGTGTGTATCTTTCTGTACTGTTAGGCCATTGAAACATCTAAATCACCCCCCCGTGCTCATTGGCTTTATTTATAGAAATCCCGCAGCCAGCTGGGACTGGTATGATGACTTCGTAGCAATGACGGATAGCTTAAATCAAAATAAAGCTGACGTTGTTCTTTTGGGCGATTTTAATATTGATCTTTCTAAATCTAAAGGGTCCAATGCTGCATGGGCGTCAACAACAGCACTATTCGGTTTAGAACAGTTAGTTAAAAACCCCACTAGAACCACATGTACATCTTCAACCCTGATTGATCATATTTATGTGACAAATGATGATAAAATATCAAATGTACATGTTTCCTCCTTAGCTGTCAGCGACCATAACCCAGTATGTTGCACAGTCTCCATGAAACTAGACAAAGCGAACAAAAAGAGACAAAAACAATTAAATATCGTTCTTTCAAAAAATTTAATAACGGCGACTTTCTGCGGGATCTGCGCAATACTCCTCTCAGTGACGTGTATAACCACACTTTTTCTGACAGTGCCCTGTCGTACTGGATGGATCTATTCCTTGGGGTCCTAAATAAGCATGCGCCCATACGAGAAAAACGAGTTAAGCACTCTACCCTGCCACCCTGGTTAACAGTAGATATCAAACAGGCCATGTCATTTAGAGACAAACTTAAGAAAGAAAAACAGTTTGATGAATATAAGAAACAACGAAATCGTGTTAAATACCCAGTGAGAGCGTAAAAAAAACAAAAAAAAAACCAAAAACAAAAAAACCCTGTTCTTCCAGGAAATGATTAGGGACAAAAAAGATACAGTATCGGTTTGGAAAGCCCTGAACGTTATAACGAAGTGTAAATCAGCCCCTGAAATTCCATCCCATTTGTCAGCTGATATATTAAATAACCACTTCCTATCGACAACTGAAACACTTGCTCAGTCAGCTGCAAGTAGTAACGCAGAGTACCAAGTTCCTAGTGTACTGGAAAAATACTGTGAGGCCAAAAATATATTGCAGACATTCATCATTCCTGATATTACCGTCGCTGAAGTCGGCAAATTTATTTCTAGCATGCCGAACAAAAAGTCCAACGGGATGGATGGTATCGACAACAAAATTCTGAAAATGTCACTACCATGTACGGTAGAGGCACTCACTTATATCTTTAACCTTCGTATAAAACACAGCATGTTTCCAACTATTTTCAAAGTAATTCCAATCCCTAAATCAAAAGATCTTGAAGATGTCAATAACTACCGTCCTATCTCACTTTTGTCGGCCCTGTCAAAGCCCCTTGAAAAACACATACAAAAACACCTCCTCGATTTTCTAGAAAAGGGCAATTTCATAAATATTCATCAGTCCGGCTTTAGACCGAAACACTCATGTCAGTCAGCACTGACACACATTGTAGACAGCTGGCTGGAATCAGTAAATAAAAACCTGATGTTTGGGCTGTTTTCTTAGACCTACAAAAAGCATTTGATCTTGTCGCACATGACATTCTCTTAAAAAAGCTAGCAGCATACCATATAAGTGAAACCGCCACAGCATTCTTTAGATCATATCTAAAAGACAGAAAACAAAAGGTATATATATATACCCATGGAAAATACTCTAAACAAGGACAAGTTAACTACGATGTCCCCCAGGGGTCGATCTTGGGACCTCTTCTATTTATAATATTCATTAATGATTTGCCCTTTGCATATTACTAACACTGATGTCAACTGCAACCTGTTTGCGGACGATACGAGCCATCCATGTATCGGGTAAAAAAAACACATCTGACATTAACCTTAGCTTACAAAGTAGTCTCAGCGAGGTTTCCGACTGGTGTAGAGTGAATCATATGGTTCTTCATCCAGGAAAAACAAAGAGTATTTTAATCACTACACGACAAAAACACCAACGCCCGCCACAGCCGTTACATTGACAACTGAACGCTAAACCGATAGAACAAGTCACAGAGCGTAAATTCTTGGGAATACACGTTGACGAACAACTATGTTGGGAGACGTATATAAATACAGTCTGTAAAACCATTGCTAAAAACACTTTTATGTTGTCCCAGCTTAGACAAGTAACGGATACACATACTCGTAAACTGTTTTTTCATGCCCATATGAAGTCTCACGTTGATTATGCCTCTGCAGTATGGGACGGTTGTAGTGATGTTCACATGAACAATTCAATTCAATTCAATTCAAATAACTTTATTTATCCCTTGAAGGGCAATTACATTTGTGTGGACGGGCGGGGGGGGGGGGGGAACAATCAAATAAAGTCATTAAAAAAACATTAATTAATATCAGGACATTCTGATATCTCATTTGTACTATACTAATATACTAAATATACCAATATACTAAATCTGTAATACTTATAATGCTAATATTAAGACATATTAAAACTCTAAACTAATACAATTACTAAAACATTGTTTAAACTTTAAGAGCATTATTAACGACATTATCAGCGAACACATTAATGTCTTACTTTCCACTTACACCCTCTACAACTGTCCATCCAGGCCAGCGCTGAAACAGCTGTATAAACACACACACACACACACACACACACACACACACACACACACACACACACACACAAGTACGCACACACACTTTTACCAGTTGTGCAGATTAAACTCTATATATAAAAGAGGTGTCAAAGTGATAGATACGCGGCCCATTCCTACCATTGACAAATTTAGACATCTAAACATTCTCGGCCTGCGTCAACAACTTAAGTTGATTTCAACACTGAAATGCATCCTCATGCACAAGATATTAAATAACATGACACCGCAGTATCTAACCACCAAATTTATGCCACAGCAAGCATGCGAACGGACCTCAAGGAACAATACTTTACCCCTACCTCCGCCTAGAATTGACCTCTTTAAAACTAGTTTGTATGGAACACTATTCCTGCACATTTGAAGACTATAGCCTCGCTTGGAATCTTTAAAACGAAACTTTTCGAATACCTGATGAGCCAAACATAACACCACTGGGCATTTATTTAAACAAACCCTGATGGTTAATACTTACATGTAATACATGCATATATGTATAGAGTTTGTGTGTGTGTGTGTGTGTGTGTGTGTGTGTGTGTGTGTGTGTGTGTGTGTGTGTTTGTGTGTGTGTGTGTGTGTGTGTGTGTGTGTGTGTGTGTGTGTGTGTGGTATAAGATGAATGTTGAGTGTTACTATTATTTTGTGTATATATTTTTTAAAATTGTATTATTATTTTGTTTGTATTTTTTTAAACATTATTGTTGCATGAAATAATGTGTGTTAATATAATGTCTTTATTATTTTTTTAAACCTATTTTATGTGTAGATGTTAGCAACGGCAAGTTTGTAAAATGACGATTTGTTTCTGTCAAAACTTTTTACCGTTGATAAATAAAGTTTCATCATCATCATCATCATCATCATCATCATCTCTCCGGCTCTCTCTCTCTCTCTCTCTCTCTCTCTCTCTCTCTCTCTCTCTCTCTCTCTCTCTCTCTCTCTCTCTCTCTCTCTCTCTCTCTCTCTCTCTCTCTCCGGCCATCGCCTCTTTCCATCGTGAAACGTGAATGCTATTCTTTTGAATTTGTGATTCATGAACCGCAAAATGAATCGTAAAACTGTGACGGTGTCCCCACCCCCACCCCCCACCCCCACCCCTCCTCGTCAAGCTTCAAACATCTCAACTGCTTTCATACAACCTTTGGATCTATTCACAAGACATCTTACGTTTTGTAAAACGACTTTAATCTGCAACAGAAAAAGCGAGGCTTGATTTATTACTTTGATTTTTTCCTGTCAACTGCGCGAGCTAACCAACGGCGAAAAAAAACTAAACTAC